>CM069295.1:48165779-48263279 GCA_035609425.1 Epinephelus awoara
AGACAGAGACAGACAGACAGAGACAGACAGAGACAGACAGAGATGGAGACAGACGGAGACAGACGGAGACAGAGACAGACAAAGCCTCCTGTCCATACTATGTGCTCATTTCATGCTGAGGCAGTGTATCGTGGTTCAAGAGAGATTCGGCGGCAGGAGATGACTGTTATGTCCCCCGGCCGCCTGTGTATTTATTCTGTGTATGTGTATATTTCTATGTATATGCCTTTAACCTGCATGTTTAGTGGAGAGTTAGACCTCTCCTTTTCTTCCAAAGATCGTGTGTGTTGTGTTAACAGGTGTGCAGGTGATTCGCTGGACGATCGTGACGTTGCTCCGGCTGGATTGGCTTAGCAAGGGGCTCGGCCTTCATAATGCCGGCCACACGGAAGCCGCGAGACCACTCTCGTACCTGGCAGCAGCGCATTGTATCGTTCTCTGGTTTTCTGTGATTGGTAAGTACTTTGTTGTTTGACACACGTGTGATTATTTAGCTTGCTTGCTAAATAATTAATTCTTTTGTTAAGACCAGCGCCTTACGGCCAACTGAGTCACTTGTGTATATATTGTAAATAGTCACTGTCACTTATTATTGTTTGCACGGAGCGTAGGGGTGAGCTGCTATTTGTGTTATGCCTGTTTTCTCCTGTTTTTCTTTAGCCTAGGGAGTTAGGCCTAGTATTGTATTTTTGTTTCTTTTGTTTTCGTTAGGAATTAGTTATTTCGCCGGTCGGTAGACAGGTTGTTTTTGTTTATTGTTTTGGCCTGGGTTCACCCCGACGTCATTTGCTCCATTTTGTGTGTGATATTGTACAGTGTGTTGTTGGAGTGTGTAGCAATAAATTGCTCACCTGTACATTTATACTCGTGTTCCTGTGTGTCCTTATGTTACGCACCCTAGACCGGGGCGTAACAATGACGGAGACATTTATATGAACAGAACGACTCGGTGACATAGTGATAAGTCGTTTTACATCACTACATGTCAGGATGTATTCAAGGAGGACATTCATTCATTCATCTTCTAACCGCTTCATCCTCTTGAGGGTCGCGGGGGGGCTGGAGCAGCTGACATCGGGTGAGAGGCAGGGTTCACCCTGGACAGGTCGCCAGACTATCATAGAGACAGACAACCATTCACACTCACATTCACACCTACGGACAATTTAGAGTTATCAATTAACCTGCATGTCTTTGGACTGTGGGAGGAAGCCGGAGTGCCCGGAGAGAACCTACGCTGACACAGGGAGAACATGCAAACTCCGCACAGAACCCGGGATTGAACCGGCAACCCTCTTGCTGTGAGGCGACAGTGCTAACCACCACACCACCGTGCCGCCCTCAAGGAGGATAGTGGGATCTATTTTTGTTTCTAAAGGGAGAATAAACGCGCCTTCACTGAGACCTTGCGGTGCACATTTGATCTTGTTTGGTGTCGTTTGACCGTTTGACAGTTTGAAAGAGTACGAGAGATGCTGAAGCTCCTGATTCCTCCGGACACACTGACCTGACGCCAGTCTGGCTGTCAGGAAGTCTCGGCTCTTACTTGGCGTAGGCCTTCTCCAGCAGGGCGCTCCAGAACTCGCTGCCTTCAGCCGAGTGGACGAACAAAAGCTCTCCGTCTTTGACCGGTAGACGGTCGTCGATCACCACATCCACCCACTCCCCGAACTGCCAGAACTATAGACAGACAGACAGACAGATGGACAGACAGACAGGCAGATGGACAGACAGACAGATGGAAAGACAGACAGGCAGATGGACAGACAGACAGATGGACAGACAGAATTAAAGTGCACAGGGGTTTTCATTCCACTTCATATAAATGTTTGTTATAAAACTAGATGTAAAATGCTGTAAAAATTGGCATTCAGAGAAGAATCGCTGTGATTGGCTGTGATACGATCCTGTGTTTTCTCAGGTGATACCTAACAGGTGTATCCCTGGCCCTACGCCCCAGGTCCACTTGAACGTATCATGAGCAGGTGAATGGGTGTGGCCTCTGACTCACCTGGAAGTGGAAGATGCCGGCATACTGATGGCTGAAACTCTGACCGTGAGGGACGACGCGGTGCAGCAGCTGCTCGTTCAGAGTCAGAGAGCCGATAGCAGCCAGTAGCCAGCAGTCTCCTACACAGCATCCAATTACAGGACACACAGAAATGACATCATCATACCTCTGAAAGTACCGCAAAATATGACCAAATACTGTCAGGGTGTTACGATGTTACAGTGGTATGATAGTACGGTGGTACGGTGGTACAGTGGTATGGTGGTGCAGTGGTACGGTGGTACAATGGTACAGTGGTACAGCGGTACGGTGGTACAGTGGTACGGTGGTACGGTGGTACAGTGGTACAATGGTATAGTGGTACAGCGGTACAATGGTACAGTGGTACAGCGGTACAGTGGTATGATGGTACAGTGGTTCAGTGGTACGATGGTAAAGTGGTACTGTGGTACGGTGGTACAGTAGTATGATGGTGCGGTGGTTAAGTGGTACAGTGGTATGGTGGTGCAGTGGTACGGTGGTACAATGGTACAGTGGTACAGCGGTATGGTGGTACGGTGGTACAGTGGTACGGTGGTAGGGTGGTACAGTGGTACAATGGTACAGTCGTACAGCGGTACAATGGTACAGTGGTACAGTGGTATGATGGTACAGTGGTTCAGTGGTATGATGGTAAAGTGGTACTGTGGTACGGTGGTACAGTAGTATGATGGTACGGTGGTTAAGTGGTACAGTGGTACAGCGGTACGGTGGTACAGTGGTATGATGGTACGGTGGTTAAGTGGTACAGTGGTACAGTGGTACGGTGGTACAGTAGTATGATGGTACGGTGGTTAAGTGGTACAGTGGTACAGTGGTACAGTGGTATGATGGTACGGTGGTTAAGTGGTACAGTGGTACGGTGGTACAGTGGTACATTGGTACGGTGGTACAGTGGTATGATGGTACGGTGGTTAAGTGGTACAGTGGTACGGTGGTACAGTGGTATGATGGTACGGTGGTTAAGTGGTACAGTGGTACAGTGGTACGGTGGTACAGTAGTATGATGGTACGGTGGTTAAGTGGTACAGTGGTACAGTGGTACGGTGGTACAGTGGTATGATGGTAAAGTGGTACAGTAGTATGATGGTAAAGTGGTACAGTGGTACAGTGGTAGGGTGGTACAGTGGTACGGTGGTACAGTGGTATGATGGTAAAGTGGTACAGTGGTACAGTGGTATGATGGTACGGTGGTACAGTGGTACGGTGGTACAGTGGTACAGTGGTATGATGGTAAAGTGGTACAGTGGTACAGTGGTATGATGGTAAAGTGGTACAGTGGTACAGTGGTATGATGGTAAAGTGGTACAGTGGTACAGTGGTATGATGGACAGTAATGCAGGTAATGGGAAGCAATGGCGCTCGTTAATGTGTCCATTATCCTGAGCAGACACTCTGATGGTCAGCGGGGACGCGCTAATGCTAAGCTAACATCAACAACAACGTCTCTACTTTCACATTAAGCTGCTAATGTTTCCGACTAATGGAGCGTCCATCAGTGATCAATGAACTGATCAATACAAGGTCAGAACTGAGTGCTGCCTTCAGGTGTTCCTCGTAAGATCCCATTACGCCTTGAAACAGAGCGGTCTGGATCTGAGTTATCTCAACTAGAGTTTGTGGACCTGTGTTTGGGTCTGTCTGTCCTGGTTTGATCCAGTGGAGCGAAACGTAGAGCTGCAGCGTTGGACAATCGTCAACAGTTTGTGTTTGTTTGTCAGCAGGATGACCGGGAACCCTCCAGCAGATTGTAATGACAGGTGGTGAAGGGTGGAGCACGGGCCGAGGAAGAGCACGTGAAATGACGGAGCAGATCTGAACCGCAGGGCGGATACACAAATCACGTTCCACTGTCTGAGAGTGTTTGAGACTGATCTTCACCTCAACACATTGAACTTTATTACATTTATCATAAATATATTATTACATATATCTCCTTTAATAAAACCAAAGAAAAAGAACCAATGATCAGTTTCCTGGATAAAGGATAACACAAAGTGTCGCTCAGACCAGCGTCAGCCTCCTCCTCCTCCTCCTCTTCCTCCTCCTCCTGCTCCTCATCATCATCAGAGAGGACCAATCATTAGCAATATTAACTATGAATGAATTATCAACCAAATCAATTACTGGGGGATATTTAAACAGACCATGTTCCTCTGTGACTCAGCTGTTCTGCATTCTGGCTCAGTTAACACCCCTAACACTGCTAACACTGCTAACACTGCTGACACTGCTAACACTGCTTACACCCCTAACACTGCTAACACTGCTGACACTGCTAACACTGCTAACACCCCCAACACTGCTGACACTGCTAACACTGCTAACACCCCTAACACTGCTGACACTGCTGATACTGCTAACACCCCTAACACCCCTAACACTGCTGACACTGCTAACACTGCTAACACCCCTAACACTGCTGACACTGCTAACACTGCTGACACTGCTAACACTGCTGACACTGCTAACACTGCTAACACTGCTAACACCCCTAACACTGCTAACACAGCTAACACTGCTGACACTGCTAACACTGCTAACACCCCTAACACTGCTAACACTGCTAACACAGCTAACAGTTGAAATTATCTGTATTTACAAAAACACAACACAAAGTGCTAGCAAAGAGGTCAATCTTGTAGACATTAATTACCAATAGGAGCTCACAATAAAGGCTGTAATTAGTCAGTCTCATCATATCTTGAGGTATATGAACTTTAACAATAGTCACACTCACACAATAGAACCTTGAACCTTGTCAAATCTCAAGTCAACATGTAGAGCATAAAGTGCAGTAACAATTTATTACAGTAGCAAAGAAAATATAAATCCTCCTAACAAAGCCAGGCTACTACAACTACTACTACAGCTACAACTACTAGCTCTCGACAGCTGCCCAGCTGTCATGTAGCCTCTTGACAGCAGGCCACAGGCTCAGCCATCTTGTGGGTACATGTCTCCTAACAGCATGATACTCCTCCTCCACAAAGGCAAACACTGACTTCAATGCTTCTATACGGTGTGCAGATACAGAAAAGTGACTGAATATTTTGCTCACTACAGAGTCAATGTCAATGTTCAGCCTGTCTCCTGCATTCTTTGCACAGTTGAGTACTACATGGGCCATGCAGTTTGCCTTGACAATGACACTGTTGTCTGCCTTTAGTTTCTGGTACACTGAATTATTTTCCCCATAATTTACACTAGCATTATCAGCAGTGTATGCTGAAATCATGTCCAGTTCCAGGCCATTTTCTTTTAACTTGCTTGTAATCTGGTGGTGTATTGTGGCAGATGTCTCATCACTATCCTCATAAAAGTCAATTACCTTGCTTTTCAAGCCCAGCTCTGGTGTCCAGTATCTCAGAGACAATGGGAAGAGCTTTGTTGTGCCATGATTGGAAGCATCTGAAGCCACTGAAAAGAACGGAGTTTGGGCTTTTTTGTCACTTGGGAGTTGAACCACTGGTGTTTTTAGCTCTCTCAAACAACTCTCCACACTAGCAGGTGCAAGAACATCAGTAACTATGGATGCAGATTTTGTACGACCACATGCCATTTGCTTTGCAATATCAGAGTCTGGAAATATAACTGATGAGAGCTTCTTACCACAATCCTCTGACCTGTACGACTGGGAGTGTTGAACAGTGTGGTAAACACTAGTTACTTCAGCAGCTGTCACCTTGTCTGTGTTGGAATCTTGTTGTGGTTTTAGTAGGAATGTATCCATAGAACGCGAAGCCTCCTTTGAGTTGCACGTTTTTTGTGAGTCTCACATTGTTTGTGGCGTTTGACATCGTATTCACCTCCGCTTTTAACAGAGAAGACACTCTGACAAAGTTCACAGAAAGCTTTATCTGACTCGTCTTTCACTGGCTTCACCCACGGATAATGAGTTTCCCAGACCTTGTTGTAACTGCATTTCCTTTTCTTTGCAGTCTTCTGACTTTCCTCACAGTCCTCCATTTTCATTAATTCATCACAAATTTCTTTTCAATGTAACGTGTCGCTAAAAGGCTTGCTGTCGCCGTGTGTTTCGCTGACTGTTTGTTTTTGGTGGGCGTTTCTTTAAACAGCAGTGACTTCCCTGCATGTGTGCCCGGCTGTTTGATTGACAGCATACCCCTGCCTCTCACAGTGGCGCGCACACACACACACACACACACACACACACACACACACACACACACCCATGACAGCCTCCACTGTCTGTTGTCTGCTCTCCTCACACAGGCGTTTGATAAAAAACAAGATTTTAGACACACGTTTGAAAATTGGTGCCTGTCGATCAGAAATGCGGGACAGCGAGTCAATTTGCGGGACACATTAAAAATCATTAAAATGCGGGACAGTCCCGTGCTAATCGGGACATATGGTCACCCTAGACACCGCTGACACTGCTAACATCGCTAACACCGCTGACACCACTAACACAGCTACCACAGCTAACATAGCTACCAAAGCTAACACAGCTAACACTGCTAACACAGCTAACACCTCTAACACCGCTGACACCTCTAACACAGCTAACACTGCTGACACCACTAACACCTCTAACATTGCTGACACAGCTAACACCGCTAACACCGCTGACACCTCTAACACTGCTGACATCACTAACACCTCTAACACTGCTGACATCACTAACACCTCTAACATTGCTGACACCGCTGATACCACTAACACCCCTAATACTGCTAACACAGCTAACACCGCTAACACGGCTAACACCGCTAACACGGCTAACACCTCTAACACTGCTAACACCTCTAACACCGCTAACACAGCTAACACCTCTAACACTGCTAATACAGCTAACACTGCTAACACTGCTAACACCCCTAATACTGTTAACACAGCTAACACCCCTAATACTGCTAACACAGCTAACACCGCTAACACCTCTAACACTGCTAACACCGCTGACACCTCTAACACCGCTAACACAGCTAACACCTCTAATACTGCTAATACAGCTAACACTGCTAACACCTAACACCTCTAACACCGCTAACACAGCTAACACCTCTAACACTGCTAATACAGCTAACACTGCTAACACCTCTAACACTGCTAACACAGCTAACACCTCTAACACTGCTAACACTGCTAACACCGCTAACACAGCTAACACCTCTAACACAGCTAACACCCCTAATACTGCTAACACAGCTAACACCGCTAACACTGCTAACACCGCTGACATCTCTAACACCGCTAACACAGCTAACACCTCTAATACTGCTAATACAGCTAACACTGCTAACACCTAACACCTCTAACACTGCTAACACAGCTAACACCTCTAACACTGCTAACACCGCTAACACAGCTAACACCTCTAACACAGCTAACACCCCTAATACTGCTAACACAGCTAACACCGCTAACACAGCTAACACCTCTAACACTGCTAATACAGCTAACACTGCTAACACCTAACACCTCTAACACTGCTAACACAGCTAACACATCTAACACAGCTAACACCTCTAACACTGCTAACACCGCTAACACAGCTAACACCTCTAACACAGCTAACATCTCTAACACAGCTAACACCTCTAACACTGCTAATACAGCTAACACTGCTAACACCTAACACCTCTAACACTGCTAACACAGCTAACACCTCTAACACTGCTAATACAGCTAACACTGCTAACACCTAACACCTCTAACACAGCTAACACGTCTAACACAGCTAACACAGCTAACACCTCTAACACAGCTAACACCTCTAACACGTCTAACACAGCTAACACCTCTAACACAGCTAACACGTCTAACACAGCTAACACCTCTAACACTGCTAACACAGCTAACACCTCTAACACTGCTAACACAGCTAACACAGCTAACACCTCTAACACAGCTAACGCCTCTAACACGTCTAACACAGCTAACACCTCTAACACAGCTAACACCTCTAACACTGCTTACACAGCTAACACCGCGAACACAGCTAACACCTCTAACACAGCTAACACCTCTAACACGGCTAACACCGCTAACACAGCTAACACCTCTAACACGTCTAACACAGCTAACACTGCTAACACAGCTAACACCCCTAATACTGCTAACACAGCTAACACCGCTAACACTGCTAACACCGCTGACATCTCTAACACCGCTAACACAGCTAACACCTCTAATACTGCTAATACAGCTAACACTGCTAACACCTAACACCTCTAACACTGCTAACACAGCTAACACCTCTAACACTGCTAACACCGCTAACACAGCTAACACCTCTAACACAGCTAACACCCCTAATACTGCTAACACAGCTAACACCGCTAACACAGCTAACACCTCTAACACTGCTAATACAGCTAACACTGCTAACACCTAACACCTCTAACACTGCTAACACAGCTAACACATCTAACACAGCTAACACCTCTAACACTGCTAACACCGCTAACACAGCTAACACCTCTAACACAGCTAACATCTCTAACACAGCTAACACCTCTAACACTGCTAATACAGCTAACACTGCTAACACCTAACACCTCTAACACTGCTAACACAGCTAACACCTCTAACACTGCTAATACAGCTAACACTGCTAACACCTAACACCTCTAACACAGCTAACACGTCTAACACAGCTAACACGTCTAACACAGCTAACATCTCTAACACAGCTAACACCTCTAACACAGCTAACACTGCTAACACAGCTAACACCTCTAACACAGCTAACACGTCTAACACAGCTAACACCTCTAACACAGCTAACACGTCTAACACAGCTAACACCTCTAACACTGCTAACACAGCTAACACCTCTAACACTGCTAACACAGCTAACACAGCTAACACCTCTAACACAGCTAACGCCTCTAACACGTCTAACACAGCTAACACCTCTAACACAGCTAACACCTCTAACACTGCTAACACAGCTAACACCGCGAACACAGCTAACACCTCTAACACAGCTAACACCTCTAACACGGCTAACACCGCTAACACAGCTAACACCTCTAACACGTCTAACACAGCTAACACTGCTAACACAGCTAACACCTCTAACACTGCTAACACAGCTAACACCGCTAACACCTCTAACACTGCTAACACCGGTGTCACCGCTAACACCTCTAACACGTCTAACACAGCTAACACCTCTAACACAGCTAACACCTCTAACACGTCTAACACAGCTAACACCTCTAACACAGCTAACACTGCTAACACAGCTAACACCTCTAACACTGCTAACACCGCTAACACTGCTAACACCGGTGTCACCGCGAACACCGCTGACACAGCTAACACCTCTAACACGTCTAACACAGCTAACATCTCTAACACAGCTAACACCTCTAACACAGCTAACACTGCTAACACAGCTAACACAGCTAACACAGCTAACACCGCTGTCACCGCTAACACCGCTGACACCGCTAACACTGCTAACATGCTAATACCGCTAACACCGCTGACACCGCTAACGCTGCTAATACCGCTAACACCGCTGACACAGCTAACACTGCTAACATGCTAATACCGCTAACACCGCTGACACCGCTAACACTGCTAATACAGCTGACACCGCTGACATCATGAATGAAACTTTGGTAACAGTATTCACGATGCAGGTGGACCTTCAGCTGGACACGATCCAAAACAAACTGCATAGAAGACTGTGTGTGAGGTCACATGACCAGCTGACTCACCCAGCGCTCCCTGACAGATGTCTGTCCTGGTGGCTCCACCCACGATGAACTGAGGGCTCTCTGTCAACTCCTGAAACAGCCAATCAGAGACGCCCTTTTGTGTTACATCATGTTATCATATTACATCTTCTGATGTCCCCTAGGTTCCCTCACCCTTGTGTTCCCTCAGACGCATGTTTCCTTGACAGCTCTGGTCTAAGCCACAGAGTGGGCTCCGTACACAAATGGTTGGTTCATTTTCTCAAACAAACGTGGTAGTGACGATTAGAGTTGTACCGATGCCAGTATCGGAAATGCCTCTGATACTGCCTATACTGCGGCATTGGGCGTCGGCGAGTACAGCGTATGACCAGTCCGATACCACGTAATGCCTCACGTCATTATGCATACGTCGACATGCTGACGTGCTGACGTATTGCGGTAAGCAAGTTGTGTCATTTCCGGTGTTTCTGTGGCAGCGTCTCTGTGCTCTGGTGAATTCTACTAGCCTGCTTTCTGCTTTCTCACTTCAGTTGCTTAAACATCTACTCCAAGTCTTAACCCACACTAGTTCTGTTTAAGCACTCATAGCTCTCCTCCTTTCTACGACTTTCTCGCTAGTCTCTTAGCTGTTGTTTGCACGTTACTAGCCTTGGTAGCTACATTAGCTTTACTGCTAGCGATGGCTTCTCCCTCTGCTCTCTCTTGCTCGGTGTGCCACATGTTCAGTTATGCCTCTGCCTCCTTTAGTGACAGTGGTAATTGTAACAAGTGTAGCTTATTTGCTGCGTTGGAGGCGAGGCTCAGTGAATTAGAAGCGCGGCTCCGCACCATGGAAAATCACTCTGCAGCTGCGGTAGTTAGCCAGTCCCCTGTAGCCGGTGCGGAGCCACATAGCATAGCCTTAGCTCCTGCTAGCGGTCCTCCGGTAACTCCCGTTCAGCCGGGTCGTTGGATAAGTGTGCGCCAGAAGCGTAGCTCCAAGCCGAAGCCCACGGCTCACCACCAGCCTGTTCACGTCTCCAACCGCTTTTCCCCACTCAGCGACACACCCGCTGACGATAAAACTCTGGTTATTGGCAGCTCTATTTTGCGGAACGTGAAGTTAGCAACACCAGCGGCCATAGTCAAATGTATCCCTGGGGCCAGAGCGGGCGACATCGAATCAAATTTAACACTGCTGGCTAAAGATAAACGTAGATTCAGTAAGATTGTTATTCACGTCGGCGGCAATGACACCCGGTTACGCCAATCGGAGGTCACTAAAATTAATGTTGCCTCGGTGTGTGAATATGCAAAAACGATGTCGGACTCTGTAGTTTTCTCTGGACCCTCCCTAATCTGACCTCTGATGACATGTTTAGCCGCATGTCATCATTTAATCGCTGGCTGTCCAGGTGGTGTCCAGCAAACGATGTGGGTTTCGTTAATAATTGGCAAACTTTCTGGGGAAAACCTGGTCTCATTAGGAGAGACGGCATTCATCCCACTTTGGATGGAGCTGCTCTCATTTCTAGGAACCTGGAAAATTTTATTAGCAGATTAAATCCCTGACAACCCAGAGTTGAGACCAGAACAGAGAGCTGCAGTCCTATACGCCTCTCTGAGCTTCTAGTTCACTTACCCAGCCATAGTTTTCATAGTTTTATACCAACGGTGTCTGTCCCTCGACCACCTAAATTATTTAAATCTAAAATCAAACAAAGAGGAGTTGTGCAAAACAACCTCATAAAAATTAAAACCTCTTCTGTGACAGAAAGACAAAACAGGAGAATTAAATGCGGACTGTTAAATATCAGGTCTCTTTCGTCTAAAGCAGTGTTAGTAAACAAATTAATATCAGATAATCATATTGATTTACTCAGTCTCACTGAAACCTGGCTGTGTCAAGATGAATATGTCAGTCTAAATGAATCCACTCCTCCCAGTCATAATAATACCCACATTCCTCGAGGCAGCAGCCGAGGAGGGGGAGTTGCAGCCATTTTTAACTCTAGTCTGTTAATCAGCCCTAAACCTAAACTAGATTATAATTCATTTTAAAGCCTTGTTCTTAGTCTTTTACATCCAACCTGGAAAACCTCGCAGCCACTTTTATTTGTTATTGTGTACCGTGCTCCTGGCCCGTATTCTGAATTTATATCTGAATTCTCAGAGTTTTTATCCAGTCTAGTTCTTAAATCAGATAAAGTTATTATTGTAGGCGACTTTAACATTCATGTTGACGTTGATAATGACTCCCTGGCTACCGCGTTTATCACATTATTAGACTCCATTGGCTTCAGTCAGGGTGTTCATGAACCCACTCACTGTTTTAACCATACCCTCGATCTAGTTCTGACGTATGGAACTGAAATTGATAACCTAACAGTCTTTCCACAGAATCCCTCGCTATCGGATCATTATTTGATTACTTTTGATTTCTTTTTACTCGATTACACGCCACTTAGCAACAGTTACTATACCAGATGTTTATCAGATAGTGCTGTCGCAAAATTTAAAGAAATGATTACTCCGTCGTTAAATTCAATCCCAAGTCCTTCAGTAACAGAGGTTTCCCACACCGACTTTAACCTCTCCCGAATTGATCAATTTGTTGATAGCACCGTAAGCTCGCTGCGAACAACACTTGACTCTGTAGCTCCTCTTAAAAAGAAGTTAACAAAACAAAGAAAGTTCGCTCCTTGGTATAACTCTGAAACCCGTAAATTAAAGCAAATATTGCGAAAGTTTGAAAGGAATTGGCGATTAACCAAACTGGAAGAATCTCGTGTAATCTGGGCAGACAGTCTCAAAACTTATAAGAGGGGCCTCCGCAATGCCAGAGCAAACTATTACTCAGCTTTAATAGAAGAAAACAAGAATAACCCCAGGTTTCTTTTCAGCACTGTAGCCAGGCTGACTGAGAGTCACAGCTCTATTGAGCCTTGTATTCCTTTAGCCCTTAGCAGTAATGATTTTATGAGCTTCTTTAATGACAAAATCCTAGCTATTAGAGGCAAAATTCATGACCTCCTGTCCTCAGATAGTACCTATCTAACCTCAAACACAGCTGTAACACCTAATATTTATTTAGATTCCTTCTCCCCAACTTCTCTTCAAGAATTGACCGCAGTGATTTCTTCATCTAAATCATCAACGTGTCTCTTAGACCCCATCCCAACTAGGCTACTCAAGGAGGTCTTACCTTTAGTTAACACCCATATATTAGATATGATCAATATATCCTTATTAACAGGCTATGTACCACAGTCTTTTAAGGTAGCTGTAATTAAACACTATTTTTGCGAAAATTAGGCCTATCTTGACCCAAAGAGATGCAGAAAAATTGGTCCACGCTTTTGTTACCTCGAGGCTGGATTACTGTAACTCTCTACTATCAGGTAGCTCTAGTAAATCATTAAAAACTCTTCAGCTAATTCAGAATGCAGCAGCACGTGTACTAACAGGAACTAAGAAACGAGATCATATTTCTCCTGTTTAAGCTTCTCTGCACTGGCTCCCTGTAAAATCCAGAATTGAATTTAAAATCCTACTGTTAACTTATAAAGCTCTAAATGGTCAAGCTCCGTCATATCTTAGAGAGCTCATAGTGCCATATTATCCCACCAGAACTCTGCGCTCTGAGAACTCAGGGTTACTCGTGGTCCCTAAAGTCTCCAAAAGTAGATCAGGAGCCAGAGCCTTCAGCTATCAGGCTCCTCTCCTGTGGAATCATCTTCCTGCTACGGTCCGGGAGGCAGACACCGTCTCCACATTTAAGACTAGACTTAAGACTTTCCTCTTTGATAAAGCTTATAGTTAGGGCTGGCTCAGGCTTGCCTTGTACCAGCCCCTAGTTAGGCTGACTTAGGCCTAGTCTGCCGGAGGACCACCTATAATACACCGGGCACCTTCTCTCTCTCTCTCTCTCTCCCTCTCTCTCTCGTATCCTATTACTGTATCTTTTTTTACTCGGCCATTCTGGATGTCACTAACTCGGTTTCTTCTCCGGAGCCTTTGTGCTCCACTATCTCTCAGGTTAACTCGTATTGCAGCGGTGCCTGGATAGTGTGACGTGTGTGGTTGTGCTGCTGCCGTGGTCCTGCCAGATGCCTCCTGCTGCTGCTGCTGCCATCATTAATCATTAGTCATACTTCTACTGCTATTATAGACATATGATATTATCATACATGTATACTGCCTGATACTAATATATACTTTCAACATATTGTACCACAGTAGCCAGAACTATAACGACAGTATTATTACTTTCATGAATGTTGTTGTAAGCTACTGTCATTACCGAGGATGTCATACAGATTACTGTATTGTGTCATACAGATTACTGTTAATTTGTTATGCTGATCTGTTCTGTACGACATCTACTGCACGTCTGTCCGTCCTGGAAGAGGGATCCCTCCTCAGTTGCTCTTCCTGAGGTTTCTACCATTTTTTTTCCCCCGTTAAAGGGGTTTTTTTGGGGAGTTTTTCCTTATCCGCTGTGAGGGTCTAAAGGACAGAGGGATGTCGTATGCTGTAAAGCCCTGTGAGGCAAATTGTATTTGTGATATTGGGCTTTATAAATAAAATTGATTGATTGATTGATTGATATTGATGTCAAAGTTTCTACTACGCGTAAAAATGCTGAAAACACTGAAGATGAAAGAAAACTAACAAAATAACTTTGCTCGTGAGCATAAACGTGTTAAAAACATAATAAAAGAAATAACGCACTACTAAAAAGGTAAAATGTGAACAAATACGGCAGACAAAAACGAAGGAAAAATTTAAGCAACAGTTAAAAGTTAAGAGCGCGTAAAACAAGAGAAATAAACAAGAGGAAAAACACAAGAGAAGAGGAGAGAAGAGAAAAACAAGAGAGGACAAAAATCAAGAGCGAAACACAAGAGAGCGAAACACAAGAGAGCGAGAGCAGGCGGCGCCCGCGTATTTCACTAGGTCAAAAAGTGGGCGGCGATCCTGATCCAAAGGGGAGGTTTTCCTCGTGATGAAGAATATATCCCTTTAAGATCTTAATCAGAGGAAAACTTTAAATCTTTCCTGATACGAGGTTGTATACTTTAATATGTTACGCACGAGTGACGCATACTCTTCCCACTATGGTCCACATTATTATAACACACAGATTAATATTAAATAAAAATACACTCATTATGCCATGATATCAGCTAGCCTACGTCAAATACACAGGCTCTGATTAATTGGATGACAATGTATAATAATAAACAGAATGAAGGAAGACATAGTCATGCAACAAGTTGATTAATACTACCTAATTATATCTTCATTAAATGTTCAAGTCAAAACATGTTACACTGTAATAAAGGGGCACAAGGATCTGACACATACGTTTCAGTCTTGTGGCAATAGAACCTTTGTCTCTCGGGGCGTTGGTGGCTCAGTGGATAGAGCAGGCGCTCCATGTACAAGGCTGTTGCCACAGCTGCCCGGGTTCGACTCCAGCCTGTGGCCCTTTGCTGCATGTCATTCTCTCTGTCATTCTCTCTCTCCCCCTTTCACGCTTGTTTATCCTACCAATTAAAGGTCAAAATGCCCCCCAAAAATATCTTAACCAAAAACAAAAACAAAAAAAAAACCTTTGCCTCTCCCCGGAGTCACATGTAAGTGGCAGAATGCGGTCTTCAAAGGGTGCAACAATGAGTCCATGCAGCAGCAGTGTGACAGTCAGCTGCTCGGAGAGACGGAGGACAAAGGAAACTGTGTGTGGAGACAAACTAAATGTTTCCTCTGATGTTCTCTGAGTTATCACCAGTTACAATAACGTGCTCCAAGAATGAGTCCTTACACCTGGACATGAGTTAGCATGTTAGCACTTCCTGTTCCCTCAGCCTGAAGTCGGTGTGTTTTTGGTTGAAATAATGTCTGTAGTTAACACGAGCTGAAGAGACGTCAGTAGATACCTCACTGTCAGTTACAGCTTTATGTGTCTCTGACAAGATGAGACTACAGGACGTCATCACGACTTTAGTCTCACTGTGGTAGTGACGGTAATTCATGTCACCGTGGTGACACTAAGTCATGTGATCGTGGTGTAGTTAGTTTACAGCCTAGCGTTAGCTTTGTACTTCAATAATCATAAAGTTTATTAGTGAAGATTATCTCTCTGAACAGAACCTGAAGGATCAGACACATTTGTTTATTTTCTGTAATAATTCAAAATCCAATGAAACAATCTGACTGACTTGACGAGGGAACCAGGGCGACGCTGACCTCAGGGTCGGCCTACAGAACTCTCCACAGGATGACGGACAGAGTCGGCGAGCCCTGAGCACCTCATGCTTGTGTCATTGAGGATGTTGTGCGTCACTGTGAGTTGTCAGAGTTCTTACCGTTGGTCTCTTCCACTCCACCCCTCTGGTTTTAGCGGTGAACGGAGCGAGTTCCTTGAAGCCCAGTGAGGCCGCTTCTGCTGGGAACATTGGGTCCTCAAACAGTGATCTGTTCTCCAGACAGTCCTGCTTCAGGGCCTGGAAGTCCTGGTTCAAGTAGTGTACGGCCTGCTGGACCGAGCCATGACCTAACGCCTTCTGCCGGTCCTTCTGGATCTGCACTGATACACCTGCAATCATCCTGAACACATCAGAAGAACTGTTCACTCTCAGAAATAAAGGTTCCAAAAGGGTTCTTACTGACGGGCAGAGGTTCTCCCCATAACCTTTCTTTTTTGAAGACAAGAACCCTGTTCATCCAAAGAACCCTTTTTGAAGCAACGCCCTATAATACCATAAAGGGTTCCTGGTTCTTGGCAGCTTGAATTTTGGTTTCAATTTGGAGCTGAATTTCAGTTTCCAACTCTACTGCACCATCGAAGTTGTGAAAGCTGTAGTAGGTTTCACAAAATCTCCACCCTCTGGTTGTGAACCCTGAGTGTTGTGGGTTCTTCTGGACCCCATCAGCCCCAAAAAACTTTAGGAGCCTTGTAAGGCCCGAGGCTGGTGGACGTGGTTCCCCAAGCCCCACGCTACCCTTAGAGGGTGGAAAGGTTCTGGATAAAACTCCCAGAGAGGGACCTGGGTGAAACCATTAGACCAGAGAAAGGTTCTCTCATACAAACTCTGTGTAACTGTGATATTTTCTGAGACGGTTATCGTACCTGTTGCAACCCTACACAGTGAACACTGTACCTGCCAAGCATTAGCATGTTAGCATTGTCACTGTGACCATGTTAGCATGTTGATGTTAGCATTTAGCTCAAAGCGCTGCTGTGTAGAGGCTCACAGACTCTGGTCGGTCAGTTTCCATCAGACCACAGAGAAATTAATAAACATGCAGGTGTTTTTACCTGATCTCCGTCCAATGGGCTCGTTGGAAGCTGACAGGGAACAGAAGTGTGGTTAGTTCATTGGATCCTGGTGAACAGTCAGAGTTACAACAGCACATCACTGAACCCACTCACAACCCAACCAACAAGCTAACATCAGTCTTCATCCGCTCCGACAGGACTTCACTGGACCGCCATCACACACCAAACACTGAGCTCGAACTGACACAAGATTCATCCGTTGTGATGGGTTAATGATCGTTTCCCTCCGTCTTGTCTGGGGTCACTTTCTCCAGACAGTCAGACCTTCTGCTTTCTACCAACTGAGTCTGGTTTTGGAACGTTGGTCAAAAAATTGAGACATCTGAAAAGTCTGTGATGAAAACCTGACAAAGAGTCTTTGAATCAAAACCAACAACCACCAACCCTGTTCTTTTCTCCTTAACGTAACCGCGTGTGTGTGTTGGCTAAACGTAACCACGTGTGTGTGTGTGTGTTGGCTAAACGTAACCACGTGTGTGTGTGTGTGTGTTGTTAAATGGAGGCATCCTGACAATAAGTGCCTCACCGTTCCAGGAAGTTTGCAGGTAAATGACGCTGACAGACAAACAGCTGATTGATGAATGAGGAATGTGCAGCTCAGTTGATGCTGAGGATGATGATTATCTGCAGTCAGCTGTGTCCTACCATCATTGTGCACTCAGATCAATGAGGCGGCCTGAGAGCAGCTGACTCAGCACTCTGAAAGCTCTCTGTGTTTTCTGGAGCTCCACCAAAAATACCACCCCGCTGCCAGACCGGGATCAGACCGGGAGCTGGGGTCTGGCCGGTTTGATGCAGTTTCCAGAGCTTCTTCTGATGAACGGTACATTTGTCAGAAGCTAAAGTACAGCGTTATCTCTGAGGGCTCCTCCGTCCTGTGGCCCCGGTGATGTCGAGGGGCCCCGAGTCATGATCTGGTTTTCAGAGCTGAACTGTTTCACTTTATAGTTTTTGCTCATCTGTTTTAAACTTGTCTTTCATGTCTAATCCATGTGATTTAGATGATGTAACCAATCCATTAAAGCCCTGCCCACTGCACAAAAAACCCAATATCATCAATCAATCAATCAATCAATTTTATTTATCATCTGGCCCCTTAATGCGACGGTTACAATCAGCATTCACACCCAGGTTCAATGACTCTGCAGTAGTCACAGGTATTTACTGGCTCTGATCAGCCGTGATGGAAACAAACACCTGGGAGGACGCACTTATTTTAGCCCCTTTACCGGCAAGATGCAGAAACACGCCGCCACAAAACACCGTCTGTCTCCGCCCAGTATCAATCCAGATGAGTTTGCAGTTTGAGAGACTGAATAAGTC
Source organism: Epinephelus awoara (assembly GCA_035609425.1). NCBI lineage: Eukaryota > Metazoa > Chordata > Actinopteri > Perciformes > Serranidae > Epinephelus > Epinephelus awoara. The sequence goes on from CM069295.1 coordinate 48,184,159, forward strand.
AGAGATACCAAGGAAGTAGCCACTGTAACACGTTCACTGGCCTCTGTGCTGCTTTACTGTTGTTTACGTACCTGTTCTCAGGCCGTGTGTGACGTTAGAAGTGACGGACCAGGAAAAGAAAACATGAGAGCAAACCCCTCGGCTGCAGAGCCATAAACACAGCTCTGGGTTTCCCCACGTAGGGCTCGATCATGATAATCCTGACATCATTTTTGATATCGATATCGTCAGTGGCTTAGTGGATAGAACAGATGCCCCATGTACAAGGCTGTTGCTGCAGCGGCCCGCGTTCGACTCCAGCCTGTGGCCCTTTGCTGCATGTCACTCCCTCTCTCTCTCTCCCCCTTTCACACTTGTCTGTCCTGTCTAATATAGGCTAAAAATGCCCCAAAACATATCTTAAAAAAAAGAAAACTGTTGTCCGAAAATATCCTGATATTATTTTAGGGCCACATCACTCAGCCCTGTCCTCCTGTTTAAAAGTCTCATTTGGGTGGAAGAGCTGTTTAACAGTGTTTGTTTTTGTCACTGACAGGATCAGACAAACATGATGCAGAGGATCCCGACAGAGACAGACCTTCGTGTTAAAGAGGAAGCTCCTTTAGTTTAACCAGAAATCACCGTCACCAAACCCACCAGTCTCCGTATGAATAAGATAAGATAAGATAAGAGAAGAGAAGATAAGGGATAAAATAAGATAAGATTACAGCAGTCAAGGGAGAAGAGTCAGATTAAAGATTTAAGAATGAAAAAAAACTTAAAATCTAGGCATGCAAAAAAAATACAAAAATACAAGAAACGGCAATAAATAATAATAATAACAATAATAATGATAATGAGCAGTGAATAAAAGAGAGCATATTTAGTGCAAAGTGATTGTAGGTGCCAAACAACAACAACAACAACAACAACAACAACAACAAGGGGGACAGTAATGCTTATAAATGAAGCATCACTGTAAAGTCTTGCTTCGTCTGTCTGTCCAGTGGGATGTGTGCGTCTGTCGGCTCCGGACACTCCAACATTATTTTAGTATGGCAGCCTGTTCTGCTGCTGGAGGCTGCAGCACACCCTCAGTACTGGACTGATTCCAGATCTTGTCTCCATCAGACACTCAGACACAAAACACGAGAAAACAGAGTCCAAGTTGAAAAACGCACAAGTCCCCCTTTAACTTGTGAGACCAGCGGGGCCCTCAGGAGGTTAACGGGGCCCCGAAGAGTCCGATCAGCGTGTCAGTAAAATTCACACAGACGTCACTGGTTTGAACTTTAATCTGACTGAAATGCAAAACTACCAGTGTGAACCTGTGTTGTTGTCTTTGTTTGTTTAGCACTGAGTTAACTTTGTTTATATTGTCTCACTTTAAAGCTTCTCCTTCTTCTCTCCTTCGGCCTGTCGTCACCTGTTCTCATCTTATTACACGACACGTCAGGAACAGGACGGTTTCTTCTTCGCAGGCTCAGACGTGTTGTGTTGTGTTGTGAGTCATTTCCTGGATGTAAACAGCTGATTCAGGCGTCACAACGTCTGTTAGAAACTCACTGACAGTAAAGTTTAGGATAATCATTAATATTGATCTCTTGATTTTGGAGCTCTGTAATCAATTTCCACTGTGATCATATAATATAAATTCTGTTTGTCTCAGGACACTTCTTCTGTTGAAGTGACGGACCCATGACATCAACACACAAAACATTCACCATCACAAATTCTCTTATTTATCTCTTCACATGTTTGTTTACAACATTTCTTATGATGTTTGTAAACAAGCTTTCTGCCATGTAAACTGCGGATCCAAATCTGATGTTTATCATTAATACATTTGTTTGTCTTAATATTTTAACGGAATGAGTGTGTGTGAGTGACGCTGCACGAGGACTTCTGATTGGTTCAGAAACAGGATGACGTAACAAGTTTCTGCTGAATCAACCTGAAATCACTGAAAACAAACAAAAAGCAAACAAACAAACAAACAAAAAGACGTCAGTGAAAACAGCTGATCAATGAACACGCGCTTCTTTTGTCCTGCAGACGTTTCACACACTCTCAGAGATCAGACAAGTTCACACAACAACACACACCAGTCTAACCAGTACACACACTCACTGGCGTGTCGGTCGGCGCTCCTGCGTCACAGTGGGAGCAGCTCCTCGTGGGACTGAGTGTGGAGCTGAGCTCGGCAGCACCGTGCTGGGTTGGACCGGGTGCAGGATGCTACTGGGATGCTGCTGGGACGCTACTGGGATGCTGCTGGGATGCTGCTGGGACGCTACTGGGATGCTGCTGGGATGCTCTGCTGCAGCACAGAGCCCCGCCCGGCGGGAGGGGCGGGGCTTCAGGGCGTCATCAGCACCAACATAATAGAAAGCGAAGCAGCAGCAGCAGTGTTTGTTTGTTTGTTTGTTTCATCCCAACAAAATAAAACGAAGCTGCAAGTAAATAAATGTATTTACACTCTGAGCATCCAAATATTCTCTGGCTGTCATTTTAATACACAGATGACGTCGTCACTCTTCAGGCTTCTTCAGGTGTCTTTGTGTCCTGTGGTGAGTGAAACAGCGCCCCCCTGTTTTAAACCGGCACTCTGTGGTCAGAGACGGTACTGCACTGGTTTTATTAGCTGACTCCAGCTCTAAACATTAATAATCACATCAATAAAACAGAAAACAGTGCTGATAAATGGTTGACTGATTATAACATGAAGTGCAGGACATGGTTAGCATAGCTTAGCATAAAGACTGGAGTCCAGGAAAATGGCTTCTCAGTGTCGCCACAAAACAGACACAAAAAACATCATGAAGGCTCCAGGCAGGGAGGGGCAGTATTTCTATTACTTGTATTTAAAATACATATTTCAATTACGTTTGAGTATTTAGTCATTTGTATTTGATAAGGCCGATAAAAAGCAAATGTAATTTGTAACAAAATACTTTTGAGTGGAGTAATTTGGTATTTAAAATACTCAGAATACTTCCTCCACGGATCAAAAAACAAAAATAATAGTCTACACATTCTTAATATATTGGATGTAACAATATTTTTTACTTTTTTTTTAATCTTTATGTTTTTTTAAACTTGGGTCATTCAGTGTGCCCTTCAGTGACCTCGTGGTCTGTTCTGCTGGACTGTGCATCACACAGGAAACTGTATGTTGTTGTGGTTGATGCAGGGATGAGTACGCTACAAATGAATTGCCTCACATGGATCAATAAAGTTGTCTGAATCTGAATCTGAATCAATAAATAATATTTTAGGGTAGCCTACATGTCCCTAGCTTTGCTTTCTCTTTTTCATTTGAAAGAGTTGACATCTCTTTGTCAGTGACATGAACTTAGTTGCAGATGATTTAATGGTTTTTTAGTTGGTCCTGGTCTGGCTAGAGAGATTGAATGACTGTAGAGATGATGTTGAAAGTGATGACTTTATTGTAAATGAATCTATGTTTATAAGGGGAACAGATGAAAATTAAATGATTGAAATTGTGAAATCATTTAAGAGCAAGACATCAGCAGATTGGAATGGTATTGATATGTCTATGATCAAAAACATCATTGAGTGTGTGGTGAAACCTTTGACACATATCTGTAATCAATCCCTAAAGACTGGTATATTTCCTAAAAAAAAAAAAGAAAATAGCAAATGTCATACCAATACACAAGACTGGAAATAGACACAAGCTCTCAAATTACAGACCTGTCTCCTCACTGCCACAATTTTCAAAAATACTCAAAAAACTCTTCTATAGCAGACTGAATGCTTTCATCATTAAACATAATGTACTGTGTGATCAGCAATGTGGATTTCGAGCTAACAGGACAACTTCACTTGCATTAATGGAATTTGCTCCTTTATTCTTCCATACATAAGCTACTGTGTGGAAGTGTACAAAACAAACACAAATCCAATCTATATTCTTTAAAAAAGAGCCATAAGAAGTGTAAATAAAACCACTTACAGAGAAACAACAAACCCACTCTTTATCAAATCAAAAGCTCTAAAATTTAAAGATCTGGTTGACTTCAAAACAGCTCAAATCATGTATAAAGCTAAAAATAAATTATTAGCTAAGAGGATCCAAGAGTTGTTTCAAATGAGAGAAAATCAGCACGTCCTGAGGGGAACCATCTTCAAGAAACAATTAGTGAGAACAAACACAAAATATCACTGTATTACAGTTAAAGGAGTCGCCTTGTGGAATAATTGTAACAAGGAACTGAAAGCATGTTCATCTTTAAATAAGTTCAAACGAATGTTCAAAGACAACATACTGAAGGGATATATGTGGAACAGGACATGTAGGTTGTTCCGCTGTTGAAGTATGTCTCATTCTGATTGCAATGTTATTTTTATGTTTTTCTTGCTTGATTTGTTTGAGTTGTATGTTAAACGAAGCGGAGAGCTTAAAAATCTAGGTTCAGTATAAAGTTTAAAGATAAAATATAGAAAGAAAAAAGGGGTCGGACTAGATACGTTCACACTTCCTTCCTGCTCCTTTTCAAGAGTTGTATTTCTTTGTTTGTTTTGTTTTTTTTGTTTTCTTTGGTTTGTCTTTGTGACTTGCTGAATGGCTGACTTTATGCTGAATGGCTGACTTTATGCAACTTGATTATTCATCTTTCATTTTTTATTTCTTTATTATTATATTTTTATTTTTTTTCTAACCAAATCTTGTGTGTTTCTTTTAAAAATGTCTGAATAAACATTATTCTATTCTATTCTAAAAAAACTCAGGGCTCCAAAGGCTCCAAGTTAAACAGCACACAAGTGAACTAGCTACAGTATCTGCAGTATCTTGCAGCTGTTAAGCTCAACCGTTGGTGGACAGTTCACAGCACAGCTAGACTAGACCTGCCAGGCATGCTGCTCACGTGGATGGACCCACACCACCAGTAGACTACCTTGCTGCTCACGTCTTCCAAGTTCAACAGATTGTCTGTCAAAGTAAATATTTTATCTCAGTGTGACAGATGTCAACTGGTGTGATGTATGATTTATGTCTGGGTCTGGCTTCATAGCCTGTTGTATAAATACATGGTGATGATAGTTATAATATCAAGCTAGCAATGCTTATGCTAACTGTGCAGGTTATTACTCGTGGCCTCTAGCTGCAGTATGCAAATTTTGAGCATTTTTTGGACCGACCGACAGACAGAGTGACCTATATCCTACTGTTAACTTATAAAGCTCTAAATGGTCAAGCTCCGTCATATCTTAGAGAGCTCATAGTGCCATATTATCCCACCAGAACTCTGCGCTCTGAGAACGCAGGGTTACTCGTGGTCCCTAAAGTCTCCAAAAGTAGATCAGGAGCCAGAGCCTTCAGCTATCAGGCTCCTCTCCTGTGGAATCATCTTCCTGTTACGGTCCGGGAGGCAGACACCGTCTCCACATTTAAGACTAGACTTAAGACTTACCTCTTTGATAAAGCTTATAGTTAGGGCTGGCTCAGGCTTGCCTTGTACCAGCCCCTAGTTAGGCTGACTTAGGCCTAGTCTGCCGGAGGACCCCCTATAATACACCAGGCACCTTCTCTCTCTCTCTCTCTCTCTCTCTCGCTCTCTCTCACTCTCTCTCTCTCTCGTATCTTATTACTGTATCTTGTTTACTCGGCCATTCTGGATGTCACTAACTCGGCTTCTTCTCCGGAGCCTTTGTGCTCCACTGTCTCTCAGGTTAACTCGTATTGCAGCGGTGCCTGGATAGTGTGACGTGTGTGGTTGTGCTGCTGCCGTGGTCCTGCCAGATGCCTGCTGCTGCTGCTGCTGCTGCCATCATTAATCATTAGTCATACTTCTACTGCTATTATAGACATATGATATTATCATACATGTATACTGCCTGATACTAATATATACTTTCAACATATTGTACCACAGTAGCCAGAACTATAACGACAATATTATTACTTTCATGAATGTTGTTGTAAGCTACTGTCATTACCGAGGATGTCCTGCATCTCTCTCTCTCTCTCTCTCTCTTTCTGTCTCATTGTGTCATACAGATTACTGTTAATTTATTATGCTGATCTGTTCTGTACGACATCTATTGCACGTCTGTCCGTCCTGGAAGAGGGATCCCTCCTCAGTTGCTCTTCCTGAGGTTTCTACCATTTTTTTTTCCCCGTTAAAGGGTTTTTTTTGGGGAGTTTTTCCTGATCAGCTGTGAGGGTCTAAAGGACAGAGGGATGTCGTATGCTGTAAAGCCCTGTGAGGCAAATTGTATTTGTGATATTGGGCTTTATAAATAAAATTGATTGATTGATTGATTGATATACAGCTGCGGGTCGCTGCTTAAAAGAAAAAGAAAAAGAGTATTTTCTGTATTGAAAATACAAAATGCTATTTTATTTTGATACATTTATTTGAGGGCTATTTTGTATCAAAATACATTTTGATGTATTTTTGCCCATCTCTGGGTACATGTATGTGTAAATATGTTTAACTGGAGCCAGAAGCTCAGGGTATACAGGGTATAGGCCTATACAGGAATCTTGAAGTTAATTTCAATACCGTTTCAAGACCATCTCAATATGTTTTAATACCTCACCGCCACTTCGAATTGTAACCGTTTCCATCAGTGACACCTTTAACTTAACAGTTTTAGTTTGGGCTAAAGACTATAGACCACTATCATACAACAGAATTCAGTGCTTGAAGTATGGTGCTAGCCCGAATCGTATGATGTATCCAGACGTATCCGCACACAGCGTTGCTGTGCCAACCAGAGCCAACCTGATGTCTGCAGAAGATGAGGAGGCAGACGTGGCTGTCCTCGTAGCCCAGGTCATAGCTGTAGCTTCAGGTGCGGCTGCTGGTGGCAGTGTAACGTTAACGTTGGCACTAGGTTGTGGTGGTGCAACACTAGGACTCGCACAGAAACTAGCAATGGAGAGCTCCTGCTCTCTGTGACTAACAGCGGCCTCTTGGCTAGCGCCATGCACGTGGGACTTTATGGAGTTAATTCTCATCAATGCAATGCTGATCTTCTTCTTCCATACTGCACAATATGCCTCCCTGATGTTAATCACGACTGGCTGCAGCCATGTTTTAAAGTCCGGCACATACAGCCAGGACTCTGCAAATTTGCACTTTCCCTTAAGTTCACTATTCCAGCCTTCTCTTTTGTTTCGCTGTGAGGGCATCATGTGACATAGGGTGTGTTCGTAATATGCCCTGAGAGCGCCAGAGCGTAGTCGGGGTGCTCTCTGGTCTTTCGAAAAGTTGTTTGTGCCTCTGAATTTCCACCCAGGTGCGCTCTGGCGCTCTCAGAGAAAATTTACAAACGCACCCATAGTAGCCTAGTTTTTTATGTTACCGGTTCATCTTTGTTTTTTAACAAAACAAAAAAAATTCACGCACTTTTACAATGTTTTTTAGGACTCATACTCTTTGGACAGTTAATCCAGAAAAATACCTTCAAAATTTAAGACCTTATAAAGTCTAATAAGACTTTTTAATACTTTTTAAGGGTCTTAATTTCCCCAAAATTGATTTTTCAACTTTCAATACTTTTCAAGACCCCACTGATACCCTGCTGGAGGCTAACTAATCCATAGGTGTATTGTCCGAGGTTACAGCGAGCTATCGCTAGGAAAAGGAACGCTGCACCAATCCTCCTTGCTGTTTCCTTTATAGACAGTACTCCCTGACCTTAGACAGCAGAGCTATGGATTGAATAGCGCCGGAGAATCCCTTTAAGTTTACTCATTGCCTTCTACAGCCATCTAGTGGACAAACATGGGAACAGCAAATAATTTTACACTAATTGTTTAATGCTAAGTTATGGCAAGACCTTATTATATAGAATTGCAAACAATGCATACACTGGTTTGTTTCAAATGAAAACTCCAGGTAATTAACTGCTTATGTATAGTTAAATGCCGTGATCATTCCTGGCCTTAAATGACGTTCTTTAGCAGAGGAAATAAACGGCAGTTTACGTTGGGTTTTCTTAATTGAACTTATCTGTAGGCCTAAGGCCTACGTTTTTCTCCTGGGGCTCACAGATGCTAAACATTTACCCTGTTTTCTGACGAAGTCTCAAAAGGCCACATAAAACATGATAAATCAACAGGGTTACCACGGGTCCTTGAAATCCTTAAAAGTTTGTGAATTTGAAAAAAAAAAATAATTTAAAGGTGCTGGAAGGTTTTTGAAAATATGCATAAATGTACTCAGGTCATTGAAAGTCCTTAAATTTATCTATTTCTGTATGAAATGGCATGAAAATAAATTTTCTCCAGGGCCCCTTGAAATCTGATGAAGCTAGCACTGCTAACACTGTTGATGAAGCTGATACTGTTAACACTGTTGATGAAGCTAACACTGCTAACACTGTTGATGAAGCTAACACTGCTAACACTGTTGATGAAGCTGACACTGCTAACACTGTTGATTAGGCTAACACTGCTAACACTGTTGATGAAGCTGACACTGCTAACACTGCTAACACTTTTGATGAAGCTGATACTGCTAACACTGTTGATGAAGCTAACACTGTTGATGAAGCCCATACTTGATGAAGCTAACACTGCTAACACTGTTGATGAAGCTAACACTGCTAACACTGTTGATGAAGCTAACACCGTTGATGAAGCTAACACTGTTGATGAAGCTGACACTGTTAACACTGTTGATGAAGCTGACACTGCTAACACTGTTGATGAAGCTAACACTGCTAACACTGTTGATGAAGCTGACACTGCTAACACTGTTGATGAAGCTAACACTGTTGATGAAGCTAACACTGCTAACACTGTTGATGAAGCTGACACTGTTAACACTGTTGATGAAGCTGACACTGCTAACACTGTTGAAGCTAACACTGTTGATGAAGCTGACACTGCTAACACTGTTGATGAAGCTAATACTGCCAACACTGTTGATGAAGCTGACACTGCTAACACTGTTGATGAAGCTAACACTGCTAATACTGTTGATGAAGCTGACACTGCTAACACTATTGATGAAGCTAACACTGCTAACACTGTTGATGAAGCTAACACTGCTTACACTGTTGATGAAGCTAACACTGCTCATACTGTTGATGACGCTGACACTGCTAACACTGTTGATGACACTAACACTGCTAACACTGTTGATGAAGCTGACACTGCTAATACTGTTGATGAAGCTGACACTGCTAACACTGTTGATGAAGCTAACACTGCTAATACTGTTGATGAAGCTAACACTGCTAATACTGTTGATGAAGCTGACACCGCTAACACTGTTGATGAAGCTAAAACTGCTAACACTGTTGATGAAGCTGACACTGCTCACACTGTTGATGAAGCTGACACTGCTAACACTGTTGATGAAGCTGACACCGCTAACACTGTTGATGAAGCTGACACTGCTAACACTGTTGATGAAGCTAACACTGCTAATACTGTTGATGAAGCTAACACTGCTTACACTGTTGATGAAAACACTGCTCATACGGTTGATGACGCTGACACTGCTAACACTGTTGATGAAGCTAACACTGCTAACACTGTTGATGAAGCTGACACTGCTAATACTGTTGATGAAGCTAACACTGCTAATACTGTTGATGAAGCTGACACTGTTAACACTGTTGATGAAGCTAACACTGTTGATGAAGCTAACACTGCTAACACTGTTGATGAAGCTAACACTGCTAACACCGTTGATGAAGCTAACACTGTTGATGAAGCTAACACTGCTGACACTGTTGATGAAGCTAACACTGCTAACACTGTTGATGAAGCTAACACTGCTAACACTGTTGATGAAGCTGATACTACTAACACTGTTGATGAAGCTAACACTGCTAACACTGTTGATGAAGCTAACACTGCTAACACTGTTGATGAAGCTGATACTGCTAATACTGTTGATGAAGCTAACACTGCTAACACTGTTGATGAAGCTAACACTGTTGATGAAGCTGATACTGCTAACACTGTTGATGAAGCTAACACTGCTAACACTGTTGATGAAGCTAACACTGTTGATGAAGCTAACACTGCTAACACTGTTGATGAAGCTAACACTGTTAACACTGTTGATTAAGCTGACACTGTTGATGAAGCTAACACTGCTAACACTGTTGATGAAGCTGACACCGCTAACACTGTTGATGAAGCTAACACTGCTAACACTGTTGATGAAGCTGACACTGCTAACACTGTTGATGAAGCTAACACTGCTAATACTGTTGATGAAGCTAACACTGCTAACACTGTTGATGAAGCTAACACTGCTAACACTGTTGATGAAGCTGACACCGCTAACACTGTTGATGAAGCTAACACTGCTAACACTGTTGATGAAGCTGACACTGCTAACACTGTTGATGAAGCTAACACTGCTAACACTGTTGATGAAGCTAACACTGCTAACACTGTTGATGAAGCTGACACTGCTAACACTGTTGATGAAGCTAACACTGCTAATACTGTTGATGAAGCTGACACCGCTAACACTGTTGATGAAGCTAACACTGCTAACACTGTTGATGAAGCTGACACCGCTAACACTGTTGATGAAGCTAACACTGCTAACACTGTTGATGAAGCTGACACTGCTAACACTGTTGATGAAGCTAACACTGCTTACACTGTTGATGAAGCTAACACTGCTCATACGGTTGATGACGCTGACACTGCTAACACTGTTGATGAAGCTGACACTGTTGATGAAGCTAACACTGCTAACACTGTTGATGAAGCTAACACTGCTAACAACGCTCAGAGACTCTCGGACAAATAGATGAAACCATAGTTGAGAGGATCACAGAACACAGGTGCACCTGATAAATGTCTCTGGATTACTTTATTGACTTTACATGGACTCAGTCAGGTAGTGTTTGGAATATAAAACAGTGACAGGAAGAGAAGCTGCAGCTTTAAACAGGAATATGGCGTGCTGCAGTAACACTGAAGCTCCGGGCAAACACGGAGTGGTGGCTCAGATCATGGAGAAGTTTATCCACTGCAGGAAGAAGACAGAGAAACCAGGTCAGCACCTGAGCTGCTGTTACTGAGGTGTGGTCTGCCAACACGTTCTCATCTGAACACGTCAAACATCGCCGCTTTCACATCTGCATATGACGCGTTAGGTATCCTCCTGTGTCTGTTGCCGACTCTCCAGGATGCCGTGCCATTTTACGCCTGTTACATGCACGAGTCTTTTTCAAAATACACTTTGATTTTCACAGGAAATGTACACTTTCTGTTTGTTAGATGCATCCAGTGTTTTTCAAAATAAACTAACGACGTCAGTAAAACACCTCATTTGTGTTTATTTATTTACGGTACCACAAAAGCACAAGGTTAGGTTTGGAAAAAAACATCATGGTTTGGCTCAACATTCACACAGGAAGTGAACAGCGGGCAGCTGGCTCAAAGCCCAGGCTTTACTTGCCCAACAGGGACTGTCCATCTTCTTAAATGACGTTGTTACCCTTGCCGGTGTGTGTTATGCTGCTGAGAAAGGTGCCTTTGTGTGTTGGTATGTAACGTACATTCAGTTGCGGTTCTAGCCTAAATGGCGCCCTGGGCGACACCTCCCCTTCGGCCCATATCAGGATCCGCTACTGCGTACATCCACTGACATAGCGCCATGTTTGACGACTTCTGTTGGTGGCCACTGTGTCAACAACTGCTGCTGGCTGACAGTGCCCGCCGCAAAGGGTGCCTTTGTGTGCCTTTGTGTTCAGACTGAGAACAGGCTGGTTCTGCTGACCTGGTTCTAGTTCTAGTTCTGGTTCTTTAGATAAGCAGTTTTGTTCTCACCTGGCTGAAGTCGAGCTGGATGGAGCCGCTTTCATTAGAATCAAGCTTCTTAAAGATCCCTGAGGAGGAAGAGGAGTCACATGTCAGAGTCTTTCTGACCCATTTCGAGGCTGTGTCGTTATGTGTTAGCTAACTTCATTAGTTCATTGGCTATCATTAGCTTGTTCTTTCCAAGGGACATACAAGAGGGAGTCCCCATTATGTTCTCTGTCTCATATAGTCCTAAACAGAACGTAAAGAGAAACTTGAACTGTTAACTGTCTTTGCTAGCCTTCGTCAGACTCACTGAACATCATCTCCAGCCTCATCAGGCAGCACACGAAGTTGTCGAAGTCGATGGTCATGTCGAGGTCGGAGTATCGAGCTACCAGCAGCTGGTAGATGGTGTTGTTGAGAGTGAAACCTGGAGAAGCAGAGCACACCGTCACTATCATGCTAACGCTTGGGAGTGTGATTTGTCTTATAAAGTTTCAGAAATGCTAATCTTTGAGTTTCTGTTGACAGACACTGCTAACAAAGCTAACCCTGCTAATGCTGCTAGTGAAGCTAACACTGCTAATGAAGCTAACCCTGCGAACCATTAAAGCGCGTCTGACTTGTGCCATGTTCAAACTACAAGCAACAACGCAGCAGCATAAACAGCTACCTGACCACCAAGGTCTTGTTGAAATGTTCAAGCGCTCATTCGCGTAGTTGCGTTGTGACGGGCTTGCGTCTGCTACATGCCACAAAGCACCTCAACAAAACATAATCTTAAGTTTGTGTTTGGTCATAAAATATCTGGATGCTTTTGATAAATGTTTGAGCCCCACTTTACCATCACATCTCACCGTTACATTACACCCCCCTGTGTGCCGCAATGCACAGCAAGCTAGCGTAGCATCAAGTAACTTGGCTAAATAACACAGTTGCAAACAAAAATTGGTTGATGCTTCAATGCATCACTGGAGCGCTGAGAAAAGGTGAGGTCGGGTGTCAGTTTGTAGCTTCATGTCACTGAAAAATTATGTTGCTCATAGTGTGAACATAACACCGGGCTGGTCTCACAGAAATATGTGAAATGACCACGACCTCTTAACACCGCATTCTGTGGTGGCTGCACGTAATGGGTTGAAATTACGTGCCGGTACCATCGAAACAATGCCAATGTAAAGTCAATTAGTGGTGGACACATGGATTCCCTGATTCAATAACGTCCTGTATACACACACAAACACCAAAGTGTTCTTGGTATTAAAACGGCAAATATATTCCTCTGTTATAATTTCCCATCAACAACAATAATAATAATAACATGATTGATGTCTGATATATTCAAATATTCAGTCCCAAAAACGCCGTTTCTACAGTACTAGCTAAATTATCTGAAATTAATCTTCATCTTTACTTTTTGTTGACATCGTGTCATTACTAGTTCAGCTTTACTAGACATATATATTCAGTAGATGTATCTTTTTACGACTCTATTTTACAACAAGCCGCAAAAACCCTACCGTCCCAAAAAACGCTGTTTTTAGAGTACTATCTAAAATATCGAAAATTAGCCGACATCCTTGCTTTTTTTCGTAACATAGTTCATCTTGGTGCAGTTATTTAGTTATTAGTTAGTTGTTTAGTTATTTAGAACCCTACTTTGCAAATCAGGACTACAACTATGTTGCTGATATGTATCAAGCTGCATGGCGCGGTCCCATGGAATTGTAGTTTTTAAAAAATGTAAGTATTTTTTCTAGATTTGGAAGTTGTAAATACTGAATTGAGAGTACAATGTGGACTTTAAGGGGATGGTAAACACACTTGTGTAATCAGATTTTAAATATCTAATTTCTAAATGGGTGAAAATTAATTGTATCCATATTTTACCCATATCTGACAGCACGCCCAGTTGTAGACTACACTCACATGATAGTTGAGGTCAAGAGCGCTCTATAACAGTTGGTCCCATGTCTGTTCCCCCTTTAGTTGCTGAGTTATGAGCCCTTAAACATGCACTGAGGTCAAGGTTCAGTGGTCAATGGCTGAAAGCAGGAGCCATGCAGAATCTTCATACTGACATATGTTACTCTTCAGGTTGAGACCTTTCCAATAATGTATTTCGTTTAGCTCTATGACAAAGTTTTGATTTTTCCATTTTTTGGACACAAGCCATGCCAGGTGTAGTTTCAGAGAGCACTCTGAAGGCCCAGTGTAAAAAATGATTTTTGTTTGTTTCTTTTTACTGTACTGTATACTACTAAAAAGTAAACCAATAATAACAATAATAAAATAAGCAAAAATAATATTAAAAATATATTGAAATGTTAAAATCTATTTACAGAGTGGAATGGCAGCCTAATAGATAACTTAGATACTATTTATTATTGTTTAGATATTTAGCCTGTTGTATTTACTTTTAGCATGTTCTACTTTTATCTACTGTGGGCTTTATGTTTTAATTTATTTAATAACGAATTTATTTTATGTTAGGCCTACATCTTAATATTTTATGTCATTTATCATAGTGTTATTCTTAACTCCAGTGTTTCTTCAGTGGCTTGGGGTCCGCTCTGCCCTGGCGGAGTGGAGGGGGGCCGGGATGCCGGGGGCGGACGGCTCCATGTGATGGTCTGGTTCTTCTGTGCTCAGCCTTATTTTTTTCTTCTTATTGATTCATTTATTAGTGGCGTTTGGATTCGATTACGGCAGATGGACGGCACTCTGAAATGGAATGAAGCCCAAACACGGCAGACAGTAGCTACAAAACAGTAGTGGAATGTGTCCCATCCGTCCACAGCACAATGTTCTTAAAGCTCTACGCTATCTGCTGGAAAAATACATTTATTTTATTTTATGGCCTTGACATGAACCTGTCATATTGTTGAGTCATCAAGGATGTGTTTTTGTGTACAGGAATGTTAAAGACATCATTGAGGAAAACAAGGTTGACGTGACGTTGTTGAATCAGGGAATCTGTGTGTCCACCACAAAAAAGGATCCTAACTGACTTTACATTGGCATTGTTTCCGTGGTGGCACCACGGAGTGTGGTGTTAAGAGGTCGTGGTCATTTCACGTATTTCTGACAATGTCAACAAAGCTAACACGGCTAACGATGCTGACATTGCTCAAAAAGTTAACACCCCATACTGTTCAGGGACCTACCACTGCTAATGCTACTAACACTGCTAACACTGATGTGGCTAATGCTGTTAACATTGCTTACAAAGCTAATGTTGCTAACGCTGCTAACACTGTTTGGGAGCTAACACTGCAAACACTGTTAAGGGAGCTAAAGCTAATGCTTCTAAGGATGGCTGCTTATCCAGCAGGAAGTAACGTACCATCAGTGTACTGACAGTAAAGTGTGGAGAGTCCAGACAGCAGCAGCAGCAGAGAGGAACACAAACACAACATTAACTTAGACAGAAAAACACACAGGATACAAACAAGAAGAAGAAGTAGAAGAAGAAGCTCATCTTCCTCAGATGTTAGTGAGCAGAAAAACAGAAACAGGAAGAACGTTTTATTTTGAAATAAGTGTCTGGGAGGAGCTGAGGGTGTTTGAGCAGGGTTTTCCTCCTCTGAGCAGTGAGTCCGTCGGGAATCACCGTGACTCAAATTCACTATGTTCAAGTGTTTCTGAGAAGTTCAGTTTGAGCTGACAGAGAAAAAATAGACAGAGAGATCTGATCAAACAGGAAATGACACGACGAGACATCTGCAGTGCAGGAAACAGGCTCAGACTGATCAGATGCATTATGGGTATCATGAATTTCTGAGGCTTCAATTTTTAAAACATGCAAATATGATCAAAGTTGTATTTACAGGTAGAAAATAAAACCTAGTCCATGTTGTTTCATTCTAACAGGCGCCTGATCCATCTGACTGAAAACAAACAGGAATGCCTCCCGTCCGTAAAAGGCAGGGAGGAGCCTGTATCTAAACCAGTCTTTGACCACCCACTGATGTTTCATCGGCCAATGAGAAGCTCTCTGACTCCAGAAACAGAGTGCAGCCAGCCTGAGGCCTCTGAACCAAACCACACTACAGAGCAGGAAGATTTTAGTGAGAGCTGATGGACAGGAAACAGGTTTCATCTGCTGGTTAGACGAGTTCCTGAACATTTGCATGCAACAAACAGGGAGGAGGTCAAAGGTCACTCGGTGACACTGCAGAGGGAAATGATGCTGTAACGATCTGCATGACACAGATTCAGACTGACACCACACAAACTTCATGTTGTTCCATAACTTTAACTCCGCTTCAGGAAGAAGAAGAATCTAGAATACCTGCCCTGCGGTTACATGACCCCACCCACCAGTCCACCCTGTGGTTGTATGACCCCACCCACCAGTCCACCCTGTGGTTGTATGACCCCAGTCCACCCTGCGGTTACATGACCCCACCCACCAGTCCACCCTGCGGTTACATGACCCCACCCACCAGTCCACAATGTGGTTGTTGTGTTCACAAGCATGAGACAGACAAGGTCACAGTGACCTTTGACCTTTGACCACCAAAAACTAAGCAGTTCCTTGTTGAGTCCAGGTGGATGTTTGTGCCAAATTTGAAGAAATTTCTCTGAGATATCATGTTCAATCATCAGATATCATGTCATGATCGGACAAACAGATGGACGGACGGATGGGCAACCCAAAAACATAATGGCATCCGGGGTGGAGTCATAACAATCATCATTTTACAGTCAAAATTTCAAAAGTGAAATGTCAAAGTTTCAACACCAGGAAATGACATCCTGGTACTTCCTGTGAGAAACACCTGACACCTGTTGCAGTATTTTTAGCCTCAGTGTGTGCTGGTACAACAGAATGAGTGTTTCTGCTGCAGATGGTAACTTCGCTTCTCTTTGATGTTAGATCGTTCTGGGAGGTTAATCTTCGACTCAGGAAGAGAATCAGCTCTGGAGTTCAGCTTTGTCACTGTGTATTTCCTGAAGAAGAAGAAGAGACTGACCTGCGTCTTTGAAGGCGACTCTCATCTCAGGAGTGCTCATTGTCCCCGAGTTATCGGAGTCGTTCTTCTTATAGATGGACTGCAGACACACGGACACACAGATGGCTGCTGTTGACCTTTGTCGTCAGGCTGAATTCAGATATTCGGGTTTAAAGGTCACAGAGGTCTTACCAGGTATCTCTGCACCTTCTTCCACAGGGTGGCGAACTCTCCCAGGCCGAGCTTCCCATTACCGCTGCCCTGCTGACGAGTCAAGGATCTGTGATGTCACACTGTACTGAAGGCCAGTGATACATGCACCGGAGCTCAGCCCCAGTTCAACTGGAGCTCAGCCCCAGTTCAACCGGAACTCAGCCCCAGTTCAACCGGAGCTCAGCCCCAGTTCAACTGGAACTCAGCCCCAGTTCAACCGGAGCTCAGCTTCAGTTCAACTGGAACTCAGCCCCTGTTCAACCGGAGCTCAGCCCCAGTTCAACTGGAACTCAGCCCCAGTTCAACCGGAGCTCAGCCCCAGTTCAACTGGAACTCAGCCCCAGTTCAACCGGAGCTCAGCCCCGGTTCAACCGGAGCTCAGCCCCAGTTCAACCGGAGCTCAGCCCCAGTTCAACTGGAACTCAGCCCCAGTTCAACCGGAGCTCAGCCCCAGTTCAACTGGAACTCAGCCCCAGTTCAACCGGAGCTCAGCCCCAGTTCAACCGGAGCTCAGCCCCAGTTCAACTGGAACTCGGCCGGTTGCTGTCAGGGTGAAGTTCCTCGTACAGACAATGGACTCGGTGATTATTTGTGTATTTTTGTGTGTTTTGTGTCATTTCCTGAAGACGTCCTCGATGGCAGCATCTTCCTGTTTGTTTTTGTTAAAATTTCTGGCCTCATTGCTTCCTGCCGCAAGTCTGTGTGTGTTTTTATCTGTCTGTGACGAGTCGACCAGACAAACATGTCTATTAGCTCGCTAGCTAACGTTAGCGTGTTAATAACAACATGGCTGAAAGGATACGTCCATCAGGTTCACCATCACCCTGCAGGTCTCCATACTGAAGCCGTCAGTCTTTATGTCAGTTCCTGTAAGGAGAGAGACAGGAAGTTCAAGCTGAATAGGTGAACAGCTAATCAGGTGAACAGGTGATCAGGTGAACAGGTGATCAGGTGAGCAGGTGAACAGCTGAACAGATGATCAGCTGAACAGGTGAACAGATGATCAGGTGAACAGGTGAACAAATGAACAGGTGAACAGGTGAACAAATGAACAGGTGATCAAGTAAAAACATGAAAGAGTGAACAGTTGAACAGATGAACAGGTGATAAGATGAACAGATAAACAGGTGAACAGGTGAGTAGGTGAACAGATGAAGAGATGAAAAGATGAACAGGTGAACAGATGGTCAGTTTAACAGGTGATCGAGAAAAACATGAAAGGGTGAACAGGTAAAGTGCTGAAGCTTCAGCTGAGTTTACGTTTGCCAACGATCTTGTTCATGATGGTCCTCAGCTCGGCTGCAGAGATCTCCATGTCCTGAAACACAGCAGGAAACACATGACACCTGCAGGCCACCGTACACCTGCTCTGTTGTTTTACTAGTAAACTTCGTCACCTGGTTCGTCAGGTGTTACATGTATATCCTGCTATTAGCTGTCAGCATGTAGTTGAACCAGAACCGGTCCCCACCACACAGGAAGTGATGAAATACTCACGTCTCCGGCCAGTTTGGTGAAGAGGCCTCTGAATCCTGCGTCCACTTCCTCATCAGACACCGTCTCCTGAACACAATCACCACGGCAATGGTCACAAAGTGAACAACAAACTTTATTCACAGTGACGTTCAAACAGGCGACAGATGACCTGACGCAGCGCCAACACAGACGTCCACACATTATCTTTTAATAATAATCATATAAACAACAACAATATTCAGTTTCATGTTACAGGAAACAAACCGAAGCATCTGAAGAGAAAATGATTTTAATCTTAGTTCTGACGTTGAATCAATGTTTCATGTAAACACATCCAAGAATTCTTTTAGAGCAGCGGTTCCAAACTGGTGGGTCACAGGTCATTCTGATTGGACCACAAGTGACATGTGACAAGTGAATTTCCAGCACAAAGCTTTTATTTTGAAGTGCTGTTTCCTGTTTCCTGAACACATTAAACGGTGTGGACTTGATGACTTGAGGAGAAATCAGGACCAGTTGGGAACAGCTGCTTTAGAGTCCAGACCTTTGATTGGATGAGAAGTTATCACCTCGCTGTTGGACAAAAACATGAGGACAGGAATTAAATTCACAGTCCAACTATAAATCAACATTTACTCACATCCTCCAGTTCAGCGTTGACCGGGTCGTCACAGGGTCTGACAGGACGGAGATATTAAGAGGTTAGACAACACATTTTCAGTCTGACACAGATAAAGTGTCCACATAAACTACAACTGACAACATTCAGGGAGTTCCTCCAATTTCAGACAAACTGAATTCTGCACCAACAGCTGATTGACGGCGATCAGCTGTTGGTGCCTCCCACCAACGTCACAAACAGACTCTAATTCTGTGGGAAACACTGAATCGTCATAGTAACAGTCTCAAAATCTGAAACAGCATCACAACTAGCATGGAGGTAGAAAAAACCCTGAAACACTTCAGTGTTCACCACAGCGTTTTAGAAAAGCAGCAACAAAACAGGTTACAAGTGTGCGAAGCTTCACCAAACTAGAGTCAGGGGAGCATTTTTTTAGCCGGTTCACTGACGGAGCAGGTTGGGACATGTTCACGGAAACAATGTGGTGTTTGCTCGCTCATTTGTTTGCATCGCCCCCCCGTTAGGAAACAGGGACCACTCAGAAACGTGAGGGACCACAGGCTCCGCCCTGACCCTTCACCTCTGTCACCACCCGCCCTGCAGCACCATGTCATGTCTTACTGGGTCTCTGTCTGCTTCTCAGAGAACACTCGAATGCAGAAGTCTCCGTTGAGGTGCGGATCGAAGGTGGACGGGACGATCAGGTACTCTCCAGGCGGCAGCTTGAAGCGATTGCTGACCTCCCGCATGTTGATGAAGGTTTCCGATCTCGCCGTCTGAGCGTGGGTCAGGAAGTAGTTCTTATCCAGGTGAACCTCCCTCTGCCCGTGGAACTGAGGAGGACAACAGCCAATCAGGAAACTGGACAGGTGGTGCAGCCAATGAGAATTGTCTTTGAATTCTGAGTCACAGCCTTCGTCTCCGTCTCTGCTCATCAGTTTACAAATCAATTATCAGTTTTTAAATCGATTTCAGTTGCTGGCTTCTCTCGTCACATGTTCACTGTCTCATGTTTGTACAGTGAAGCTACAGACAGTTAGCTTAGCTTAGCATAACGACTGGAAACAGGCTCGATCTGACTGACCGGCTCCTCTAAAGCTCACTGACTAACAGGTCATATCTGCTCTGTTGGGTCTGAACAAACACAGAGGACTCCTGTTTAACTGGGGACCACATGCAGGACTGTTTCTTGACGTTGAGCAGTTGCCAGGCAACCAGCGGAGGGCTGAATGGTCGTGACATAAAACAACAATATAACAGACAAGATATAACATGGATATCTTTGGACAGAGCCAGGCTAGCTGTTTCCAGTCTTTGTGCTATGCTAAGCTAACCAGCTTCATGTTTAACAAAGACATGAGCGTGGGATCATGAGGTGTGATGGCTGTGAGGACTCCCTGAGAGGAACCGCCCACTGTGGGGTCCCCCCGAGAACTACAGACCTTCAGCAGCTTTTGTCTGTTAGCATTCACACCAACAGTAAGATGGCTAAAGTGATGTACTGTGAGCCAGCAGGAAATTGGCATAGCAACGTCACGTTTGCCTTGACGGGTCAAAATGGTGCTTTATGTCCACCATCACATATCTGCTGTCTTTTTTTGGTTAAGAGTTGTTGTTTGAGTTGTGAGTTGTGTTGAGTTGCTGGTTTTTAACCAGTGCTGCCGCCTCTGTGACAGACAGAAGATCACACAGAAGATCTAGTTTCAAGATTAGAGTCACCAATTCAGTATCTGACCAGATGTCTCCCCTTCTGTTCCTGAGATATGACGTTAAAACATGATGATGTCACAGTCAAGCTGACCTTTGACCTTTTGACCTTAATTATTTCATCCTGTTAGACATTTGGGTCAAGTTTGGTCAGAATTCTCCGTCCCTCCCTCGGCCATGTTATAGTTTATCCTCATGTTAATCCCCATGTTATAGTTTATCCTCATGTTAATCCCCATGTTATAGTTTATCCTCATGTTTATCCTCATGTTAATCCTCATGTTATAGTTTATCCTCATGTTTATCCTCATGTTAATCCCCATGTTATAGTTTATCCTCATGTTGTAGTTTATAGTCATGTTATAGTTTATCCTCATGTTATAGTTTATCCTCATGTTAATCCTCATGTTATAGTTTATCCTCATGTTAATCCTCATGTTATAGTTTATAGTCATGTTATAGTTTATCGTCATGTTTATCCTCATGTTATAGTTTATCGTCATGTTAATCCTCATGTTATAATTTATAGTCATGTTAGTTTATAGTCATGTTATAGTTTATCATGTTAATCCTCATGGTGTAGTTTATAGTCATGTTATAGTTTATCCTCATGTTATAGTTTATCCTCATGTTAATCCTCATGTTATAGTTTATAGTCATGTTATAGTTTATCCTCATGTTAATCCTCATGTTATAGTTTATAGTCATGTTATAGTTTATCCTCATGTTATAGTTTATAGTCATGTTATAGTTTATCCTCATGTTATAGTTTATAGTCATGTTATAGTTTATCCTCATGTTAATCCTCGTGTTATAGTTTATCCTCATGTTAATCCTCATGTTATAGTTTATCCTCATGTTATAGTTTATAGTCATGTTATAGTTTATCCTCATGTTATAGTTTATCCTCATGTTAATCCTCATGTTATAGTTTATAGTCATGTTATAGTTTATCCTCATGTTATAGTTTATAGTCATGTTAAAGTTTATCCTCATGTTAATCCTCATATTATAGTTTATCCTCATGTTATAGTTTATAGTCATGTTATAGTTTATCCTAATGTTTATCCACATGTTAAAGTTTATAGTCATGTTATAGTTTATAGTCATGTTATAGTTTGTCCTCATGTTATAGTTTATAGTCATGTTATAGTTTATCCTCATGTTATAGTTTATAGTCATGTTAATCCTCATGTTATAGTTTATAGTCATGTTATAGTTTATCCTAATGTTTATCCTCATGTTATAGTTTATAGTCATGTTAGTTTATCCTCATGTTATAGTTTATAGTCATGTTATAGTTTATAGTCATGTTATAGTTTATCCTCATGTTATAGTTTATAGTCATGTTATAGTTTATCCTCATGTTATAGTTTTTAGTCATGTTATAGTTTATAGTCATGTTATAGTTTATCCTCATGTTAATCCACATGTTATAGTTGCTGTGGTCCTGCCAGATGCCTCCTGCTGCTGCTGTTATCATTAGTCATACTTCTACTGTTATTATACACATATGATTATTGTCACACATGTATACTATCAGATATTAATATATTATTATTAATTATAATATTATTACTTTCATTAATGTTGTTGTAAGCTACTGTCATTACCGTCTGTCCTGCATCTCTCTCTGTCTCTCTCTCTCTGTCTCTCTGTCTCTCTCTCTCTCTCTCTCTCTCTCTCTCTCTCTCTCTCTCTCATTGTGTCATACAGATTACTGTTAATTTATCATGTTGATCTGTTCTGTACGACATCTACTGCACGTCTGTCCGTCCTGGAAGAGGGATCCCTCCTCAGTTGCTCTTCCTGAGCTTTCTACCGTTTTTTTTCCCGTTAAAGGGTTTTTTTGGGGAGTTTTTCCTGATCAGCTGTGAGGGTCCAAAGGACAGAGGGATGTCGTATGCTGTAAAGCCCTGTGAGGCAAATTGTGATTTGTGATATTGGGCTTTACAAATAAAATTGATTGACTGAATTGATTGATTATAGTTTATACTCATGTTAATCCCCATGTTATAGTTTATACTATGAAAATACAGAGATATGAACTTTTGTGTGTATCGCTCAGCGCTGTCATGAACATGTGACTCTCAGAGAGACAAAGAAGAATCATAATCCCGGTCAATGTTGAACTGTTTCTTCACAGCTTCACATTTTCCTTGTCACATGGTCCGTGTTTGTCTCCTGCGTGTGAACAGATGAATGACTTGGAAACACGCTGAAATCACAGATCTGGTTCTTTCTGACGTCATCACATCGTCACCACTCTGACACTCGTTAAACAGATGGCTGAAGTGTGCTGTTGTGTGTTTGTGTAATGAGTGTTTGACCTTTGAGCTGAAGGTTTCATTGAGCTCCAGAGCTCACCTGTTTGGGAACCTGAAGTAAAACACAAGACAAAGGTCAGTTTGTTTCTATCATCTCTGTCCAGAGACCCTTTCGATCCTTCACTTCTTGATCTGATCTGAAACATCTTCAGCTCTCACCTCGTAGATGGCGAACCCAATGGTGTGCATGTCCTCTCCCTGTTTACGGAGCTTCCTCCGGTTCTTCTGGATCAGGCCGACCACGAAGCTGCAGCCGTCCTCTCCATCATCTGGGTCATCGTCTTCCTCCTCCAGCTTGATCACAAACTGAGGATTCATCCAGAATGTGTCTGCAGAGGAGAAACCAGCTCACAAACAAACCTCCAGCTCCACCATGCAGAGAAAACCTTCCACCTTCCACGTGTCAATCAGGGGGATCCCTACGTATATATGGTTTTAAGTTTGAAGGGAGTGCTGGTGCCTTCTGTCTATGCAGATCGCAGCAGCAGACTTCAGTCTGTACTTCCTGTACTTACAGGGGTTGTTCCTGCAGCCGCCGGCAGTGGATCCTCTCCTCCAGGAACCGTCAAACTTACTGACGCTCCAGTGTTTGACGGAGTTGTCCTCGATGGTGTCGGGGGTCAGAGTGCACACCTCAATGCGAGAGTAGTGACGCAAGAATTCGTTGAAGGACATCCTGCAGAGATGGGACAGGAGAGGGAAGAGCTCTCACTCTGCAGCTACAAACATCACTGTGAGGACCTGACCGATCAATCTGTGTCTGTGGTAATGAAAATATTTCAGACTCCACCCACCAGAACTCTCCGTCCTCTGCATTGGCATGTGGGCAGTCTCCCTGCACATAATTCCACTCAGACGATCTGTATGAACATAATAACGATAATATGTTAACACAGAACCGACTTTAAGAGAAAACAGAACTCAGACTTCCTCAAGTTGTTCTTCACACATCGTGTTCAAGGGAATGAGACCAATGTATCGTCACAGTGACCTTTGACCACCGAAATCCAATTGGTTCATCGTTCAGTGAGTCAGATGTTTGTGCTAAATATAAAGAAATTCCCAACAAAAACTCAAGAACCTGGAGAGTAAGTTGAAGTAACTTCAGAAAGAACATTCAGAAACTTTTGAAGATGGGACTAAATCCAAAATTACAGAATTAAAAAAAGAAATAGATGAAATAAACACACAGGAAATACAAAAAAAACTTTTGGTCTTAAAGGAACAATACTACGAGATAGGGGGGAAATCATTGAAGCTACTATCATATAAGTTGTGTAAGCAACAAGCAGAGAGAACTATACACAAAATAAGAAACTCCACAACAAATGAGATAGAAACCACTATAGAGAAAATTCAACAATGTTTTGAAAACTAATACAAAACGCTATATTCTCAACCCCAATTAAACGATAATTACCAGATAGATGCTTTCTTATCTTCGATACACTTGCCGAAGGTCACAAAAGAACAAAATGATAGATTGATATCTAAAATAACAAAAGAAGAACTACAGTCAGCAATTGGAAGGCTAAAAGGAGGAAAGTCCCCAGGGACGGATGGTTTCACCCCGGAGTGGTATAAAATAATGCAGGACCAATTACTTCCAACACTCTTAAAAACATTTAATTGGGTGCTGGAAATGAAAAAGATCCCCCTTCATGGAGGGACGCAATAATATCTATCATTCCGAAAGAGGGGAAGGATAAACTCGAGTGTGGGAACTATCGTCTAGTAAGTGTTCTAAATGTTGACTATAAACTGTTCACCTCTATCCTATCCAAAAGAATAGAAATGATTCTACCAGACCTGATACACAAAGACCAGACGGGCTTCATCAGACAGAGACAGACGACAGACAATATCAGGAAAACACTGCATGTTATGAGACAGGTCACTTAACAAAAGCTGGAGTCACTTATAATTAGTTTAGACGCAGAGAAAGCGTTTGATTCAGTGAGATGGTCCTTCCTGTATAAGGTTTTAACAAAATTTGATTTTCATACAACTATAATTGATACAATAGCAGCACTATATGATAATCCAACAGCCAAGATAAAAGTCAATGGAGATCTAACTCGTTCATTCACATTGGAAAGAGGAACGAGACAAGGATGTTGTATGTCGCCACTCCTCTTCGTCCTATTTATTGAGCCACTGAGCCAGTGGATCAGACAGAACTCGGATATAAGGGGGATAACAATGGCATCTGGGGAGGAGAAACTGGCTCTTTTTGCTGATGATTTATTGATTAGTTTAGCGCAACCCACACAGACACTTCCAAAATTGATGAAAATGTTAAAGGAATATGGTTTAGTGTCTGGGCACAAAATCAATATTAGTAAAACTCAAGTTTTAACCTTTAACTATGACCCACCATTGGAGATTAAAAAGTTATGTAATTGGAAATGGGATGCAGAGTTCATTAAGTATCTGGGAGTCATACTGCCGAAGGATCTTTTAAAAATGTTTGATCTCAACTGTGGACCCCTAAATTCAAAGATAAAATCAGACTTACAAAGATGGAATGTTGTTCCCTTTCTAGGTTTGAGTTCTTGGATAGAATC
The DNA here is from genome assembly GCA_035609425.1 of Epinephelus awoara. Lineage (NCBI taxonomy): Eukaryota > Metazoa > Chordata > Actinopteri > Perciformes > Serranidae > Epinephelus > Epinephelus awoara. The sequence continues at coordinate 48,209,766 of CM069295.1, forward strand.
AATTAGGTTGAATATCTTGCCAAGACTACTTTACCTCTTCCAGTGTCTGCCAATCGAAATACCACTTAAACACTTTTTTAGAATGGGACAGGTGGATATCGAGATTTGCTTGGCAAGGGAAAAAGGCCAGGATTAAATATAGAACTTTGCAGTTGAAAAATGGGCCTTCCCTGCCTAAGAGAGTATTATCATGCAGCCCAATTGAGACCATTAATTTGTTTACTCTCACCAATATACACTGCAGGCTAGAAAGATAAAGAAGGTACAAGGGTGAAAGGAACACCAGTAGCAGCCCTACTAACGGATAAGAAATTGCAAGAGGATCTTAGGATTTCAGAGGATCACATGCCTGACATCCTCTTAAAATCCTGGCAGGAAGTAGTAAAAACTTGTAGATTGGAGCACGCATCTAATATCCTGAGGTGGTGTGCCTACAATTCGGATTTTGAACCAAACAAAAATGATGACAGATTTAAGGGATGGATCCCTAAGGGCTTAACCACCTATTACTCTTTTATACACAAGGGGGCATTCCAGAGATTTGAAGCTCTGCAAAACGAACAAGGGTTGGGAAAAGAGGGTTTTTTCCAGAATGTACAATGGCATCCAAAAATCAAAACAAGACAGTACAATATATATAAAGGAGAAGTGGGAAAAAGAAGGAAAGGCAGTGATCTCGGTGGAGAGTTGGGAAAGAGTGTGTCAGCTACAGTGGAGGTCAACAGGGTCAAACATATGGCGTGAGTTTTGTTGGGAGAACATAGTGAGATTTTTTATCACACCCATTCAGAAACGACATCAAGGTAATGGAGATTTTTGTTGGAGACTATGTGGCACTAGTGGAGCCAATCACTTTCATATTTTCTGGGACTGCCAGGTTATCAGAAAATTTTGGGAAGAAATCCATGAACATATAACAAATGTAATGGGGGTGAATATTACCTTCAACTATGAATCAATGTATTTGGGAGATATTGACTTTCACAATTGGAACAAGAATGATAAAAAATTTCTTTATGTATTATTGGCAGCTAGTAAAAAAACTATCACAAGAAAATGGCTTAAAGTAGAACCACCCACCATCGAGGAATGGATGGATATAGTACAAGACATTTACATTATGAAAAAACTATCATTTTCCCTAAGAGTACAAAAAGAAAAGCTCTATCGGATTTGGTCCAAATGGACTGAATACACAAAACCTGTAAGATCTGATTTCACTTGACGCTGTTTGTAATTTGTGACCATCCACTCTTCATTTAAAATACTTTTGTGTATACCACTTGAATAAGTATTTTATTTAAGATTTTTTGTCTGTTTGTTTTATTTGTTTTCACTGTGTGTGAAACTGAGATGCCTCAGGAAGTGAGCTCCCCTGGTTCTGTTCACTGAATACAATACTTGAATGACTTTAAAATAACTTGGAAGAGCAGCATGGAAAAGACACTTGGACTTCACTCTACCCAATTACCAAGGGGAATGACACTTTAGGGGTCCAGGGAATGATCGCAATGTTCTAAATGAAACTGTAAATATTTGCTTTTCCAAATAAAAAGAAAAAAAAACATATATACATATATATATATATATATATGTATATATATATATATATATATATATATATGTATATATATATATATATATATATATATATATATATATATATATATATAGAAATTCCCTGAGGGCCTTCTTGAGATATCATGTTCATAAAAATGGGACATACAGACAGACATACAGATGGACAACCTGAAAACATAATGCCTCTGGTCACTGTGCGTCTCATAAACAGAATAAATGGGACTGACAGTGGAAGTTGGTATTTTCAGCCTGATGCTGATACCTGTTGATCAGAGGTTGTTTTTTTATTATATTTTAGATTGAGCATCAGATCATTTTTGTTTCCAAAAGAAAGAGATCGACCGCAGCTGCCCAGATGATATTCCTTCATCAGCAGCACTTAGATGATACTCAGACTCGTAGAAAGTACATTATCTGTACTGGATACTCGTTTCTTCCAAATATTAAACCCTAGATATCAGCGTCCTCTTATAAATCACACTGCAGCAACACAACATGCTAATATCTGTGTTCAGTGTCAGTTTGGTTACCCGTCGCTCCAGGCTCCGGTCCACTCCACCTGACCCCAGGGGTTCCTCACCCGAACCAGCTTCTCCATCCGACCGCGGTAGTTCACCTGGAAGCAGCAACAACAACAACATTATCTCCTCCTCTTGTTTCACATTGTCTCATCTCATTTTATTTTAAGGACATGACGTCACCTCCACAGCGCCAGTCAGAGAGTAGGCGTGGCCTTTCACCAGCTTCTGGCGAGTGACGGCCTCTGAGTCTGCGGCACTGGTGATCTGCACCAAAGCAACAACAGGGATGGTTAAATCACCAACATCGTCGTCATCATCATCATCATCATCATCAACAGTCCAAACACCAAAAACTAAACTTTGTAAAAATGAAACCTCAGATCATCTTCAGTGTGGTGCACTGTCATCTCTTGGTTTTATAGCTTTTATCAGCAGGAATTTTCTTCCAAGAAAAGTTCCTTGTTCTAACGTGAAAAAGGTCTCATTGTAATGGGAAACTTTTTATGTTATTTAATCTGACACTGATCTTTTTTTCTGGCCTGGCATCAGTACGCTCCTGTGACTCCTGACAAACAGACGGGATGTAAAGTGAAGCAGAGAGCCTGAGTTTAAAGTTGAACTCTGTCAGAAGGTTCAGCTGACTGAACAAAGCCACAGGAAGCCACTGGATTTCTGGAAACTTCTGGAAACTGCAGCTTTATCATGAATATTATCACACTGAAACATCTCAAACATTCTTCACATGTAAATGAAAAAGCAGAGTGAGTGTACAGTCAGTGTGTCAGACTCACGTCGATGGAGCAGCCCAGCAGCGCTCCGGCCTCCAGGGCCTTCTTGATGATCTGGAACAGGTTGGAGGGAGGTTTTTGGAGGTCAAAGTTCTCAGCGATGCCTCCGGTGAAATCCTCAAAGCCCTCGGTGGTGGAACCGCCAGACAATGCTTCATAGCAGCCGTTAACTCTGTGACGGACAGACAGGAGAGGCGAGTGTGACCGCAGTGTTACTGATACACGTCCAAACTAAGACTCAGAAAGGAACATTATTTTTTGGTTTTGGAACAGAAGGTTGTCGGGTTGAATCCCTGGCTGTTCTTACTTGGCGTAGGCCTTCTCCAGCAGGGCGCTCCAGAACTCCCTCCCCTCCGCCGAATGGACAAACATCAGCTCTCCGTCTTTGACCGGCAGACGGTCGTCGATCACCACGTCCACCCACTCCCCGAACTGCCAGAACTAAAGACCACAGGAAAAAATGTGGACATTTACTTTGAAAGTCTCTCCTAATGGTCTGAATTCTTCTTCCTGTCTCCAGCTTCAAAAAAGGATGCACTGAATGGAAACTTTAAAACTATATAATTTAATATGGACATGACAACTTTTCTACTTGTTAGCAAGCTAGCTAACTAACGCTGTGAGCTGATGACCTCCTGGATCAGAACAGCATACAGTAACTGTCAGCACTGATCATTTTACAGACGACTCCACAAGAAAACATGATCTTAGTTTAGATGATCAAACAGATGATGGATCATAGACTTTTGTTTCTGGCTGTCGGCGTTAGAGAGCACAGCCATTATATCACATTAGTCACCGTTACTTTATTCCAATAATAAACAGACAGCGTTAGCTAACAAGGAGAAAAGTGACGTCCATATTAAATTATATTCTATGTGGACGTTTCCATAAGTATTAACCATGTAAAATGAGACAAATTCATGTTTAATAAATGAGTGAGTTTTTATAATTCCTCATGATGATGATGAAATCTTTTCCACCACATCAGTAAAAATAAAGTAAAATCCTACTGTTAACTTATAAAGCTCTAAATGGTCAAGCTCCGTCATATCTTAGAGAGCTCATAGTGCCATATTATCCCACCAGAACTCTGCGCTCTGAGAACGCAGGGTTACTCGTAGTCCCTAAAGTCTCCAAAAGTAGATCAGGAGCCAGAGCCTTCAGCTATCAGGCTCCTCTCCTGTGGAATCATCTTCCTGCTACGGTCCGGGAGGCAGACACCGTCTCCACATTTTGTCACAGTTCCTGTCTCTCATTCCCCTCCTGTCACTCTGCTGCAGTGATTTTCCACTCTCCCTCCCTCTGCTCCACTCTACCTGCCAGCCACGCCCACCTTATCAGCCCAACTCTGCTCACCTGCCTACACAGCTGCAGCTCATCATAATCAGCCCTGCATATAAGCCTCTCCAGCACTCTCACTAGTTGCCAGATTGTTCTTCAGCATCATGCGAGACTTTCCAGCATTCATCTCCTGTCTGACCTCCCGCTGCCGACTCTGCCTGTTCCCGACCTGCTCTCCTCGTCTGCTTCCCGGTAAACTTACCTGCCTTCTGTCCCTGACCTCGTGCTCTGCCTCAGCGTTTCTGGTATCTGACGGCTCGACTGGTAACGACTCCTTCGCCTGGCCTCGTTTATCCTCCTGCCTGCTCCCCATCGGTGTCTCTGCCTTCGCGGACTGCTCATCTGGCTACGACCCCCCGCCTGCCTCCGACCACTCCTCTGCTCTCTCCCCATCGACACCTCAGCACGTGCAGCTGGCTCTTCGGGCCACGGAGCTTCCTCCTCATCGTCATCAGCTGAAGTAAGCTATTTCTCTTCCCCTCACACCAAGAGAGAACTGAACTGTTTGGAGCCGGGGGCTAAGGAGCTTCCCCTTGGTTCCACGGCCGACTCCGGCCGCGTCTCTTCCCCTCGTCTGAGCCCCAGAGACTGTGTGAGGGCTTTCAGCCTGAAGAACAAACTTTATTCTGTGTGTATTCTACCTGCTCTGTACCGTGTTTGCTGTGGTGAAAATAAAGGTCATTATCAACTGTTCCTGAGCGCCTGTGTACTGCATTTGGGTCCATACCACACCCTTTTCACATTTAAGACTAGACTTAAGACTTTCCTCTTTGATAAAGCTTATAGTTAGGGCTGGCTCAGGCTTGCCTTGTGCCAGCCCCTAGTTAGGCTGACTTAGGCCTAGTCTGCCGGAGGACCACCTATAATATGTCTCTCTGTCTCTCTGTCTCTCTCTCTGTGTGTGTGTGTGTGTGTGTGTCTGCCATTCAGGATGTCAATAACTCGGCTTCTTCTCCGGAGCCTTTGTGCTCCACTATCTCTCAGGTTAACTCGTATTGCAGTGGTGCCTGGATAGTGTGACGTGTGGTTGTGCTGCTGCCGTGGTCCTGCCAGATGCCGCCTGCTGCTGCTGTTATCATTAGTCATACTTCTACTGTTATTATACACATATGATTATTGTCACACATGTATACTATCAGATATTAATTTATTATTAATTATAATATTATTACTTTCATTAATGTTGTTGTAAGCTACTGTCATTACCATCTGTCCAGCATCTCTCTCTCTCTGTCTCATTGTGTCATACAGATTACAGACTATTGATCTGTTCTGTACGACATCTATTGCACGTCTGTCCGTCCTGGAAGAGGGATCCCTCCTCAGTTGCTCTTGAGGTTTCTAACGTTTTTTCCCCGTTAAAGGGTTTTTTGGGGAGTTTTTCCTGATCAGCTGTGAGGGTCCAAAGGACAGAGGGATGTTGTATGCTGTAAAGCCCTGTGAGGCAAACTGCGATTTGTGATATTGGGCTTTATAGATAAAATTGATAGAAAATTGATTGATTGAGGATCAGGACTGATTAGCTTTATGTTAGTATAGCTAGCAGCATCTCTATATAATTGCCAAAGGTTCCTATTTCTTAATGTGATTTATTTCAGAGGGACTCTAAATCAATCAATCAATCAACTTTATTTGTAGAGCGCTTTTCCTGCACGGACATGCAATACAAAGTGCTTTACAGAATTAAAATTAACACAATTAAAGAAAGAAAAACCATTACAAAGACAGACCCTCCCTCCACAAAGAAAGCCCCTCCCTCCCTAAATGTGTCAGTGTTAGCTGAAATGCTAACTGTCTCCTGGTAGAATGTTAATTCATCCTTTAAAACAAATGTCATAAACTTTGTGTGTCAATAAAGAGACATCTGGAGGGTGAAAGGGTCACTAGTGAACAGATAAGGAATGAGAAATGCTGAAAGGTACAATTCTAACGAACGTAAACACCAAGCTCTTCACAGATGTGACTGTTCTCATCACATTAGCTGTGGAGTTCCACAGGGTTGAATGCTGGGTCCCATATTAATTTTGTTTATCATGAATTCACTTGGGTAAATATATCAGGGAGTAACTTATACGTTTGCCGCAGTGCTGAGCCTGATTGGCCCTTCGCAGCCACTGTAGGTCAGTTTCTGTTTCCTATTCCATTAGCCAATAAATAAGGGACATTTGCTTTGCCTCAAAAACCCCTTGCTGTTTCCTGTTTGTTCTGGTTCTCTTTACCAAACACGTAGATGCCTGAAACACGGGCTGACAGGTATCATCTATGAACGACACAAACATTCACATATATGGACATTTTGTCTGTTTTCAGTCTGAGCTGAAGGTGTTTTAATCTGCAGGTAACCATGGTAACAGGACTGAAGCTGCAGGCCACATTAACAGACAGAAACTGTGATAAGGCTGATACTGACGCTCTTCACTCGTGTCACAATTCTGTTACCTGGAAGTGAAAGATGCCGGCGTAGTCATTACCGAAGCCCTGGTCAGAGGGAACGACCCTGGCCATCACATACTCATTCAGCGTCAGGGAGGCGATGGCCGCCAACAGCCAGCAGTCACCTGGACAGACAGGAAAACACCTGAAACGGACTGCGCAGTTCACTACAACCAACATCCTGATGGTTCATCTGTTCGTACAGTCTGAGAGATGAAGTTTGTCCTGAGGGTGGCGCTACAGGAAAGATCGTTAACATCTGGAGGGTTCATCCCCTGGAGGATGAGCCGTTTACTTCAATATTTCTTATAAACAAGATGAAAAGCACATGAAAATATCCACCTGAGGGCCGAGAGTTCAGAGGTCACTGCTGTCTCCACAGCGCCGTGTCAGCACCACAGAAATGTCTCCAATCACTGATTAGCTTTCTGCTGAAGGGAGAAATGATCTGGCTTGTTTTTGTTTCTCTAAACCAATCAAAGTCGTCTTGGGCAGAGCTAAGTCCAGGATGCAGTGACGGTGCTCTTGTAAAATAGTGTCAGGGATGCACCATTTTTGTATGGGGAGGAGACTACTGTCATTACAACGAAACCCGAACCAAACCTGAGGCGGGTTTGTAAAGTATGCTGTCTTTTAAAATGTTTGCTAGTCTTTTTTTTGCAATTTTTAAAAAAAATATATTTTTGACTAATATTTTTTCTTTTAAATTTTTCCTGATTTTTTTTTTTCCTTAAAAATTTGTTTTTGCCGATTTTTTTTTTTTGGGGGGGGGGGTTAAATTTTTTTTGCCTATTTTTGCCTTGTTTCTTTAAAATTGCAAAATTACCCCATTTATCACAGCCAGAAACTTTAACAACAGAAATGATCTCACTTCTAACAGTCCCTGAACACATCATGTGCAACGAATGCTTTTGTCAGAAACAAAACCACACAACCAAATCTGATCTTAAAATAGTGATTTTCACTAAAATCACTTTTACTCTACATCTCATTTAAAATTTGTCAAAAAATAATATGTTTGTGCGACAAGAGTGAAAAACTGAGACCTTTTTTTTCCAGGATTTCATCTGCAATTTGTAACTTTCAAACATCAAAGTTTTAAAAATCATCAAGTCATTCATGGAGGAGGGAGGGTCATGGATTATCCAAGGAAAAATATTTGGGGCTTCACCGCACCCCTCCAACTCCCTTGATAAATAAGGAACAGTCCCTAGATAAGCCCCGCCTACTGCCAGAGGAAAAACACTCATTTCAGTTATTGTGACTTTGACTCATTGACGTGTCTGAATCCTTCGAACATACAAACTTTATCATCCGTGCCTGCATCTCTGTGGAGGGACGAACGCTCTCAGCTGTCTCTGCTCGGACCTGATTCTTGAACAGGCAGTGACACAAACAGTTCACACTGAGAAACAGGCGTCAGATGAGGACACACGTGGTCCCAGAAAAACACAGCGGTGTCATAATGTGGTCCCGACCAGCAGGGAATCGAACCAACGCACTGAGTCTATTCACAGCTCTTTTATTTTTTATGTTCCTGATGAAGCAACAGTGGATTCAAGTCATGGGAGGAAACAACTGCCTGCAGCTGCTGCTGCACTTCCTGTCCACAAATATTCACTGCTTAGATGTTGATACAGGCAGACAGACAGGCAGACAGACAGACACACAGACAGATACACAGACAGACAGACACACACACACACAGACACACAGACAAGCAGAGACACAGACAGACAGACAGACAAATAGATAGACACACAGACAGACAGATAGACACACAGACAGACAGATAGACACACAGACAGACAGACACACAGACAAGCAGAGACACAGACAGACAGACACACACACAGACAGACAGACACACAGACAAGCAGAGACACAGACAGACAGACAGACAGACAGACAAATAGATAGACACACAGACAGACAGATAGACACACAGACAGACAGATAGACACACAGACAGACAGACACACAGACAGGCAGATGTTTCTGCATGTGTTAACAGAGCTTTACAGTAAAGTAACACAACAGCTCAGTGTGGTTTAATGAAGGCACGGCATGCCGGTGAGTCATCACCACAACACCCCGTATGTGTGTGTGTGTGTATGTGTGTGTGTCAGGGTGTGTCCTCATTGGTTGACAGCACATAACCCCCCCCCCCCCCGTCCTTCTGATGTTTGTCTCTCGCCCTCTAACAATAGCTGGCAGGCCTCTTCCTGTTCTGCTCGTTCCTGCTCAACCAATCAGGGCTCAGCGTGGCAGCGCCCTCTAATCACAGCAGATCTGGTTCTCATTAAGTTTCTGTTCAGAGAGAGTTGTGCTGTAAACTCAGCGTGTTCTGTCAGTTCTGATGTGAACTGATGATCAAACACGTTCTTTATTAACTCTCTGGATCTGGACTCAGATTTGAAGCCATTATATGAAACGTCTCATCTGTTTGTCTGTTTGTCTGTCTGAATTCTACAGTCTGACAGTCCAACAGAGGACGTCTCTGTCTTCCCAGTGAAGCCTTAGTGTCTCTTGCTGGATCCTGATTGGCTCCAGACAAGAGCCCCTTCAAAGGCGGTTCACACAGTTACTCCACCTCGCCGTGTTGTATGAACAGTACCACAGAGGTCAGACTCGTCTCTCCTTATACCCGCCACAGGAAGTAGTCACAGCTCAACGATGTCTGTATAAATAGGACAGCCAGCAGGACGGCATCATGGACGGCAACCCGCCGCGGGACATTTAAAAGGCAGCTGTTAGCGGTTAGAAGCTAACTCAAAGAAGAAGAACAGCAGCTGCTAGCAGCTAACTCAAAGAAGAAGAGCAGTAGCTGTTAGCAGTTAGCAGCTAACTCAAAAAAGAAGAGCAGTAGCTGTTAGCAGTTAGCAGCTAACTCAAAGAAGAGCAGTAGCTGTTAGCAGTTAGCAGCTTACTCAAAAAAGAAGAGCAGTAGCTGTTAGCAGTTAGCAGCTAACTCAAAGAAGAAGAGCAGTAGCGGTTAGCAGTTAGCAGCTAACTCAAAAAAGAAGTGCAGTTAGCAGCTAACTCAAACAGCACTAGCGACAGCAGCAGTGATGCATTCAGGGACAGTCAGTAAAACTCACCTAGCGCTCCCTGGCAGATGTCAGTCCTGGTGGCTCCACCCAGAATGAACTCAGGATTACCGACCAGTTCCTGAAGGACAACATCAGATCAGGGACACTCACACACTGTCTGTGATATTCACACACTGTCAGTGATATTCACATACTGTCTGTGATACTCACAGACAGTTCAGACAGAATGCTGTCATTGACCAATCAGAATCCATGTTAATAAGCTGTATCATTATAATATGAATTTTTGCAGCGGTGTTTAAAGGAGCTCCACCTCTACCTGCTGATCAACATTAAACTGACCCACACATTAATGCATAATAATGATAATAATAATAATAATAAAACTGTTACTGTTGGTACTTCAGTTATATCTTAATGTTTCTGTATTTAAATCGTATTAATGTTTTTACTCGTCAGCAGCTTCACACTGACTCTGCACAGATTTCATATTCATATCAGAGCGCGCTCTGTTCGAGAGTCACAGGAAGCAGTTACCGGGGCCCCGAGGCCATCATCAGGTCCTTTAGTCTCAGTGCAGTTTGAGTCTCAGTCGTCAGGACATGTTTACTGGAATTTACTCTGAGGACAGGAAGCTACTTTACATGTTTAAATAACTCTGAACATTCCTGAAATATCTGAGGTCAAACTCTGAAACTGACGCAGGTCTCAATGTTTCAGACTTCAAACTTTATTAACACGACACACGGCATACTGAGGTATCACATACATGTGCAGTCACATTCAACACGCAGCGTCAGACAGCAGAGCTGGAAGATGTCAACACTGAAAGACTTTCAGCCTCACTGCAGTCAAACTGTGTGAGTATAGCCAGCAGTCAGAGTCGGGGCTGTTGCAGTACAGCAGTCGCCTCGTCTGCATCATGTGTTCGGATGACTTCATGTGTCGGCGTCATTTTACTGCTGTCCATGTTTTTAACTCCTTCATGTCCTGTTGGCTCCTTTGTTTCATCCAAAGTTTGAAGCTGTCAGATAAATGTGGTGCAGTAACAGTACAGAGACGGAGGAGACGGAGAGATGCAGGGATACTCGAGTAAAGTACGAGTACCTCAGAGTTTTACATGAGTGCAGTACTTGAGAGTACTCAGTTACTTCCCACCTCTGGATGAGTACACAGTTTTTATTCAATATTGTTATTATTATTATTATTATTATTATTATTATAATTGTTCAGAAATGTTTTCACAAAGTCCCGTGAGATGGTACATCATAGAGACATGACATTTTCGTCAGTGACTGGAAGTTGTGCATAAATGCTGCTCAGGAAATATAATGCCAATTGACCAGATGGGGGCGCTATGATTAAGGTCAAAGAATTTCTTTTCTTTGAAAGGTCACCACCGTCGCACCATTTGTAAAACTGACATGAAATTCAACACACATGTTCAGCTGTATGGATTCTACAAAAGCCTCGAGAACCCTTAAGATCCGCCCACTAGATTGTCCGCCATTTTGAATTTTTTTAAAAACACATTGTTGACATCTCCTCCCAAGGCGTGGGTCCGATTTGTAGCAAAGTGTCTGTGGATCATTTTTGGACCAACCTCATCAGATGTCATCAAAAACATTTTGGTTTGATGACACTGACCAATGAACTGTAGAGGGGGCGTGGCTCAGCACATTAATGTTTCTAACTCTCTGACCGTTGAGCCAATCATCACTAAACTTGTAGGACACGTCCACATCAGTACCTGAGTCATACCCTGAACGTTTCCTTCTAATCAAAGCTACACATGCAAAAAATCAGACTATACATCAGAAACTGTCCAATCATCATAAAACCTGCAGGATATGTTAAATAATAATGTTGAACCACGTGTGTTAAATCATTTTTATATCAGTCAGTAGGGGGCGCCACCAGTTTGGCCTTTTGCAAAATTTGGCCATAAACCAATGAGGGTTTGTTCAAACATTGACAAACTCAGTGGACTTTTTTAACTCAGCCATTAAAGCGTGTTTCTGCAGTTGACCAATAGGAAGTGCCAGTGCTGCCAGAGAAGGGCGTGGCCCGGCAGAGATTTGGACGTAAATGAACCAGCGTGGGTCTGTTCTTTATCTTCAACGCTGCCGTCCTGAACTATCGAACGTCTCGATCTTACCCAGCTTTCAACTTTTAAAGGTCCGTCCAGGCCTGAACTCTGGAAGTGCAGCTGGCCGTTATATCAATATGACTGTATTTACTCAGTTACAGTCACCTCTTCCTCCTCTTCCTCTTCTCTCCACTTCCTGCTTCTGAAAACTCTCAGACTGACACATCTGCACGAGGACAGATTACTTACATTACAGAGCATTCTGAGTACAACCAAGTGTCTGACATGAAAAGTGTGTCAGTGTGTTTAACGAGCGCCATGTGACGTCTCCTCCCAGGAAGCACCTCTGTGTTTATGGGAGCGTAGTGACTCATCTCTGTGGTATGTAGGATCTCTGATGACTCATGGGTTGTTCCTCACATGTTTGATCTGTTGCTCTCTGCACGAGTCAAACTGAATATTGTATGTAACATGTTGAAGAGGCGTGTTGCTGATGACAGCCGTCTGAGCAGAGGGAGTGAAACACACACTGTGCTTACACTGATGTGTGTTACACATGTTGTGTGTATTTGTGAACACACACAGACATTTGTAGGTCAACCAGGGGAGCGGAGGACGCTGCAGCTGCTCTTAAATCTCGTTCTGAGGTGTTTGGAGGGAAAAACGAATCATGCTCGTTTGCTTTTTATCGTACTGTTTATCGTCAAATGATTTTGCTCGCCGATTTCTCTCATTGATATTTGGATTTTGTGAGTCGACTCGTTGACTTTGAACAAACAGGTCTCAAACGGTCCAAGTCAACAGGACTCTGTCCTCTATGGATCCACTCAGGGCCCTGCTCTTTTATTCACAGAGGAATCACACATCCACATCTGTCCTGAGGAACACGGATGACTCGACACCATGGTGACAGAACACCATCATGGCCCACGACTGGATGAACCTGTTAACCACTGTGACCAGTCTGATTTTGGGAGGAGGTCCTGCCTTCCTGCTGCTTGTGTGATGGAGGGGGGGTCGGCGGCAGCAGAGCAGCGGTACAAGTATCTGAGCACTGATGACATCTGTTAGACGACAGACCAACGCCTGTTCTGTTGAAGGAAGCCGAGCAGTTTGGATTATCACAGGACGAAAATGTTCTCTTCTGTTTTTATCGGGTCCCATCTTTCTTCTAACATCGACAGCTGGTTTGGAAATGTGAACGAAAACAAGGTGAAGGAAGTGGTGACGTTGTGACATCACTGCTGTTATTTTTATAACCTGCAGCATCTGCATGAGGAGGGGGGCTCTGTCAGACTCAGCATCACGTTTCAGATGCTTCCATCAGGGCGGAGGGTCAGCCTCCCTAAACTCAGAGCACAGATCGTCACAGAGCGTCACGTTTATGTAGTTTATTTACTTTATTTGTCTGTTACTATGGTAAGATCACTTTTCTTTCTTCTGTCCGCTGCTGTTTGGGAGCTTGTTTTTGTGCTGCTGCAGGAAACAGAAACTTCAACATGTTTCCATAAAACTAACTTTTATTTTTACATCCTAAAACTAGCATCAGAAGGCTGGACACGTGTTCCTGCTCCCTACATCATATCAGTCACTGAGTTTTTATGAAATTTGACTTCATAATATTTCAACATGAGGTCGTTTCTGGAGGAACAGGATGGAAACATCTCTGTGTGATGTCACATGTCTACAGTCTGACAGAGACAGATCAGATGCATCAGTGTTGATATTCCTTCCTGCTCCTGTCATTATTATTATGATTATTAAAATGTGTTTCATTATTTATTCACACAGTTGTTATAATGAGACTGTGGCTCCTATAAAGACATGAGTTCAACTCTGATCACAGCGATGGATCTCTCACGGCCTTCAAAGATGAGTTCGACATCATAAGGTGAAGTTTCTCTAATATCTCTATAACAGTGACGTTATAAGGTACTGTGTGAGATGAGATACTGAGATACACACACACACACACACACACACACACACACACACACACACACACCATGTAGAGATATGACATGTACAAATAAACAGAACCTGAATGTTTGTCTGAAGGTCCTGAAGTCTGCTGCTCACTCTGTCATATCATCTTTATCATGTCAGTAATAACACCTCTGTAATAAATCTACATGATCTCTGTGGTATCTTTAATAACTCTTTAACACTTCTATATTATCTCTGTGTCATCTCTATATCTCTGTGACACTTCTATCTCTATCTTCATAACATCTCTATATCATCTCTATAACATCTCTATATCATCTCTATAACACCTCTATATCATCTCTATAACATCTCTATATCACCTCTATATCATCTCTATATCACCTCTATATCATCTCTATAACATCTCTATATCACCTCTATATCATCTCTATAACATCTCTATAACATCTCTATATCACCTCTATATCATCTCGAGACACCTCTATATCATCTCTATATCATCTCTATAACACCTCTATATCATCTCTATAACATCTCTATATCACCTCTATATCACCTCTATATCATCTCTATAACATCTCTATATCATCTCTATAACACCTCTATATCATCTCTATATCATCTCTATATCACCTCTATATCATCTCTATAACATCTCTATATCACCTCTATATCATCTCTATAACACCTCTATATCACCTGTATAACATCTCTATATCATCTCTATAACACCTCTATATCATCTCTATATCATCTCTATATCACCTCTATATCACCTCTATATCATCTCTACCATTCTGTCTCATATCTCTGTACAAACACAAGGAGTGTATTTTGGAGCCTGGTGGATTTTTTCCATGAGGGCGGAGTTATGAGTTGATGAGAGTTAGAGTTATGAGCCTGAAGGGAATCTGACAACAAACTGCATGTCCTCCACCTCCTCCACCCAGCCCCACCCACCCACCCACGCACCCACCCATCCCCACGGACCCCGGTTCGGGTCCCGGGCCCGGTTCTTACCGTGGGTCTCTTCCAGGTGACTCCCCGGACCTTGTAGGAGCTGCGGCCCAGCTCGTTGAAGCCCAGAGCTTCGGGCGCGGCGGGGAAGGTCGGGTCGCAGAAGAGTTTTCCGGCAGAGAGACACTGAGCCCGCAGAGACGAGAAGTCCTGGTTCAGGTACCGCATCGCGTTGGCGTTGGTGCCGAAGCCCGCAGCCATGGCCCGCTTCTTGGCCAGAGTGGACGCCACGCCGGACATGATGGAGGACAGGACGGAGGACAAAAGTTAGAGACAGTCCGAGGATCTGTGTGATCAAACTTTTTCTCTGTTTCTGACTCAGAGTCTCTCAGACCTCCGCCCCGAAACCCGGAGGAGGAGCCAGCTGACGGTGTCTCCTTCCCTCCCCCTGTCTGTCTGTCTCTCCCTCCCCCTGTCTGTCTGTCTCTCTCCTTCTCTCTGTCTGTCTGTCTCTCCTTCCCTCCCCCCGTCTGTCTGTCTCTCCCTTCCCCCGTCTGTCTGTCTCTCCCTCCCCCTATCCTTCTGTCCCTGTCTGTCTGTCTGTCTGTCTCTCCCTCCCTCCCTCCCTCCCTCTGTCTGTCTCTGTCTCTGTCTCTGTCTCTCTGTAGCTGATGATGTCCATCAGTCAGTCACAGAATCAGGAAACAAATAAAATCACCAGTAAAGTTCATCACAGAATCTGTTGGCCAAAAGTATGTGGACAGTTCAGGAGGTTTAAACTTGGATTAATGAGTGACCTGAAAGCTGGTAATCAGCAGGATGTGATGTCACAGTTGGGTCACTGGGAGGCGCTCCGTAGATTACCTTCCTTTAACACTTCTTTAATATCTTTGAAGTGATAAAATCAAAAGTGTGATATGACTGTTTTATTTTTTACTGAAGTTTATTTGAATGTTTATAATATTTTCTGTCATAATTTCGCCGCCATTCCTCCTCCGAGAGCTTCAGCAGGAGGATAGAGCTGTGGTAGCGAGTATCGGCGGCAGGTCCTCATGTGACATGTGCGTCATCACATTTTGAAAACAAAACATAATTTATATAATATTATAAATATTAAATAAATAAGTCAAAGTCGAGTCTTTCACCAGTGTTAGTCTATCAAGTCTGACCATATTTGGGCGAGAGGGTGGAGCTGTGTAGGGGCCGAGGACACCATCAGCCTGTCACTCAGAGAGGCTCCGCCCCCTTCATAATGTGTAACTCTAAGCCTTGATAAAATAAAAAGAGCGCTGGCTTTAGTTATTAGCTGCGTAGTTAGGACACGGTGGATCAGGATAGAGGCGTAGCGATGTGTATCCATGGCAACATTTACATTTAAATAGCAGTGAACTTGTTTGTGGGTGCTGCCTATGTTTCTGTGTCGAACCTTCTCACAGCGTGTTTTCACGTCATCACAGCTCACTGTGACGCATTCGCTCGCTCAGCGTTCAGTTGTATTCAGACGGCATCAGAGTCAGCGCTTCACCAGCTTGTTCACCAAGCTAGCTAGTGCTAGCATTAGCTCTAAGCTCCACTCCCTCAGCCAAATATGGTCAATTCTGGCTCCAAACATCCAAGATGGCAACAGCCAAAAGGTCAAACCCCAGTGTGTAAACACCTGCCTGTGTTTATCAGACTGAATAATTCACAGTCAACTGATATCACACTGCCACCTCAGCTGGACCAAAGCCCCGCCCCTTCACACCTGACCACCTTATGCCTGACACTCTCTCACACACACACACACACACACACATCTACAGCTCACACTTAGACTCTGTGCAGACTGTCGTTTCTCACACTTCCAGAACACTCCGGACTCTCGGTTAAAGCTCAGTTAGATTATTGACTTTTGGCTGAATCTCAATCGACTGACTCTCAGAAAACTGTTCAGCAAACTTTCAGCAGACTCTCTGTAAACCTTCAACACCCTCTCAGCATGGCGAACACAGCGGCAGAGCTGGCGAGGAGGAAGGCCCGGGAGGAGGACGGCAGCGGTTGTCGGGCCAATGCCGTCCCCTTCAACCAGCAGAAGTTTGAGCAGCTGCGCAGCGAGTGTCTGCAGAACGGTTCGCTGTTCTGTGACCCGACCTTCCCCGCAGACTGGGACTCTCTGGGATACAACCAGCTGGGACGCTACTCCTCCAAAACCATCGGTGTGGAGTGGAAACGACCCACGGTGAGATCAGACACTGAGTGCGTGTGTGGTCATGTTTTCTGATGAATCATTTGTTCTATAAATATGTGAAAATGTTGAAGCCAGAGTCCAAAAGAAAAGGGATCAGAAATTCTTCTGCCTTAATCAAGAGTTAATCGATGGTTGATGTTGACGGTGGGACGGGACAGAAAGTAAGTGTGAGCGGGCGAGGTGGGATGGTGATGATAACATAAAGCTAATGATGTGACGTCAGCAGCAATCAGTTTGTTGAGGAAACATGAAGTATGAGCCATGTGTCGTACCCATGAATGAAGTAAAATAGATTGTTGAGACGATATCATCCCGATCGTGATGCTAATTTCTGTCATTGGTAATAAGGGTGAAATTCCTGTGTTAGCATTGAGCTAACGGACCAGGCGCTAGCTATTTGCCACATGGTTGTCGCAGTTAGAATTAACACTAAACATTAGAGAAGCTGATATGAAACAACTCATTCGATCAATAACTGATATCAATACATCCACATTTTCTCAACTAATATCAGTGACCATCATCATCAAGTCTCTGCTGTAGATGAATTAACATCGTATCATACACACAGACTGTGATATAACACTGTTCAGTGTCTGTAATATTCACTCAGTGTGCTAAAGAAGAAAAATAATGTTGGCTGATTCTGATGGTTCATTTTAAAGTCGATATCTGCCAACGAGATGACGATATTATCGTGCATCTAAACATACAACAAAGAGGAAATAAAATGAACGAGGCAACGTGTGACAACAGTCTGTAACATCAATCCAGAACAGAAAAATGACAAGATAACAAATAAGCTCAGTAAAGCAGCTTCAACTGTTCTGTCAGAAGTTATTTCAACATTAGCTGAGTGAATATTGTTGGTTTTTATATTTAAATATGCAGTTTTGATATAAATCCTTAGTCACTAACAGGCAGGCAGCGAACTGAGTCCGGACCCAGACGCCGTCCTACACGGACCTGGACCTATAACCGGTAAATTATTGAGGGATCTTAAATTTTGACCGGACACTATTCTAGCGGCTCAGGAAAAGTCAGTCAGATGGGAGAGGTGAGAGGCGAGTGACAAGCAGAAAGATACACTGAAAAACAGAAAGACAGAAATATAGAGAAAGAAACAAAGCCAGACAGGAGAGAGAAGATGGAGAGGAAGCTTTCCCATGTCTGAGGAAAGTAACCCTGTCCTGTCCACAATGAACATAATAAAAACTAAATATGGTTCCAGGCTCACCAGTGAGCACCTAACATGTGTATGACACATGTGATACACATGTGTGTGAGAGTGGCCCTGACACCATTACAGTCCAGGTTTAGAATCCTGGCAGCACAAACTCAAACTCAGTTCTGTCACTGAGCAACAAAAAGTGGGAAAAGAGGGAAAGAAAGAGAAACTGTTATCAAAGAAAAAGGAAAATTCAAGCTGTTGCTACACTTTGTTTTATTTTTTCTAAAATTAAGAACTGTATTTTAAGATGCACAATTTTTCAAAAACGATTTCATTTATTTTCTCCATTTTAATTTTAAATGCATATCTGTATAGTTCATTGTTAAGTGACAATTAATATTGTCAAAATGTTTTTGAATCATACTTTCTTTATTTGATTTGACAGACGCTGAGACAACTACTGGGCTACTTCAGTATATATCACACTAAATCATATCTCAAGTTTGACATTACGATGTTCTGGACCTTTGCGTTGGGAAACTTTTTCTAACTGGACCTCTTTGAATTTTAGTTGAATACCTCTGATGTAAATAAAGACCTTTCATCATTATTTAAAGTCACAACACAAGAACGGGACAAAAGAGGAGTTGAAATCCACTGCTGTGTCACCCTCTCATGTAAACACACAGTTTTAGGAACAATTTCTTGATGAACGCTGCGTATCCCTCCACCTCCAGCTGTAGCAGCTGTGGCGCAGGTCGTCACGGGTCACCTGCCTTTTGCCAGCTTGAGGACTGGTTAATAAAATAAGAGCGTGATTCAGTTTGTGTGAATCATCGATGAGACGACGGGTTCACCTGCGCAGGTGAGATCAGAGCTAAGATTAAATAATCAGAACAGCAGAGTTATAAAGAACGAAAATATGATCAAACATGAAGCTGCTGTCCATCACACTGTCACAGTGACATCATCATGACATCACCTGCTGTCTTGTCCAATCAGGAGCTGTGTTCTGACCCTCAGTTTATCGCTGATGGAGCAAAGAGGACAGACATCTGTCAGGGAGCGCTGGGTGAGAGACACACACACACACACACACACACACACACACTCTCTCTGACCTACAGTGGCCTGTGACAGGGGAGCTCATGTGCCCTGCTCTGTGTCTGTCAGGTGACTGCTGGCTGCTGGCTGCCATCGCCTCTCTGACGTTGGACCCTCAGATCCTGAGCAGAGTGGTTCCTCCCGGACAGAGCTTCAGCTCGCAGTACGCCGGCATCTTCCACTTCCAGGTCACATGATTCAGTCCAAACAGAGAGTCACAATAAGTTACACTTCTAACTCAAGGTCCTCTTATTGGATTTCTTCCCTGGCTTTTTGCTGCACCACATGGCCTCCATCAGTGGGTGGAGCTTCTCTCCATGCCGACAGTAAGCCGAGGTGAAATACTCACAACTCATCCAGTAAGAGGACCTGACCTCACAACGTCCTCCAAACTTAACAAGAATGATTTCATTCAAAGTACAAACATCATCTGCGAGCTCTTGTTGATGAGGTGTGTCAGAGGTGTCAGCAGTGACACGTACACAAACCAGATGTTTGCTCGATCTGTACTCAGTGTTTAGTTTTGTTTCACACCTGATGCCAATAAAGTTGCTTCAAATTAAACCGAATCAAACTCCAACAAAAGGCAGTGAGCCGCCAAACATGACAGCTTGTGTCATTAAACCTTTTCTACAGGGAGTGGGTGGAGCCTGTACAGGAAGTGACATCAGTGGTGTGTCTCAAATCACATACTTCCATTAGTACACTTCCATGTAGTACACTACGTGCACTATGTACTCATTGGTGTAGTGCGCGAATTTCGACAGGGTATTGTCTCAAACCAAACACGGCCGTTGTGCACTCACCGGAAATGACGACCACAAATTAGCTCATTAGCAAACTAGCATTAGCATTCGTGTCATCGTTCGCGGTACCAAATCATTACAGACTGCTAAATGAACCCAACAAACACACTGCTGGCTTACACCTGACAACAGTATAGTGGTGCTTAGTGCAAAAAACACATGTATTTGTACAATGCAGACTTGAGACACAGCACAGGTGTTTTTGTACCTGTGGCAGTATGGGGAGTGGGTGGAGCCTCTACAGAAAGTGACATCAGGTGTTTTTGTGCTTGCAGCTGTGGCAGTATGGGGAGTGGGTGGATGTGGTGGTTGACGACCGGCTGCCCACCAGAGACGGGAAGCTGCTGTTCGTTCACTCAGCAGAGGGCGGAGAGTTCTGGAGTGCGCTGCTGGAGAAAGCTTACGCCAAGTAAGACACACATGTTGGTGACCTCTGAACTTTCCATCCAGCACCACCATGAGACAACAGCTATTGGACCTACCTGTTTCCATTCCCAGGTCATCAAATACTGTTGCTCTGACACGCCCCTTGACGTCTGATAGCGACACACGGGGAACCCTTCAGCGTCTCTTTGTAATACACAGCTGAAAGAACACAACACATAATTAATGTTCTGAAACGGTTGCGGTTAGGTCTAGGAAAAAGATCACGTTTTGGGTTTAAAAAAGTACGTTTGTTACGTAGTGACGTCAGTGATCAATCAGGACAGACCAGGTGAATGAGATAAAGATGTTTAATACAGACAGAGGTGAACAGATTAACAGATGATGTGATGAATATGAATCGACAGAAAGTCTTTGGCACTTGGACTCTTGAGGGGGATTTGCAATCGAGCGCCATCTGAGCTGCAGTACTGCAGTAGGATAACCCCGCCCCCTTCATGGAGTCCAGACGCTGCTGCTGCTGGTGGCTGATGACTCTGAGACTGAAGGCTGATGAATCTGCGAAGACTTGGAGATGATGGGGAGGTGGAGGGTTCACAAAAGTGCAGCATGAAAGAACTACGAGCAGGACGAAAACTGTATTGAAAACACGTTGCAGTAAGATGATAGGCTGATAGAGAAGGTGTGTCCCTGTGCCATTGGTTAACTGAGATCAGCTGACAGAACAGCTGATGTCTCAGTGAGGCCCGATAATGACAGAAAGAAATGAGTGAGCATTTGTGTGAGGAGTGAACGGTAGATGCTAAGAGAAAAACTTTAAAGACCTAAGGAAAAGCAGCCTGTTCGAACCGCCCACCTCACCTCCCTCCAACCCTTGCTCTTTATATCACATCAGTTGCTCTCAAGTATTACCACAGATGGGTTTACATTGGAGTTAACTGAAAGCCTGGTGCGTCCCGTAATAATGCTAAAGGGCCTTTGGCGTCAGTATCACATGTTGAGGGGCGTGACAAAGCGACGGTATTTGACACCCTGTTACTGAGAAAGAGCTGACTGGATGGACTGGGATGAAATGTGGTACATCATTCATGTTCCCGACAAGTTGACCTGACTTTCATGTAGCGTCATCATCAGTTCAACATATAATGAGTCCAATTCTTCGGTTTATGACCAAATACCTGCAGACGTGATTACGCTCAGCCTCAGCTGGACTCTGTGTCTACTGACAATGAGATAATACTAGCATGCTAACATGCTGAACTAAAATGGTAAATGGGCGGCACGATGGTATGGTGGTTAGCACCGTCGCCTCACAGCAAGAGGGTTCCTGGTTCGATCCTGGGGTTTCCTCCAGGTGCTCTGACATGTTCTCCCTGTGTCAGCGCGACCCTCATGAGGATAAGTGGTTACAAAATGGATGGATATCAGCATGTTAGCATGCTGCTGTTAGCATTTAGCTCAAGGTAGCAGTCTGTGCTTCTCAAAATCAAGGATGGGTCCTTCCATGTTAGGTCCTACAGAGACAAGGTCAGTCTCCTTCCTGTCATTTGGTGAACACACACTGGAACAGGTTAGTGAGTGCCCAAGTGCGTGTCATTAAAGAGGCCCCACCTTCATTTCAGGCAAATCATGTACAAGGAACAAGACTCTGTCCTCGGTAGAAATCGAAGGATCCTTGACGTTGCAACAGTCCTTTGATTCGATGATGCAGCATCTTTAAAATTTAGCCGTTTAAGGATCCGTCCTCGACTCTGAGAAACACCACAAGTCTCAGCACCTCACAGAGCTGCTGGTCCGAGTCACAGTTTACACTTCAACTGAAATCACCTGTTAATGTGTAATTACTTGTAGTTTGTTTCCTACTGTCCAACACTTCACTTCTCTCAGTGGTTCTACTTGTTTACACTTGAGTTAACTTACACGTGTGATTACCCTTCAAAAGAAACTGCAGCTCCTTCAACCCTGGAGTGAAGAGCCAGAGACAGGGACTAAAATTCATCTTTCTCTGACTGCACTTTGAATGCAACCACGCTCTCTTTAAGGACTGAAGGACCGGAAGCTCCACATGTAACGTTGTTCACCTGCGCTGACTCCAGATCAGCCGCTGAACACCGACATAAGGAAGGCAGTGGTTAGAGGAGTGCTGAGTGAGTGCCTGCTGTGTGTGTGTGTGTGTGTGTGTGTGTGTGCGTGCGTGTGTGAGTGAGTGAGTGAGTGTTTGTGAGTCTGAGTGAATGTGTGTGCATATGTGTATATATGTGAGTGTGTATGTGTGTGTTGGAGGTGATTAGCAGCAGGGTGGAGCAAAGTTTACTCAGTAAATATTCGGCTCGACCAGCCTAGAAAACAAACAGAGCTGCTGACTCAGCTCTTTATGCCGAACAGGTAACCCTGTCACACCTGCTGCTCTGATTTATTCTGTCTCACTTCACATCCCCACAGTCTGAAGGATGAAGAGTGATTTTATCAGAGTGTTCTCAAATGGTCTTTGAAGCTAAATGGGTGGGTCTACATCCAGGGTGCTGCTCTGCTGGCGACCTGGGCCGTAGTGCTGTGCTGCATATTGCACTTTTTGCATTTGTTTATGTTTCTATGTTATTCTCTGTTGTTACATGTAGTCTGTACAATCGTTGTGTCATTACTGGTGTCTAAGTTTAGTCAGTTTAGATGGTTGTATGCCCCTACACCACGCCGGGAGATAACGTAGACGCCAGAGATAACTAATGCCAGCTTGCATTCAGTAGCTGCCCGATTGCAGTGCACTGGTGTGAAGAAGACCAGTGCTTAAAAGGGCAGCAACAGAGAGGTCTGAGCCGAGCAGTCTGCCGGAGAAGGTGGTGGTGTGCCGCCATGGAAGGAGCAGTGACATCCAGCGGGTAGGCGCCGATGGCTGTGGCCTAGCAGCTGGATCTTCAACTGGACAGCTGGGCAGCTTGTCACCACAGCAACTGCATGACCGGTCGCGATCCACCTAATGAAGCTCCTGGTCTGCGGCAGTGGAGATGGGGCATTCGAGGAGGATACAGCGTCCAGCAAAGCAAGCAAAGCACCCTCGGACCACCTGCCAGAGTACATTAGAACAAAGCCGGCGGCGAAATCACAGTATAGCAAGAGGGTCAGGAGAGGGGGCGTCAGACAGCGGCTCCGCAGATGCGGTAACAGACCACCGCTGCCTTCAATTATATTAAGCAACGTAAGGCTGCTGCGCTGTAAAATGGACGAGCTCCGGGTAAACAGAAGATTTTGCCATCAACATAGAGAATCGAGCGTTATCGCACTGACAGAGACATGGCTCCGTCAGGACACTCCAGTGGAGCTGGAGGGCTTCTTCTGCGTCTGTGCGGACAGAAATGACTCATCTGGGAAATCAAGAGATGGGGGGTTAATTGTCTATGTA
This sequence comes from Epinephelus awoara, assembly GCA_035609425.1. NCBI lineage: Eukaryota > Metazoa > Chordata > Actinopteri > Perciformes > Serranidae > Epinephelus > Epinephelus awoara. Next base: position 48,233,571 of record CM069295.1, read on the forward strand.
AGTAAAAACTGGTGCAAGCAATATACAGTAGACAGAGTCTGTGCGGTCCTGATCTGGAGCTTCTATGTGTATCTATGCATCCCTTTTACCTCCCTAGAGCTGCTAATCTTATATCCGGATGTGTTTACTCCCAACTCCGATGTTGTCCGGGGGCCCCGGTTTTTGTACTCGGGGATATTAACCATTGTAAACTGGAGCCAGCACTACCGGGTTTCAATAATACGTAAAGAGTGTCACCAGAAACTCAAAAACACTGGTGCCTTCAGGTCATTTACCCTTCCTCCCATCGCTAACTCGGATCACTCAACAGTGCATCTTATGCCCACTTACATTGCTGACGTGGACTGAGGACAGCATAGGAACACTGAGGAGCTGCTTCCTCAGCACTGACTGGAGCATGTTTCATAGTTTAGAGCTTGATGAGGCTACAACAACCACCACAGACCACACCAATTTCTGTGTGGACAATGTGGTTGAGAAAAAAGAGCTCCTACATTTCCCCAACAGTAAAGTTCACATTAAGGAGATCAAAGAATGTATTAACAGGGAAAAGTTGGCTTTTTCAAACAAAGATCATGACGGTGTGGACATCGTTCAAAAGGAGCTTAACCACTTGCTCAGGAAGGCAAGAGATAAACATCGCTCTGACACTGAACAAAGCTTTAGAGCCATGGATAACAGGAGGTCATGGGACTGCATGAAGAACATAACTAATATGACCCCATGTAAGAAACAGCGAGCAACCTTAGATGATTCAGGCAGGTCAAATGAGAGAAATGACTTCTTCCTCAGGTTTGAGGATCAGGACTTCTCCTTGAAGGGGAGGGAGATTTCAGAGAATCCTATGGGGAAATGTGACCCCTAAATTTCACCTCAGCAGGTGCAGAATGTCTTTAGCAAAGCTTGCAAAAGAAAATCAACAGGTCCTGACGGCCTGCCTGCCTTTTAGTTAAAAAGTTGTGCTGTGGAATTATCTGTTGCCTGATGTCCCATTTTTCAACGGTCACTCAACACTCACACGGTGCCAGGTCTGTGGAGAAAATCTGTCATTGTTCCTGTCACCAGGGTTTCATGTCCAGCTGTGAATAATGACTACAGACCTGTCTCATTAACATCTGTTGTGATAAAATGTTTTGAAAGGATCATTGTCAGTACGCTTAAATCTGAGGTTGTTGGTTGTGTAGATCATCTACAGTCTGCCTACACACAGGGTCATAGCACTGAGGATGCAGCTATTTCTGTCACTCACTTAATTAATAAGCATTGAGAGGACCCCAAAGCATATGCTAGAATGTTATTTGCAGATTTTAGTTCAGCTTTTAACACAGTCCAACCCTACCTGATCATTCAGAAGTTAATCAACATGAAGGTGAATTCTTTTATCATCAAATGGTTTTATTCTTTCTTAACAAATACGACCCAACGAGTCAAAGTGAACAGCTCCCTCTCAGCAGTGACACAGTGGAGCACAGGTGTGCCTCAGGGCTGTGTCCCTTCTCCTGTACTCTTTACACTGTACACCGATGAATGTAGGAGTTCACATCCCAACAATCATGTCATCAAATTTACGCCACAGATACACTACAGCTACACTTCAGTTACACTACAGCTACACTTCAGTTACACTACAGCTACACTTCAAGTTAACTACAGCTACACTTCAGTTACACCACAGCTACACTTCAAGTTAACTACAGCTACACTTCAGTTACACCACAGCTACACTACAGACACGCTACAGCTACAATTGAGTTACACTTCAGCTACACTTCAATTACACAACTGCTACACTTAGGTAACACTTAGGTTACACTTCAGAAACACTACAGCTACACTTCAGTTACACTACAGCTACACTTCAAGTTAACTACAGCTACACTTCAGTTACACCACAGCTACACTACAGACACGCTACAGCTACAATTGAGTTACACTTCAGCTACACTTCAATTACACAACTGCTACACTTAGGTAACACTTAGGTTACACTTCAGTTACACTACAGTTACACAACAGCTACACTTCAATTACACCACAGCTACGCTACAGCTACAATTGGGTTACACTTCAGTGTCAGGTACATCACAGCCACACTTAAATTACACTACAGCTACACTTCACACTTGACTCAGTATGTTTTCACTTTTACTAACATTTTAATCGACAATAATTTCTTTCACCACATTTCCAATTCCTTTGAGCACTTTGATTTCAGCTTCCACTTTAACTTGTCTCAGTGTTTTAGCTACAACTTACGTTTGAGGTGTTCACATTATTTTGTCCATAGGTCAGCGTCACTCTTAAGGTCAAATGTGAACCATTTCCTGCAGGGTGAACAGCTCATATGAGGCTCTGACCGGAGGTTCAAGTATCGAGGGTTTTGAGGATTTCACCGGAGGAATCTCAGAGAGCTACGACCTGAGCAAAGCTCCGCCCTTCCTGTTTAACATCATGAGGAAGGCTCTGAAACTCGGCTCACTGCTCGGCTGCTCCATCAACGTAAAAACACTCACACACTCTAACACAGATGCATTTAAAAACTACTGGAGAATTACATGAGACTTCACATCCCTGTTTGACATGGCAGCTGTTGGTTAGACTTAAAGGGACACTAAATCAATGGTACCTGACAACATGTGTTCACAAACACGTCCCGCCCTGCCGTCTGCACATCGATGATTTGTCTCATTTTACTTCATCACAGCTGAATAACAGCTGAGTTCAGTGTCAGCTTATAGTTAAACATTTTAGCTCGTTTAGCTTATTAGCCTGTTAGCATTTTAGTTTGTTTACTCATGTAGTGAGTGATGTGAGTATCTGAGTTACAGACATTAACAACACATTAAACACATTAACTGCTGTGCTTCCATGTTTGTCAGATTTCCAGCTCATATGAGACAGAGGCCATCACCCGTCAGAAGTTGGTCAAAGGTCACGCCTACTCCATCACTGCTGCACGGCAGGTGAGGCATGCTGGGAAATAATAATAATAATATTGATGCATTTTCTTTATACACCTGACAAGACAAGACAGTAATGTATTCATAGATCATAAAGTCAAAGAATTCAGTAATATACAATAATATGTTCATAAAATAACGAGACAAAAATCATTATTATAAATATTTGGTACAAAATCATCATTAAATTTTCACGAGATCTAAAGTGGAAACGGGGTCAGTGTGGTGAACGTCATGTTTCGAGAGAGTTCCAGAGGCGGGGGCAGAACGTCTGAAGGATCTAGATGTAACCAAAGAGTGAGCGAAGATAGCGCTGCTCTGAGGTGTAAGTGACGGGCGAAGATGATTAATATTTCGTAGATGAAAGTCTGCAGACTGAGTAACATTACTGATGTGGACCTCAAAGGACAATAAACTGTCCAGAGTGACACCCAGACTCTTAATCTGAGGGGAAGGACGGCGGTGTGTCAGTGGTCACAGAGAAACTATGTGGTTTAGCCAGAGGAGATGTAGTACCTACAGAGAGAACCTCAGATTTCACAGGAAGAGGAACAGAAAGCCGCGGAAATTTACAGAAGCACCTGAACACACCAGGGGGCGTAATCACAGAGCTTCCTCGTACACAGAGGTATTACTTTCCAAGACGGATCTCAGATCTGAGACATTTCCTAAAGATCAAAGTCAGTCATCAAACATCTTCAGAGAGCTCTGCAGGTGAAAAACTGTCAGGAGAAGAGAAATTGTGAAAACACAAACAGTAGGGAGAAATATTCTCCAAACTCTGGATGACAGTGAGGAAATGAAATAGATTAGATGTACAGGACTGTCTCAGAAAATTAGAATATTGTCATAAAGTCCTTTATTTTCTGTAATGCAACTAAAAACATGAAAATGTCACACATTCTGGATTCATTACACATCAACTGAAATACTACCAGCCTTTTATTGTTCTAATATTGCAGATTATGGCATACAGCTTAAGAAAACTCAAAAATCCTATCTCAAATTATTAGAATATCTAGGCTAACTAGTAGGCTAACTAATCACTTGAATCGTCTAATTGACTCGAAACACCTGCAAGGATTTCCTGAGCCTTTAAAAACACTCCGCTTGGTTCACTCTGCTTGGTGAGGAAGACTGCTGACCTGACTGCTGTCCAGAGGACCATCATTGACACCCCCCATCAGGAGGGAAAGACCCAAAAAGAAATTTCTAAAAGAGCAGGCTGTTCACAGAGTGCAGTTTCGAAGCACATTAACAAAAAGTCTGTTGGAAGGAGGAAATGTGGCAGGAAACGCTGCACAACCAAGAGAGATGACCGCAGCCTTAACAGCATTGTGAAGAAGAGCCGCTTCCAGAATTTGGGGGAGCTTCAAAAACAGTGGACTGAAGCTGGAGTCCAGGTATCAAAAGCCACTGTTCACAGACGTGTCCGGGAAATGGACTACAACAGCCGTATTCCCATGGTCAAGCCACTCCTGAACTCAAGACAACGGAAGTAGCGTCTGACTTGGGCTACGGAAAAGAAGCACTGGACAGTTGCAGATTGGTCCAAAGTCCTCTTTTCAGACGAAAGCAAGTTTTGTATTTCATTTGGAAGTCAAGGCGCCAGAGTCTGGAGGAAGGCTGGAGAGGAGCAAAATGCAAGTTGCTTGAAATCCAGTGTGAAGTTCCCACAGTCAGTGATGGTTTGGGGAGCCATGTCAGCTGCTGGTGTTGGCCCACTGGGTTTCATCAAGTCCAGAGTCAATGCAACGGTATACCAAGAGATTTTAGAGCACTACATGCTTCCGTCTGCTGAACAGCTCTATGGAGATGATGATTTCATCTTCCAGCATGATCTGGCACCTGCCCACAGTGCCAAAACCACCTGTAACTGGTGTGCTGACCATGGCATTACTATCCTTGATTGGCCTGCCAACTCCCCTGACCTGAACCCCATTGAGAATTTGTAGGGTATTGTGAAGAAGAAGATGAAAGACACCAGACCCACCAATGCAAATGAGCTAAAGGCTGCTATTGAAGCAACCTGGGCATCCATAACACCGCAGCAATGCCACAGGCTGATTGCCTCCATGCCACGCCGCATTGATGCAGTAATCCGTGCAAAAGGATTCCCAATCAAGTACTGAGTGCATTAATTGACATTTTCAATTGTTTGATTTTGTTTTGCCGTTATAAATCTTTTTTTTTACTTGGTCTGAGGAAATATTCTAATTTTTCGAGATAGGATTTTTGAGTTTTCTTAAGCTGTATGCCATAACCAGCAATATTAAAACAATAAAAGGCTGGCAATATTTCAGTTGATGTGTCATGAATCCAGAATGTGTGACATTTTCATGTTTTTAGTTGCATTATAGAAAATAAAGGACTTTATGACAATATTTTAATTTTCTGAGACAGTCCTGTATATGGTGATGTCATCGGAGGTGAGCTCACATCTTCCACCTGACACAAAAAGACAGAACGTCAGACATGAATGTGAGTTGAGTCTGTCCCTGCCTTCCATCAGTAAACAATAGCCCCTTGTGCTTCCGGTTTGGGAGAGGATGCTGGTGCGTTTGGCTGCCGCTTCTCCCTCTGACAAAAAAAAGCTGCTGGAAACTATTGTTTTGCTAGTTTTTCCTCACTTGCTTCTGGTGGTTCCTGGTGCTGTCTCAGTTCTGGACCGTACCCTATTCTGGTCACTGCCTGTCATGGCGTAGTTTTCCTGCTGCAACGTCCTCCACCACTACCTTCCAACCGACCATGGCTCTCCGGTACACGTCCTCACAGCTCCTCCGGTTCAACCACCATACACTTCCCTCAACGGACATCACCACAACGCTCATACATAGCAGGTGTAAACTCATCGGTTGATGAGTTCTTATTAGGATTTAATAGATTTATATTGTAATCCGCAGAAATTAATGTGACCTTTTGCTCGGTTCTTGCAAACAAACCCTCCAATATCTCTCTAAATGTATCAACATTGGAGCTGTGAGCTCTATACACACAGCTGACAATAATATTTTTCTGTCTTTCCATGTTGATTTCAACGGTAATGCATTCAAATACATCATCAATAGCCTTAGTCATGCTCTCTACAATCTTACATTCGAAGGTTTTATCTATATAGATAGCCGTCCCTCCTCCCGCTTTATTTTTCTGCTCATGAATTTAAAGTCATACCCATCCAGCTCAAAATCTACCTCTTCTCTGCGCTGAGCCAGGTTTCTGAAATTGCAACTACACTAAAAGGTGTTTTGAGGACTTCCGGTATGGCGGCGCGCTGAACAGACGTGTGTTAACCTGCTCTGCTACCCTGTTGGCTAAATCCTTCTTATATATTGTTTTCGAGCTGTTGGAATACCTCTATTTCGATAGATAAGCTAAGGGTAATGCCTGTATCACACAAAAAAGTCAGTCAAGGGCGAAATAAACCTCTCCAAGCTAAACTATCGGACTTTACCAAGCCGAACACTAGCAAGGAATCCTCAGCTAGCACCAAAGCCATGGACTCCGACGAGGCTAACGCTAGCTCGACTCCGCAGGATAAAGCGTCAGATAGAAGCAATGATACGGTGGAGGGAGAGTCCGGTCCTATGTCGGCTGCCATTCTGACTGCGATTAACGACATGAAAACGGAGTTTTCCACCAGGTTTGACGGCATATTGTCTGCCATTGAAAGTGTCAGGAAAGATATTACTGACTGTGCGGAGCGTGTCACGGAGGCAGAAACAAGGATTTCGACAACTGAAGATAACGTCACCTCGCTCCAAACAAAAGTTCAAGTCCTAGAAAACAAAAATAAGGACTTGGAGGAAAAACTACTGGATCTAGAGACAAGATCAAGGCGCTCCAATTTGAGGCTTGTCAACTTACTGGAGGGAGCGGAGGGTGAGGACGCGTGTGCCTTTTTGGAGAATTGGCTACCGGACGCACTGGAACTGCCACTGGGGCGCACAAAATTAACGGTGGAGAGGGCTCACAGAATCGGGCCAAGAGCACACAACAGTCCTTCACCCCGAACGCTGATAATGAAGTTTTTGAACTTCAGAGATAAGGAATTGGTGACCAGAGCAGCCAAGACAAAAAGAGAAGTGCGATACAAGAACCAGACGGTGAGGTTTTACCAGGATGTGGCGGCAGGTGTTCAAAAGAAGCAGAAGGAATATGACGAGGTGAGACGGCAGCTTCGCTCAATGGGTCTCCGTTATGGCATCATCCCCCCTGCCCGGTTGCTAGTGACTTATAAGGAACGGTCTCACATCTTTAACAACCACGTCGAGGTGGAGGACTTCATCAAACGGATCAGGTCAGAAGAGGGACCCGACTGAATTATTAGAAAACGACCTGGTGGGTCGCGGGTTACAAAGTAGAAGGTAAAAGCTGATAAGAAAAACGTAAGGCGCAAGATTGAGCCGAGCAGGTACAAACTTTAATGTTTAAACACTCCCTTGTTTAATAGTGTTTATTGCAGAATGTTCAAGGCTTATACTCAGAGCTTATAGTAACGGTTAAAGCTATGTGACTTTCCACTCTCTATTCACTTCATGACTCAAAATGTATCCTTGGCAACTGTCACTTTGTTAACTTAAGTATATACTTGAGAGGTTATATTAACTCATCATTTCTGTTCAGATTTTCCTAGAACAACATAGTGACTTCAGAGAGTGAAATTTGAGTTAGTTCACAGTAAAAGGAGGGTGATTATGAAAGGAAAAGGTTTAATGTTTAATTATGGTAGCACAAGAGTGTAAGATTAGTGTCATAATTAGTTGTTTGTTTCTTTTTTGGTTTGTTAGCTCATTGATACTGTTTTACCCTCCGGGTGGATCAGTTAACAGTCATCCGAAAGTTTTAAGATTACAGGGAAAGAAATTCGGGCTAATTGTCCTGGATTTTGGCGATGGTTCGGGTATGTTGTTCGCTTGTAGTATTATTCATGTTCGTCTTTTGTTTGTTTCATTTTTCATTTTTTTTACAAACACCACAAAATGTTTGGGGAGTATAACTATACAAACTATAAAAAATTTCCAGTGAGATAAAAATTAAAATCACATCGTGGAACTGCAGAGGGTTACGAAAACTTAATAAAGTCAAACAAGTTATGAATAGGATAAAATCAATGCAATCTAATATTGTGTTTCTTCAGGAGACACACCTGATGTACAATGACAATCTGAAAATTAGGAGGAGGTGGAGAGGCAAGGTCTTATCTGCATCGTTTAACTCTCAAGCTAGAGGTGTCCTGACTATGGTACATGAGTCAATACCACTCCAGGTAAATAAGGTTATCAAAGACAAATTTGGACGATATCTTATTGTTCAAGGAAATTTATTGAAAGAGCAAATTGTCTTGGCAAACATTTATGCTCCAAATACAGACGACCCCAATTTTTTTCAAAATGTATTCCTTATTTTGTCCTCTCTCCCTGGTAAATGTGTAGTGGCTGGTGATTTTAACTGTACACTAGATCCAGCGAAGGACAGAAGCTCTGGAGCCGTAGAGCCTCATTCTCGTAGTAGGGTAATTATACAACACTTCATGAAAGAATTGAACTTAATAGATATCTGGAGGGAAGAAAATCCTGACGATTTAAAGTTTTCGTGTTACTCGGGTGTACACAAGTCCTACTCAAGAATTGACTTCTTTTTGATATCTGCAGAGCTAAGGCACAAAGTCAAGGATTGCTCTTATGATGCTATTCTAATTTCAGACCATGCCCCTAATTCATTGGTATATCAGGACTCAAAACTAGTGAAAGATGCTAAAATTTGGCGTTGCAAACAAAAATGGTTGGCTGACCCCGGCTTTGTCTCCTTCCTAGATGAACAAATCAGTTTCTATTTTGAAACTAATACAACAGAAACTTCAGCAAGCATGAGATGGGAGGCCTTTAAAGCTTTTATTAGAGGCCAGATAATCAGCATCACAAGCTCTAAAGCAAAATCGACTTTTCAAAAGGCAAAAAACTTAGAGACGAAAATAAAGGAAACAGAAAACGAGTACTATCGTTCAAGGTCAACTGAAGCTCATCAAAGTCTATTGCTGCTTAGAGCACAATACAATGAATTATCTGCATCAAAGGCGACGGCTAGTCTGTTGCGACTTAAGCAGTCCTTCTATGAGCAGGGTGAAAAATCTGGGAAAGTTCTTGCATGGCGTCTCAAGCAGCTACAGAGTGAAAGAGCTATCACCTCACTGCAAAGTGATCAAGGAGAAACTATTGTAGATCCAACAGAAATAAATGAATCCTTCAGAAAATTTTATAAATGTCTTTATAGTTCAGAAATAACTACGGACAATTCGGAATTAAAAGTGTTTTTAGGTAGTATAAACATACCCAAGGTACCAGAATATCTCAGGACTAATTTGGAGAAAGATATTACAGTAGAGGAATTATCTGCTGCAATTGATAGTATTAAAGCAGGAAAAACTCCTGGACCTGACGGTCTCCCAATTGAAATTTATAAAAAATTTAAAAATAAATTGCTAACTCCAATTTTAGAAATGTTTACGGAGTCCTTCCGAAATGGCATTTTGCCATCATCTCTAAGAGGAGCATTAATTACTCTGCTTTCAATGCCAGGTAAACCAAATAATAAATGTGAAAACTGGAGACCTATTAGTCTGCTAAATGCAGATTTGAAAATACTTTGTAAGATTTTGGCAAAAAGAATTACAGAAATAATAACTAAGATAATTGGGAGGGATCAGAATGGGTTCATTCGTGGCAGACATGGCTTCCATAATGTCAGAAGGATTTTGAATATTCTTTATCACCAAAAGAATGCCCCAGACACTGCTTTACTGTCACTCGACGCGGAAAAAGCGTTTGACAGAGTGGAATGGTCGTATTTGTTTAAGATTCTGGAACGCTTTGGTTTGGGAGAGAATTTTTGTAATTGGATAAGATTACTGTATAAGGAACCATATGCACACATTTTAACCAACAGTAATATCTCAAAAATTATAAAAATAAACCGAGGGTGTAGACAAGGAGACCCTTTGTCTCCATTGTTGTTCATTTTGGCAATTGAACCTTTGGCAATTGCAGTGAGGTCACATGATAGCATCTCTGGAATAGCCATAGGACAGACGGAGCACCGTTTAGCTTTGTATGCCGATGATGTAGTTGTTTTCCTCAAAAATACCAACAAATCAATACCGGCCCTGCTAGACTTGATTAGAGAGTTTGGTAAGATTTCAGGTTATAAGATTAATAAGTGTAAAACATCCATTATGTTATTAAACCAAGCAGACAGGGAAAATCCGACCAATGTAGTTGCACAATTTAAGATTGTTAATTGTTTCTCTTATTTAGGCATTCAGATTGCTCCTTTGCTTAACAATATCGTAGAAATGAACTATAGGCCAGTTATGCAAGAGATCTCGAATTCCTTAGATAGATGGTCTGCCTTACCAATGACGTTAATAGGGAGAATAAATACTCTCAAAATGAATGTACTCCCCAGATTGTTGTATTTATTTCAAAATTTACCTTTGCCACCACCAAGCAACCTATTTTCTCAGTTGAAGACACTTTTCCTCAAGTTTCTATGGAACAATAGACGCCCCAGGCTGCGCCTATCCTTGCTGTACTTACCTTATGATAGAGGAGGGCTTAAATGCCCAAACCCACTATGGTACTACTGGGCGGCGCAAATGAGAACACTGATGTTCTACTACTGCGAAGAGAATGTGCCACTGTGGAGAGAAATGGAAGGTGAAGCATTGAAGCTGCCTTTGCCCGTTTACCTGTATTCAGCTAATTTTAAGAAACTCAAAAATAACACCAAGAATCCCATGACTAAAAACATGATTAGTGTGTGGCAACAAGTTAAGAAATATTTCAAAGTAGTTGATTCGCTCTCATTATTTAGTCCGATATGGGGAAATGATCGTTTTGCCCCAGGAGGAGATGGTGGAGGGTTTAAAATTTGGGCTGAACAGGGGCTACAAAAAATAGGAGATCTTTACAGTCCGGATGATAAACATTTGATGTCTTTTGATGAAATTGTTGTCAAACATGACATAGCCCGCAACCAGTTCTTTAGATATTTACAACTGAGAGATTTTATTAGAACCCAACAAAATCAATCCTTGTCCATTCCTGGCCTTTCAATACTTGAAGAAATGATGGTGAGGGACTGCCGGGGAAGGGGCTTGATTTCCAAAATATATAATGAATTGGTTGGTGAATCTTCAGAAACATCCGTTAGAAAGCTTGAATCCTGGAGAGAGGACCTACAGGAGAATATCTCCATTGAGGAGTGGGAAAGGGCGTGTACCAAAGCACAATTACAAACGGTGAATACACGCTTAAAATTTCTGCAATATAACTGGCTGATGCGTACTTATATGTCTCCAGTTAAGCTTAATAAATTTAATAACGATATACCAGATGTTTGCATAAAATGTGACAAGGAAAAGGGCACGATTTTTCATTGTTTATGGCAGTGTTCTCAAATAAAGAAATTTTGGGCAGAAGTGAAACAGTGTATTGAGGAAATATTAGGGATACATTTACATTTAGAACCAAAAATCTTTCTATTGGGTATTTACCCAGCTAATTGTAATATAAGAAAGAAGCATCAAATATTTATAGATATAGGCCTGTTGTTGGCCAAAAGAGTCATTGCAATTGCTTGGAAAGAGATGGATAGACCAAGGCTAGGTAAATGGCTTTCAGAAATGACAGCAACTCTGCCCTTAGAAAAGATCACGTATGCAGTCAAAGGTAAGCAGCCGATTTTTGATAAAATCTGGGGCCCCTTTAGAAATTTTCTTGCAAATAAAGACCTGTCTCGTTGGGTGGAAACCCCTGGGGAAGATCCATAATTGACCCTCTGCAGTTCACTTGAGGAAAATGTTTACTGTCTGGTCTTGAATGACCACTATCTAATTTATGTGCAGTGCATTCTTGTGAATACGAGCAGTGTGTGGTTGGTCTTGTACTTACTGTCCCCTCTTTCTTTTCTATTTACCTAGGTAGTATTTGTATTATTAATTTATTGTGTATTTAAGTTATTTTTTCCCTTGTTTTTAAATTATTATTTTATTATTATTATTTTACTTATTTTTTTTCTTTTAAGTGATTTATATTTGTTTGTTTGTGGTGATTTGTTGTTGCGTCTTGGTCGTTGTTTGGCGGACATGGGTTTCGTATGGTTGGGGACAGGAGTTTTGAATCCCAGGGGTTGTATGTATGTTTTGTTATGTCTGAAAATAAATAAAGATATTGTTGGTAAAAAAGGTGTTTTGAACTGACTCAAATAATCTGTAATGTTATGAAAGTTAGCGTTAAGACTTCTACTATTGAAGTGGATGATTGATATGCAATTGTCTCGTTTTATATCTGTTTTAAATTGATCTTCACGACAGTAACAGCAGTTATTGTTAACATTCTTAATAAAGTTACTTTCAGGGTCAATGTCTAAATCCTGATCCTGCATATAGGAAACTGAGAGACCTGTTTTCTCCCCTCCACCCTTATGTCGTCACTCACATATCTAACCCAACACACAGCCCTCGGCTACCAAACACGGGGGGAACCAGACAACACACACAGTCATAGACATTATCTATACTGGTCCAGGTCATGGAGTTCCCTTACCGTGATAACTTTGGCTTCTTCATGATAGACAAGAAACTGGACCTGCTTTGTCTCACTGAAACCTGGCACAAACCAATGGCTTACATCGCTCTGAACCAGACCACACCAACCGGTTACTCTTACCTGGACAATCCCCGCCCAGATGGTTGGGGTTGGGGCACTGCTGCCATCTACCGTGATGGCCTCACCCTCCGCCCACCCTCCATCCCTGCTGCTTCATCCTTCGAACACCTGGCTTACAGACTACCTGGGTCACAATCACTCACTGCTGCCATCATCTACCAGCCCCCCAAAAACAATCCATCCTTCCTCACCGACTTTACTGACTTCCTCACTCAGCTGTTCTTCATCCCGCCATCCATTCTCCTCCTCGGCGACTTCAACATCCACATCGAATCCTTGAAATCAAAATTCAAAACCGACTTTCTGGACATTTAAACTGCTTCAACCTCACCCAGCGTATGAATTCTCCCACCCACAGCCGTGGCCACACTCTGGACCTGGTTTGCTCAACCCCCTCCTTCACCATTCAAGATCTCTCCCTAACCGACCAAACAATCTCTGACCATCTGGCTGTCACTATGGTTGTTAACATTCCCGTCCCCAACCTCAAACAAACTCGCACAATAACCTTCCCTACCTCACATCTCTCTGTCCCACCGCCCTCTCATCCTCCATATCTGGCTCTATCACTCGCTCCTCCCTCTCCACAAATCCAACCCTTTCTTTTTTTTTTATAATTATTTTTATTCCCAATTATATCACTTACAAAACATATAGAACACACAAATCACAAAGACACGATACCACACCCTACCCCTCCCCCGACCAGACAGTACAGAGTAAAGGTACATTGGTCTTTAGGATCAGTTGAAAGCAGTTCAGTACAATTATACATACAATCACATTCAGCCAATGGAAGCTTCAATTTGTGGAATTGTTTTCATCAGAGGCCCCCATATGTAGAAAAAAATGCTCTGGTTTTCCCCTCACACTGTACATAATTTTTTCTGGAGTACAACATGATAGAATTTCATTCCACCATTGTTTCAAGGATGGTGGTGTGGTGGATTTCCAGTTTGTTAAAATGCATTTTTTAGCAGCTGTAATGGATAATAAAATAAGCTTTATTTGATACAGTGTGAAGTTGTGAAGTCTGTTTAGGTCCCCAAGAATAACTACCAGAGGGTCTGCGGTGACTGTTTTTTGGAGTGTTTTGGATAAGATGTTATGGATACCTTGCCAAAATGGCTGAAGGCTCTTACAGTCCCACAGCATATGGGTTAGATTGCCATCCCTGGTAGTGCATCTTGGGCAACATGAAGAAACAGATTGATCCATGTGGTGTAATCTATGAGGGGTGTAATATGTACGATGCAAGACATTAAATTGTATCAGTCTGTGTTTAGTTGAAGTTAAAAAGGTTTGTGAGTTCCTAAGGATTGTTTCCCATTCTTGATTGCTGTAGTTGGCATTCAAGTCTTTTTCCCATTTGTACTTAAGATTCAAATATTTGTAATCCACACAGTCATTAATCCATTTATATAGTTTTGAGATCAGTCCAGTTGGTGAGTCAGATAAGTGTATTATTTTTCCCAGGGGAGTATCTCCAATTCTTGGGTAGTCCTCGCATTGATCTTTAATCCAATTTCTGATCTGTAAAAATTTAAAAAAGTGTGAGGAGGGTAGATTGTAACGATTGCAGATATCTGAGTATTCACCAATCTTTACAGAGGTCACCAAGCACTTGTATGCCACAGTCTTGCCATTTACGAGAAATTTGATCAGTCATAAACTCGTATATAGGAGAACTAATCCACAGGGGAGTCCTAACAGAGAGCATTTTTTTGATACCTATGAGGTTGTGGCATTTCTGCCAACACAGATAAGTATGTCTAATTATTGGGTTGAACATGATATTATTGACCTGTGTCCCGATAAAAGGAAAGGCATTCAAGGGGATATCATTTAAAATGTACCTTTCTATATCCATCCATGAAGCTGTTTGTGTCCTTTCATGGGACCAGTACCACACAGGTCTTGATTGGGAAGTTAAGTAGTATAATTTAAAATCTGGGAGAGTGAGTCCTCCTTTATGTATTGAAGCTTGCAAACTTTGCGTTTTGATTCTTACATGTTTATGGGACCATAAGAACTTTGAGATTACCTGATTGATCTCAATAAATAATTTAGAAGGGCATTCCAAATCCAACCCTTTCTGACCTTGTTGACTTCTACAATCAGACTCTCTCCACCTGCCTCAACAAGCTCGCCCCTGTCAAGGCAATAACTGCCTCTTTCACTCATTCCTTCCCATGGTTCACCCCAGAACTACATAATCTCAAAAAGCAACAATGACAACTACAACATCTCCACAGGAAAACTGGTCTCACTGTCCACACCCAAGCCCTCAAAGGCCATGTCACACTGTACAAAACTGAACTTAACAACTCCCACTCCAGATTTTATTCTGAAATGATTCACTCCAACTGCTCAAACCCTCGCACCTTGTTCTCCACGTTCAACAAACTGACAAAACCTCAGGACATCACTGCCAATTTTACTCCCAACAAATGCAATAACTTCTTGTCCTTCTTTCACTCAAAAATCGAAACAATACACCAACAACTCGTCTCCTCTTCACCTGCTCACTCCTCTCCTGAACCAGATCTCAAACCACTACCCAGGTATATTCGTAAGTGCTAATACCTGCTTGTGTTTCTTGAAGACGTTTCGCCTCTCATTTGAATTTATTAAAGGATAGCCCCTTGAGATGTAGCATCTCATTTTCAAGGGGGTCCCTAAACAAACATATACATAGAACACAAGACAACATTACACTCCATTACATTATAGACATACATAACATATAACAAATACAAACTACAAACTTCTTGCTCACCACTCCACACACAACCCCTACCCACCTAGGTCTAACATAGAAAATAGACAAATTGAATAACAAGGATCAATGATGTGACCATAAGAAGAATAAAGAAAACAAATTAAAAACATGACAACATTGGCCCCGTCCTTTGGCCGAGATGACACAGACTTTATGCATAAATGGGAACAAATTCTCAACAAATGCTCTCTAGACTTGATGCTGCTGATTATTGAAAAAAACAAGACAGAGAAAGAAAAGACAAATGCAGAAATCAAATCGCTGGAATCGAAAATCAAGGCACAAGTCGACACGGAGACTTTCAACACAATTACCAGCAAGATTATGACCTCCCTACGATCCTTTCAACAGGAGCTGCAAAGCTACAAAATGAAGAAATATGAAAGAGACACAAAGGATAACGCGGAAGGTAAAATCTATGATTGGAAAGATGGAAGAGAAAATTTCAAAAAACCCGCCCATCTCGACAGCTACGCAACAACGACAGACTCTCCACCTCGGCCAGCGAATGGGATTCCTCGCAGACAAGTGACGTAGACAGCCAGCGCAGCACCAAGCCTTTTTTGGGCAATGCCAAACCTCGTCGTCAAGGGCAACGAGGAGAGGGACGAGGGGGCAGGGGAGGACCCGCCCCCGAGCCGCTACGTCGCTCTCAACGCAACCGGAGCAGACAGTGATCAACATTTCTAGTTGTAATCTGACCGCTGATGAGACTGGGATTTTGAGTAAGGGTTTGTCTTTTTGTCCCACTAATAATGTTGACCCATTCAAATTAAAAATTGACACATTCAAGTTCTTTCGATCTCTCCAGCTTAAACATTTTTTCTCTCATAGACATAATGTCTTAACTAATAGTGATGTCATCTTGAGAAATTCTAATACAGACGAGAGTCGTCTGCCCGTGAGAGAAGCTGCAACATTTAAAAGGAAATCTTGTTTTGTTCCCCACTCTAATCTCAATGCTTCTATCATTACGTACAGTAATTTGGTTGAACATGATTTATCCAAAATCTGTAAGAAGGTAAATCACAAGATGAATTTATCTAATACTGATCTAAATTGTTTAAATGAACTAGAACAGAGAAAAGACATCGTGATTCGCTCTGCAGATAAAGGGGGTTCGATTGTAGTTATGAGTCTTGATCAATATAACAACAGTATCATGTCTCAACTCACAGATATAAGCTGCTATACCCCCTTAACTCGTAATCCTGTAGAGGAATATAAAACTGAGATCGATGAGGTTTTGGAGTCCGGGTTTTCACGAGGATGGATCACTAAACAAGAAAAAGAATTCTTGTCAGTAGTACATCCTATTTGTCCTGTATTTTATGGGCTCCCTAAAATTCATAAATCCCTCACTAACCCTCCTCTTAGACCCATCGTATCGAGTATTGGTTGTCTTACAGAACCTCTTTCACGATATCTGGATTCTTTTCTTAAGGAACATGTTTCCGATCTCCCCTCCTACTTGGGTGATACTACAGACATTTTGAGATTGTTAGACTCTTTCAAAAGTGACCAACCTGTAACCTGTGATGTCCAAAGTTTATATACATGCATCCCACATGATGCTGGCATTGAAGCATTGCTATTTTATCTTCAAACACGCCCCACTGAGTTACTGCCCCCTAATGAATTTTTGGTGACACTTACTGAAATAATTCTCTGCAGAAATTATTTCCAGTATGCAGGCTCCTATTATTTGCAAAACCGAGGGGTAAGCATGGGGAGTGCTTTTGCGCCATCATATGCATGTTTATTGATGGGATATTGGGAACATAAGTTCATTCATAATTCAGCTAACAACCCGTTTAATTCTATGATCCTCTTATGGAAACGCTATATTGATGATATTTTCTTTTTGTGGACGGGTACCACTGATGAGCTTAATGGTTTCCTCGACTTCATCAACTCCATTACTGAGTTTCTACGGTTTACAGTCGAACAATCCAAACAAAAAATACATTTTTTGGACTTAACCATTTACAAAAATAAACAAGGGGGCTTGGACACTACAATCTATCGCAAACCGTTAAGTAGAAACACACTCCTGAGAGCGGACAGCCATCATCCTAAACAATTGATTAAAAATATTCCCACGGGACAGTTTCTGCGATTGAAAAGGGACTGCAGCACTGAAGAGGAATTTGAGCACAAGGCAGTGGAAATGACCATGATGGGTATATTTATGTATGTATGTATGTGGGTATGTATGTATATATGTGTATATATATATGTATATATGTATGTGTATGTGTGTGTATATATATGTGTATATATATATATATATATATATATAGATTTATATGTATTTTTATTTTATTCTCTCATCTTTACTATTCTCAAGGGGAGTGTTTTGTATTGATTGCTGTTTCTGTACACCTGTTTTTTGTTGAGTGCCTTAACAGGATTGGTTCATCTCTCCCTCATCCTCATTCACCAATGACAATCTGTTTGAGTTTTAGGATGGGGGTATTTAACTTCCATGTTTCTACCAACACCTGTTTGACTCTGAAGAAGAGGCAGTCGCGTCGAAACGTCAGTCTGTTTGCACCTTATTAAAAAGCTCTGCAATTTATCGAGTGCTCCAGCCTCCTTTCAGTTGGGTTCAGTCATTTTTTGAAGTGGCCCACTTGATGCACTGTCTAAAAACATGAGCAATTTGTTTTGAGATGGGAATGTAGTGACGTCCTGAAACAATGAAAAGAGGTACTAGAATGCAGAAAAGGAGGGAGGTTATTCCAATCCGATGGGGCTTTATATTGAAATGACCTTTTGCCAACTTCTTTCGAGATTCTAGGAACAAAGAAAAATGGGCAATTCATATGTTGAAGTGAGTATGGAGAATTGTATGGGGTCATAAGTTCTTTTAAATATGGAGGACAATGGAAATAAACACATTTAAAAAGGAACTGAAGCCAATGAGATTGGCGTCTTGATTTGGGTTGAAGCCAGTTCAACGAGTCAAACATAAAACAATGATGAGTTCTAAAAGGACATCTCAAAACAAATCTACATCAAGAATTAAATAATACAGTCAGAGATTTAAGATGAATGTCTGAAGTGTTTTGGTAAACGATATATGCATAGTCAACAAGTGGTAGTATCAGTTGTGAGATTAGCCTTTTTCTGACATGAAATGTAAAACAATTGATTCAACGGTAAAGTGAAGCAAGACAGCCATATGCTTTTTTAACAATGTAATCAATATGAGGTTTAAAGGAGAGTTCTCATCCAAGAAGCTCCTTCAGTTCTAAATGACTGGTACGAAGTTGCAGGCTATAAACTCTGTGTGGGTGGGAACCCTTGCAGAGTCGTAGGGGTCACGTGAGCTCTTAGTTTCAGAGTCGTTAAGGTCACAATGTGAGTCGTTGACCCACTTGGCCACCATGTGAGTCGTTAGGGTCAGGTGGGACCAGGGGTGAATGGGTGTGAAGTTGTCTGGGGAGGGATCTCAAGACTACATTGTAGGTGGGTTTTTTATTATTATTATTACTATTATTATTATTATCATTATTATTATTTTACACTGCCAGATTTTCGGTGAATGTTGGGCCGTTTTGCAGGCAAGCTGCGAGCGTTTAGACACACAGAGGCGGATTGGCAGGTTGATCAAGAGGTGCCCAATCTGCCATGTAGGGGTAAACATATTGTCGAAACCTTTTTGGTTTAAAGAGAGCCGTTCGAGAGGAGAGGATTCTCTGAATGTTTATGAATACGGTCCCTGATGTCCTCGTCCCTATGAGGACTGTCTGTAACATGTCTGAGGCATTCACTGTCAAGTGAGGGGTTAATAAAACAACATATGAGACCGTCACCTTGTAATGTGTCTCAGTTTTATCCTTCAAGTCCAGTAGGTTGACTCTGAAACATACCTCATACCTGCAGACTCTGAGGAAGAGCAGGTGTGAGGTCTGGACCAGCAGGGGGCGCCGTGGACTTGTTCTGTTCCTGAATGATGCTCTTTGTTCTGAAGGTTCATCACTTTGGTTCTGTGGTGGAGCTGCTGAGGATCAGGAACCCCTGGGGTCAGGTGGAGTGGACTGGAGCCTGGAGCGACAAGTGAGTCTGTCCGTCTGTCCATCCATCTATCATTAGTCTGATTCCCCCTGTGTGTTTCTGCTGCTTCTGAATGAGGCGTTCAGGGACCCTCTGATGTTGTGTTTGTCAGTTCGAAAGAGTGGAACGGAGTTGAGCCGGAGGAGAAGCAGCAGCTGGACCACTCTGCTGACGATGGAGAGTTCTGGTGAGTTTTAAAGATACAGAAAAAATAATTCTGAAATAAATCTGATCTTTAGCTTCTGATTAACGTTGACTTTAGTTCAAACATCAAAGTCAGACAGAATCAGGAATACTTTTACTCTGATACTTTATTTAAGTTTGAATGCAGGACTTCAACTTGTGATGGAGTATTTTACATTGTTGTGTTGATACTTGTACTTCAGTGAAGGATCTAAATACTGATCTGTATAAATCCAAATAACTAATGAGTTCTCAGATCTGAAGTCTTAAGTGATTGTCATGATAATGAGGTGAAGACAGGGAACAGGTGAGGTCACCTGGTGGCCAGAGGATGTCACTGAAGGGGACATAGAAACATACTATGACACATTCAAGGTTTCATTGCTATTTCTGTTGGTCAAAAAAACCCAAACCTTTAGACTTCCTTCTTCTTCTTCTTCTCTCTCTGCCGGCTGCAGGATGTCCTACACTGATTTCCTGCGTCAGTTTTCCCGCCTCGACATCTGTAACCTGACACCGGACACGCTGACCAGCACTGACGTCGGACGCTGGAACTATGCTGAGTTTGAGGGCATGTGGAGAGTCGGTTCCACCGCTGGAGGCTGCAGGAACTATGCGGGTACAGCTCAGTATTAGTCAATCAATCAATCAATTTTATTTATAAAGCCCAATATCACAAATCACAATTTGCCTCACAGGGCTTTACAGCATACGACATCCCTCTGTCCTTTGGACCCTCACAGCTGATCAGGAAAAACGCCCCAAAAAAACCTTTAACTGGGAAAAAAAACGGTAGAAACCTCAGGAAGAGCAACTGAGGAGGGATCCCTCTTCCAGGACGGACAGACGTGCAGTAGATGTCGTACAGAACAGATCAGCATGATATATTAACAGTAATCTGTATGACACAATGAGACAGAAAGAGAGAGAGAGAGAGAGATGCAGGACAGACGGTAATGACAGTAGCTTACAACAACATTAATGAAAGAAATAATATTATAATTAATAATAATATATTAATATCTGATATTATACATGTGTGACAATAATCATATGTGTATAATAACAGTATAAGTATGACTAATGACTAATGATGGCAGCAGCAGCAGCAGCAGGAGGCATCTGGCAGGACCACGGCAGCAGCACAACCACACACGTCACACTATCCAGGCACCGCTGCAATATGAGTTAACCTGAGAGACAGTGGAGCACAAAGGCTCCGGAGAAGAAGCCGAGTTAGTGACATCCAGAATGGCCGAGTTAGCAAGATGCAGTAATAGGATACGAGAGAGAGAGAGAGAGAGAGAGAGAGAGAGAGAGAGAGAGAGAGAGAGAGAGAGAGAGAGAGGGAGGGAGAGAGAGAGAGGGAGAGAGAGAGAGAAAGAGGGAGAGAGAAGGTGCCCGGTGTATTATAGGTGGTCCTCCGGCAGACTAGGCCTAAGTCAGCCTAACTAGGGGCTGGTACAAGGCAAGCCTGAGCCAGCCCTAACTATAAGCTTTATCAAAGACGAAAGTCTTAAGTCTAGTCTTAAATGTGGAGACGGTGTCTGCCTCCCGGACCGTAGCAGGAAGATGATTCCACAGGAGAGGAGCCTGATAGCTGAAGGCTCTGGCTCCTGATCTACTTTTGGAGACTTTAGGGACCACGAGTAACCCTGCGTTCTCAGAGCGCAGAGTTCTGGTGGGATAATATGGCACTATGAGCTCTCTAAGATATGACGGAGTTTGACCATTTAGAGCTTTATAAGTTAACAGTAGGATTTTAAATTCAATTCTGGATTTTACAGGGAGCCAGTGCAGAGAAGCTAAAACAGGAGATCTCGTTTCTTAGTTCCTGTTAGTACACGTGCTGCTGCATTCTGAATTAGCTGAAGAGTTTTAATGATTTACTAGAGCTCCCTGATAATAGAGTTACAGTAATCCAGCCTCGAGGTAACAAAAGCGTGGACCAATTTTTCTGCATCTTTTCGGGTCAGGATAGGCCTAATTTTCACAATATTACGCAGATGAAAAAATGCACTCCGTGAGGTTTGTTTTAAATGAGAATTGAAAGACAGATCTTGATCAAATGTTACTCCGAGGAGCAATGCCATCTAGAGAAACTATGTCATCAGATAAAGAGTCTCTGAATTGTTTGGGGCCAAGAACAATAACTTCAGTTTTGTCTGAATTTAACATCAGGAAGTTGGTGCTCATCCAGGTTTTTATGTTTTTAAGGCAATAATGAAGTTTAGTTAATTGATTACATCATCACTATTCATTTCAATTCAGTTATTTATTTTCATGTCCTCTAATTATTTTGAGGCTACAGCCTTTGTTGTGGACAGTTACCATGGTTACAGTTGCCACCATAATACCATGGTTACTTATTAGAGGAGAAGGTACTGTTGGATTCCCACAGTGAAACAACAGACGTTTTCAAAGGGCACTTTTCATTGTAAAAAGGGAAAAAAAAAGTTCCTTATCTGTTTGATGCTGCAGAACAGCTGCCGCTCCACCCAGCTCAGTCTTGGCAAGGTGCTGAAAACACCAGTCCTTCATCTGTTTAATGAAAGTAACTACATCTTCAAAAATGTCAGAGTTCGTTTTCACTAACTTTTTCGGTGCCCTCAAACTTTCTTCGACATTTTTCAAGAAAATAACCAAACTTTAAACAGTTTGGCTCATTGATGATGCGTCTCATTGTACTGGCCCTTTAAATAAAGTTCATGCTTTTAAAATGAGACAACATTTTTTCCAACTTATTTTTCAATAAAATAAAAACCTGTTCAAACTCAGAAAAAGACCTTCAAAAAATGTGTCACATTCAAAAGTCATTTCAACTGCTTCAGCGGTCACACTTTGACTGAGACCTAAAATAATGCTCAAAATCTCTCAGGCCAAAACCCCCAAAACCTAAAAAAGATATCTGACATTTACACCGCAGTCAGTGTTGATATCTGACATTTACACCGCAGTCAGTGTTGATATCTGACATTCACACTACAGTCAGTGTTGATATCTGACATTCACACTGCAGTCAGTGTTGATATCTGACATTCACACTGCAGTCAGTGTTGATATCTGACATTCACACTGCAGTCAGTGTTGATATCTGACATTCACACTACAGTCAGTGTTGATATCTGACATTCACACTACAGTCAGTGTTGATATCTGACATTTACACTGCAGTCAGTGTTGATATCTGGCATTCACACTGCAGTCAGTGTTGATATCTGACATTCACACTGCAGTCAGTGTTGATATCTGACATTTACACCGCAGTCAGTGTTGATATCTGACAATTACACCGCAGTCAGTGTTGATATCTGACATTCACACTACAGTCAGTGTTGATATCTGACATTCACACTGCAGTCAGTGTTGATATCTGACATATCTGACATTCACACTGCAGTCAGTGTTGATATCTGACATTCACACTACAGTCAGTGTTGATATCTGACATTCACACTACAGTCAGTGTTGATATCTGACATTTACACCGCAGTCAGTGTTGATATCTGACATTCACACTACAGTCAGTGTTGATATCTGACATTTACACTGCAGTCAGTGTTGATATCTGACATTCACACTGCAGTCAGTGTTGATATCTGACATTCACACTACAGTCAGTGTTGATATCTGACATTCACACTACAGTCAGTGTTGATATCTGACATTTACACTGCAGTCAGTGTTGATATCTGACATTCACACTGCAGTCAGTGTTGATATCTGACATTCACACTACAGTCAGTGTTGATATCTGACATGTCAGTGTTGATATCTGACATTTACACTGCAGTCAGTGTTGATATCTGACATTTACACTGCAGTCAGTGTTGATATCTGACATTCACACTGCAGTCAGTGTTGATATCTGACATTTACACTGCAGTCAGTGTTGATATCTGACATTTACACTGCAGTCAGTGTTGATATCTGACATTCACACTGCAGTCAGTGTTGATATCTGACATTTACACTGCAGTCAGTGTTGATATCTGACATTCACACTGCAGTCAGTGTTGATATCTGACATTTACACAGCAGTCAGTGTTGATATCTGACATTTGCACTACAGTCAATGTTGATATCTGACATTTACACTGCAGTCAGTGTTGATATCTGACATTTACACCGCAGTCAGTGTTGATATCTGACATTCACACTACAGTCAGTGTTGATATCTGACATTCACACCGCAGTCAGTGTTGATATCTGACATTCACACTGCAGTCAGTGTTGATATCTGACATTCACACTGCAGTCAGTGTTGATATCTGACATTTACACTACAGTCAGTGTTGATATCTGACATTCACACTACAGTCAGTGTTGATATCTGACATTCACACTGCAGTCAGTGTTGATATCTGACATTCACACTACAGTCAGTGTTGATATCTGACATTCACACTGCAGTCAGTGTTGATATCTGACATTCACACTACAGTCAGTGTTGATATCTGACATTTACACCGCAGTCAGTGTTGATATCTGACATTCACACTGCAGTCAGTGTTGATATCTGACATTCACACTACAGTCAGTGTTGATATCTGACATTTACAGTGCAGTCAGTGTTGATATCTGACATTCACACTGCAGTCAGTGTTGATATCTGACATTCACACTACAGTCAGTGTTGATATCTGACATTCACACTACAGTCAGTGTTGATATCTGACATTTACACCGCAGTCAGTGTTGATATCTGACATTCACACTACAGTCAGTGTTGATATCTGACATTCACACTACAGTCAGTGTTGATATCTGACATTCACACTGCAGTCAGTGTTGATATCTGACATTTACACTGCAGTCAGTGTTGATATCTGACATTCACACTGCAGTCAGTGTTGATATCTGACATATCTGACATTCACACTGCAGTCAGTGTTGATATCTGACATTCACACTACAGTCAGTGTTGATATCTGACATTCACACTACAGTCAGTGTTGATATCTGACATTTACACCGCAGTCAGTGTTGATATCTGACATTCACACTGCAGTCAGTGTTGATATCTGACATTCACACTACAGTCAGTGTTGATATCTGACATTCACACTACAGTCAGTGTTGATATCTGACATTTACACTGCAGTCAGTGTTGATATCTGACATTCACACTGCAGTCAGTGTTGATATCTGACATTCACACTACAGTCAGTGTTGATATCTGACATTTACACTGCAGTCAGTGTTGATATCTGACATTTACACTGCAGTCAGTGTTGATATCTGACATTCACACTACAGTCAGTGTTGATATCTGACATTCACACTACAGTCAGTGTTGATATCTGACATTCACACTACAGTCAGTGTTGATATCTGACATTTACACTGCAGTCAGTGTTGATATCTGACATTCACACTGCAGTCAGTGTTGATATCTGACATTCACACTACAGTCAGTGTTGATATCTGACATGTCAGTGTTGATATCTGACATTTACACTGCAGTCAGTGTTGATATCTGACATTTACACTGCAGTCAGTGTTGATATCTGACATTCACACTGCAGTCAGTGTTGATATCTGACATTTACACTGCAGTCAGTGTTGATATCTGACATTCACACTGCAGTCAGTGTTGATATCTGACATTTACACAGCAGTCAGTGTTGATATCTGACATTTGCACTACAGTCAATGTTGATATCTGACATTTACACTGCAGTCAGTGTTGATATCTGACATTTACACCGCAGTCAGTGTTGATATCTGACATTCACACTACAGTCAGTGTTGATATCTGACATTCACACCGCAGTCAGTGTTGATATCTGACATTCACACTGCAGTCAGTGTTGATATCTGACATTTACACTACAGTCAGTGTTGATATCTGACATTCACACTACAGTCAGTGTTGATATCTGACATTCACACTGCAGTCAGTGTTGATATCTGACATTCACACTACAGTCAGTGTTGATATCTGACATTCACACTGCAGTCAGTGTTGATATCTGACATTCACACTGCAGTCAGTGTTGATATCTGACATTTACACTACAGTCAGTGTTGATATCTGACATTCACACTACAGTCAGTGTTGATATCTGACATTTACACCGCAGTCAGTGTTGATATCTGACATTCACACTACAGTCAGTGTTGATATCTGACATTCACACTACAGTCAGTGTTGATATCTGACATTCACACTACAGTCAGTGTTGATATCTGACATTTACACTGCAGTCAGTGTTGATATCTGACATTCACACTGCAGTCAGTGTTGATATCTGACATTCACACTGCAGTCAGTGTTGATATCTGACATTCACACTACAGTCAGTGTTGATATCTGACATTCACACTACAGTCAGTGTTGATATCTGACATTCACACTGCAGTCAGTGTTGATATCTGACATTCACACTACAGTCAGTGTTGATATCTGACATTCACACTACAGTCAGTGTTGATATCTGACATTCACACCACAGTCAGTGTTGATATCTGACATTCACACTACAGTCAGTGTTGATATCTGACATTCACACTACAGTCAGTGTTGATATCTGACATTCACACTACAGTCAGTGTTGATATCTGACATTCACACTGCAGTCAGTGTTGATATCTGACATTCACACTGCAGTCAGTGTTGATATCTGACATTCACACTGCAGTCAGTGTTGATATCTGACATTCACACTACAGTCAGTGTTGATATCTGACATTCACACTACAGTCAGTGTTGATATCTGACATTCACACTGCAGTCAGTGTTGATATCTGACATTCACACTACAGTCAGTGTTGATATCTGACATTCACACTACAGTCAGTGTTGATATCTGACATTTACACCGCAGTCAGTGTTGATATCTGACATTCACACTACAGTCAGTGTTGATATCTGACATTTACACTGCAGTCAGTGTTGATATCTGACATTCACACTGCAGTCAGTGTTGATATCTGACATTCACACTACAGTCAGTGTTGATATCTGACATTTACACTGCAGTCAGTGTTGATATCTGACATTCACACTGCAGTCAGTGTTGATATCTGACATTTACACCGCAGTCAGTGTTGATATCTGACATTTACACCGCAGTCAGTGTTGATATCTGACATTCACACTACAGTCAGTGTTGATATCTGACATTCACACTACAGTCAGTGTTGATATCTGACATTTACACCGCAGTCAGTGTTGATATCTGACATTCACACTACAGTCAGTGTTGATATCTGACATTCACACTACAGTCAGTGTTGATATCTGACATTTACACCGCAGTCAGTGTTGATATCTGACATTCACACTGCAGTCAGTGTTGATATCTGACATTTACACAGCAGTCAGTGTTGATATCTGACATTTGCACTACAGTCAATGTTGATATCTGACATTCACACTACAGTCAGTGTTGATATCTGACATTTACACTACAGTCAATGTTGATATCTGACAGTATTAGAGTTTTTAATTTTCATATTTTCAGCAGTTTGTTAGTGATTTTCTAAATCTTGTGTTTTTTCTGCTGTGTCTGTTCAAACCATTTCTTCTGTTTCTTTTGCAGCCACGTTCTGCTCCAACCCTCAGTTCTTCATCCGGCTGGAGGACGTGGACGACGACCCTCACGATGGCGAGGACGGCTGCACCGTCCTCATCGGTCTCATGCAGAAAGACGGTCGCAGGGAGAGACGGTTTGGACGAGACCTCAACACCATCGGATTCGCAATCTACGAGGTCTGAACGCTCACACACACACACACACACACACACACACACACACACACACACACACACACACACACACACACACACACACACTAGGAACAGGAAACAACCAAATGATTTATGATGAAAATAATCTGCAAACTTCATTTAATCAACTTCAGCTGTTGGAACCCTGCTGATGGTTGTTTCTCTACTTTCTGCAGGTTCCTGATGAGGTGAGTTCATCCATCCACCTATCCATCATCCATCTACCCATCCATCTATCCATTTATCCATCCATCCATCCATTCATCTGTCCATCCATCCATTCATCCATTCATCATCCATCCATCCATCCATCCATCCATCAATCAATTTTATTTATAAAGCCCAATATCACAAATACAATTTGCCTCACAGGGCTTTACAGCATACGACATCCCTCTGTCCTTTAGACCCTCACAGCTGATCAGGAAAAACTCCCCAAAAAAACCCTTTACCAGGGGAAAAAAAATGGTAGAAAGCTCAGGAAGAGCAACTGAGGAGGGATCCCTCTTCCAGGACGGACAGACGTGCAATAGATGTCGTACAGAACAGATCAGCATAATAAATTAACAGTAATCTGTATGACACAATGAGACAGAAAGAGAGAGAGAGAGAGAGATGCAGGACATCCTCGGTAATGACAGTAGCTTACAACAACATTCATGAAAGTAATAATATTGTCGTTATAGTTCTGGCTACTGTGGTACAATATGTTTAAAGTATATATTAGTATCTGGCAGTATACATGTGTGATAATAGTCATATGTGTATAATAACAGTAGAAGTATGACTAATGACTAATGATGCCACCCAAGATGCAGTAATAGGATACGAGAGAGAGAGAGAGAAAGAGAGAGAGAGAGAGGGAGAGAGAGAGAGAGAGAGGGGGAGAGAGAGAGAGAGAGAGGGAGAGAGAGAGAGAGAGAGAGAGAGAGAGAGAGAAGGTGCCCGGTGTATTATAGGTGGTCCTCCAGCAGACTAGGCCTAAGTCAGCCTAACTAGGGGCTGGTACAAGGCAAGCCTGAGCCAGCCCTAACTATAAGCTTTATCAAAGAGGAAAGTCTTAAGTCTAGTCTTAAATGTGGAGATGGTGTCTGCCTCCCGGACCGTAACAGGAAGATGATTCCACAGGAGAGGAGCCTGATAGCTGAAGGCTCTGGCTCCTGATCTACTTTTGGAGACTTTAGGGACCACGAGTAACCCTGCGTTCTCAGAGCGCAGAGTTCTGGTGGGATAATATGGCACTATGAGCTCTCTAAGATATGATGGAGCCTGACCATTTAGAGCTTTATAAGTTAACAGTAGGATTTTAAATTCAATTCTGGATTTTACAGGGAGCCAGTGCAGAGAAGCTAAAACAGGAGAAATATGATCTCGTTTCTTAGTTCCTGTTAGTACACGTGCTGCTGCATTCTGAATTAGCTGAAGAGTTTTTAATGATTTACTAGAGCTACCTGATAGTAGAGAGTTACAGTAATCCAGCCTCGAGGTAACAAAAGCGTGGACCAATTTTTCTGCATCTTTTCGGGTCAGGATAGGCCTAATTTTTGCAATATTACACAGATGAAAAAATGCAGTCCATCCATCCATCCATCATCCATCACTCCATCCATCACTCCATCATCCATCCATCCATCCATCCATCACTCCATCCATCCATCCATCCATCCATCCATCTATCCATCACTTTTAATCAATTAATCAATCATCAACTATCATCCCTCCTTCTTCTTCTGTGGTCAGTATGAAGGTCGTAGTAACGTCCACCTGGGACAGGACATCCTGCTGAGGAGGATGGCTGTGGCACGCAGTCAGACCTTCATCAACCTGAGGGAGGTTTGTGACCGATTCAAACTGCCGCCCGGAGAGTATGCCATCATCCCCTCCACCTTCGAACCGCACCGCAAAGGTAGCTTCATCCTCAGAGTGTTCACTGAGAAACAGGCCCACAGCAGGTCAGCCTCACACACACACACACACACACACACACACACACACTGGGATAACTGGGTGATGTCCTGGTCGGACTGGTGATTATTATTTCCTCTGTATTTCAGTCCAATGGAGGAGGACATCAACGCTGACATCCAGGAGGTTTGTAACACCCTGTTCATAACACGTCAAGATTTAAGTTCTCTGACAAACCTGAAATATCTGTTTGAAAAGTTAGAACAGGATAGGAACCTGTTAGAACAAGATGAGAACCTGTTAGAACAGGATAAGAACCTGTTAGAACAAGATAAAAACCTGTTAGAACAGGATAAG
>CM069295.1:48268279-48520779 GCA_035609425.1 Epinephelus awoara
TCCACTCAGGTCACTGGCATCAGTTAGATCTGGTCATAATACGTGTCACTGATCTCAGAGGCATCCTCGAAACCCGCAGCCTACACAGCGCAGTCTGCGACACAGACCACTACTTTGTGATCTGTAGGGTCAAGCTACAGGCAAAACAGTTACATAGTGTAAAACCAAAGGGAGCCCCCGGCATCCACAGCAGCAAAATGGCTGACCCAGTAAAAGCTACAGCCTTCCTCTGTGCTTTAGAGGATTCACTCCCCCATCAACCCCAATCCTGCTCTGCCCAGCAGTACTGGGACGGCTTGCGGGACACCATCCACAGCACGGCCCTGTCAGTTTTTGGCAAGAAGCTGGGAAGACCAATTTAACAGAATTGGCTCCAATCCTGGAGGAGAAGCGCACTGCTCTCATTAACTATTAATACACCCCCAACGACAAGACCCTACAGGCCCTCAGGTCTTTGAGGAGAAAACTTCAATGTGCCTCTCGACGCCGTGCCAGTAGCTCCTGGCTACAGCTCTGCAGTGATATTCAATCAACTGCTAATACAGGTAACATCAGGCTGATGTATGACAGCATCAAAAAGGCACTTGGACCATCTCCTCACACAACTGCCCCACTGAAAACAGCCATCTGTGACTGCTCCAAACAACTTGACCGCTGGGTGGAACACTACTCGGAGCTTTACACCAAGGATAAGATTGTCTCTGATGCAGCACTCAGGCATGTAGGGCGTACATGCCTCATGGAAGAGCTCGACATGGAACCAGCTACTGAGGAGCTAGGTAAAGCAATTGACAGCTTGGCCAGCAGAAAAGCACCAGGCAGCGATGGAATATGGTCCTGCCAGATGCCTCCTGCTGCTGCCATCATTATTCTACTGTTATTATACACATATGATTATTATCACACATGTATACTGCCAGATACTAATATATACTTTCAACATATTGTACCACAGTAGCCAGAACTATAACGATAATATTATTACTTTGATGAATGTTGTTGTAAGCTACTACAGATTACTGTCATTTTTTTATGCTGATCTGTTCTGTACGACATCTACTGCACGTCTGTCCGTCCTGGAAGAGGGATCCCTCCTCACTTGCTCTTCCTGAGGTTTCTACCGTTTTTTTCCCCGGTAAAGGTTTTTTTTGGGGAGTTTTTCCTTATCCGCTGTGAGGGTCCAAAGGACAGAGGGATGTCGTATGCTGTAAAGCCCTGTGAGGCAAATTGTGATTTGTGATATTGGGCTTTATAAATAGAATTGAATTGAATTGATTGAATAACAGCCGAAGTCCTCAAGTGGGGAAAGTCTGCTCTTCTGCGCAGACTCCACAGGCTCCTCTGCCTGTGCTGGAAGGAAGGCTCTTTCCCACAGGACATGAGAGATGCAAACATCATTACCCTGTACAAAAATAAGGGAGACAGGGGCGATTGTAACAACTACTGTGGCATCTCCCTACTTAGCAAGCTCTTTGTTAGAGTTTTACTGGGTAGACTCCAGGTCCTGGCAGAGAGAATCTACCCTGAATCACAGGCAGGGTTCAGAGCCGGAAGATCTACCTTGGACATGATCTTCTCCCTGAGACAGCTGCAGGAGAAGTGCAGAGAGCAGCGAAAACCACTCTACATGGCCTTCACTGATTTGACCAAGGCATTCGATCTTGTGAGCAGGAGCAGCCTCTTCCAACCGGTCGAACTGATAGGCTGCCCTCCAAAACTCCTCAGCACTCTTCGGTCCTTCCACACTGACATGTATGGCACCATCCAGTATGATGGGAGTACTTCAACCCAGGGGTCGCCAACCCGCAGCTCTGGAGCCGCATGCGGCTCTTTCATGCCTCTGCCCCGGCCCCGTCTGGCTTTGAAACAAAATGTCAATAAATAATGGCTATTTAATTTTAATTTATTTTATTTTATTTAGTTAGTTTATTTTAATGTAATAGTTGTTATTTTGGAGAGTTAGGTGATCTTGTAATATAAAAATAAAACGTATTTTAATATTTTGTCGATCGAAATATACGTCACACCCCCTATACATCACCTCTTGTCGCCAAGCAAATGTATTATATATATATATATATAACAACTATTACATTAAAATAAAAATGGCAGCAAACATCACCAGTCAACAAGTTAAGGATATTAATTCAGCTCCAGCGTATTCAATTGCCTGTGATGAGTCAAAACATGTCAGCGATATTGAGCAAGTGGCGCTACTATGCAGATATGTGAACTCTGCCGGGCCACAGGAAGAAATAATTAAGTTGATACCACTTAAAGGCCAAACACGGGGGGAGGACATCTGTGAGGCTGTGATGGATTGTTTAAAAACCAAAGAAATAAACACCAACCACCTGGTTTCAACGGCTACTGATGGAACACTGAGTATGACAGGAGCACAGAAGGGGTTTGTGAGTTTACTCCAGAAGTCGCTGGATAGAAAGCTGCTGACGTTTCACTGCATCCTGCATCAAGAGGCATTGTGTGCTCAAACATTCCCTGCGGACTGCACAGAGGTGATGAATCTTGTCACTCAGATAGTGAACAAAATAATGGCAAAAGGATTAAACCACCGACAGTTCCGTTCATTATTGGAAGAAGTTGAAAGCACATATTCCGATCTCCTGCTGCACAACAGAGTCCGGCGGCTGTCCAGAGGGGAGGTGCTGAAACAGTTTGCTGTTTGTCTGCAGCACCTAAAAACTTTACTGGAAAGCAAAGGGCTCACCTTTCCTGAGCTAGAACAGCCAGAGTGGCTGGAAAAGCTGCACTTCGTGGTGGATATGACAGCGCACCTTAACACGCTCAACAAAAGTCTTCAGGGGAAAGGAGGCACAGCCCTGCAGATGCTGGAGGAAATCTTGGCGTTTGAGCACAAGATGAACGTGTTTGCCAGAGATGTAGCTATGGAGAGGTACGCTGTCTCACTTCCCCTCGTTAAGAGAGTTCAAAGAAGCACACAATGCTCAGATAAATTATGAGCGTTTACACCGTGCAATCATTGCAATGCAGACTGCGTTTGGGGAAAGATCCTGTGAGTTCAGAAAGGAAAAAAACACACTATCCTTCCCCATCACTCCCCTGAGAATCGACCCGGCTCTGTTGAATATGACTGCATTTATAGGTGTGAGTCAACCCGATCTTGAGATCGAACTGGCCGACATAGCTGACAAAGACATATGGGTGTCTAAGTTCAAAAGCTTGACAGCTGACCTTGAAGATGTTGCTTGTCAGAAGGCCAGTCTTGCTCCGAGGCGCAAATGGAGTGATACTGAAAACCTGCCCAAACCGGACAAACGTGTGTTTGAAACATGGAGTGCCATTCCCGACACTTACATAAACATGAAGAAGTATGCGTTTGGAGTCCTGTCGATCTTTGGATCCACATACTTATGCGAGCAGATCTTCTCCAGCATGAACTTCATAAAAAGCAAATATCGGTCTCGCCTCACAGATGACAGCTTGCAATCCTGTGTGAAGATCAAAGTGACGTCTTACACCCCCGATATGGATAAGCTGTGCAGCAAAGTTCAAGAGCAGAAATCACATTGACCAGGTGAAATAAATTATTTAATGAGCTATTATTTTGCAAATGTATAACTGATAACTGATTGTGTTTTTATATTCAGGTCGACGGTTGACTGCTGTACATGACGAAGAAATAAAAGGACCACGGGACACTGAGACAGACTTACGTCATAATAAAATATAAACTGACATTTTTTTGGTTTCCCTTTTTTAGTTAAAGCGAATATGCTGCAGCTGTATGCCTTCAGAATATTGGAGCGAGTTGATTTGTTTTAAATTCATTAATAGGGGAAGGACTCAAACAGGCCTGCATTGTGTATTTTAATTGAAAGTAAACTTATACCTACCAGTGTATTTTTTTTCTAGAGTTCAAAAGAATTTGGTGTTTTGCTTCGTTACACCGAGAAATAAAATGTGAGTCGTTTTCTGTCTAGTTTTTGATTTCATAAATGCTATATAGCATAAGTGTAATGACACTACAAGTGGAGTTATTGTCATTTTAGGGATCAAACAGAGTTTGCAGCTCTAGGTGGGTTTTTTTTGTTGGGAAATGGGCTCAAATGGCTCTTTGTATGCTGAAGGTTGTCGACCCCTGTTCTAACCCCTTCAGGATCTGCTGCGGTGTGAAACAGGGATGCGTGCTGGCACCCACTGTTTGGCATATTCTTTTTCCTCCTCCTGCACCAAGCCTTTGGAACCTCAACTGAAGGAGTCTATCTACACACTAGGACAGACGGCAAACTTTTCAACCTCTCCTGAGTGAAAGCAAAAATGAAGGTCAGATCACTCATCATTCGGGAAATGCTGTTTACTAATGATGTAGCAGTGGCAGCACACTCCCAGAAACACCTGCAGGTTCGCATTGACCAGTTCAGTTGTGCATGTCAGAACTTCAACCTAACCATTAACTTGAAGAAAACCAAGACCATGGGACAGGGCACTTACATTTAGAGTATGGGACAATAACAAACTCACCATCCATACAAAGATACAGGTGTACAGTGCCTGTGTCAGCAGCACACTCCTGTATGGCAGCAAAGTGTAGACCACATACTCGCACCAAGAGCGGAGGTTAAATTCTTTCCATCTGCGCTGCCTGAGACACATACTGGGCATCACCTGGCAGGACAGGATCACAGATACAGTGGTCCTTGAGAGGGCACAGCTCCCAACAATGTTCTCTCTCCTGAGGCAAAGACGTCTCCGCTGGCTGGGCCATGTCTGCCGAATGCACGATGGTTGCATGCCAAAAGACATACTGTACGTAGAGCTAACATCTGGCAAAAGGCCAATTGGCCACCCTCTGCTTCGGTATAAGGATATCTGCAAAAGGACCTCAAATCCTTCAACATCAATCCTGCCATCTGGGAAGATGCCGCTACAGTCAGTCGTCTATGGCAGCAGGCACTCCGCAGACCCATGAAACCACCTTGTCTCAACAACGAGAAACAAAAAGAAAGTTGAGAAAGCAGCAAGTCACCATCACATCCTCAACATCACAGAATCCGGCCTACACTTGTGACATCTGTGGCCGGGTCTGCCACTCCCGGATTGGCCTTCACAGCCACATTAGACACTGTGTCCAAACCTAACTCCCAGGCACAAGAAAGCTATAGTCTTATGAGACTGCGATGCCGATGTAGATGAAACCACGCTCACTTCTGCATCACTAAAGCAAGCTGTAAGGCAGAATTCAATCTTCTGCATGGAGCTTAGGTCGTAGCCTATGCCGTACCCCACGCCGCAGCCTGAAGTGCACCTCCCCAGAGATGTAACTTCACTGAGCCCATGTGCAGCTAGATGTGTCCTATCAGCTGTTTACAGATGTCTCATTATCGTGGTCATCTACGGAGCAGTACCATGAGCGGCCACTGGGAGACACTGGAAGCGAGGCTGAGCTGTTTTCTTGGAAGTCTGGAAAACAACAGACACTTCCTGTGGTTTTCTTCTTCATGAAATATTCAGAGGATTTCTTCTCTGAATGTTTTCATGGTTTCAGCATATAATTATGTAAAGATTACAAGAATTTAGTAAAATTATCCGTCCATCCATTTTTGACAGGTTGCTGAGGAGACATCCTTCTCCTCAGCAACACTCAGACTGGGAGGAGCGGACTCTGCAAACCGCCCCAGGTCATGCTGGAGGTCACGGTGTGATGAAGCCAACAGAACTGCATCATCTGCAAACAGCAGAGACGCAATTCTGAGATCTCTGAACTGGACATCTTCCTCCCTCCAGCTGCATCTTGAGATCCTGTTCATGAATATCACAAACAGAATAAATAAGAAAGACATATATTAAGATTTCAACGTGTGCAAACAGACAGACAGACAGACAGTTCTGTTGTTTTGATCTTTAACTGATCTTCAGATGGACGGCAGCAGTAAACTGGGTCTGCTGGAGTTTCATCGTCTCTGGATGAAGATCCAGAAATACCTGGTGAGACAGGAAGACAGACAGAAACATTAAAATAATTAAACTAAACAAACCTGATTCTTGATTGATTGTGTTAAAGTGTGATTAATTATTTAGTGATTATTGATTGACACGTCTGATGTCATGCAGCTTTAATATCGTAAAACTGCTATCAGTAGCCCCGGGCTATTATTAGCTTCAGTCCCTGAAGTCAGCAGGCCTGTATTTGAGACAGGCCTTTATTTGTCTAAATGTGTTCACACCAGTGGCTAGTGAAAGAGACTGGGCCTTTAATATAGGTTTTACAGTAACTGAATACAAACTAAACTCAGTCACACTTTTCATATTTAAGGTGGATTCAAATCAGAATCTGCTTTATTTGCCAAGCGCGTGTGTACATACAAGGAATTTGACTCCAGTAGACTTGCTCTCAATGTACCAGAATTGACATAAGTACTCAAAAATTCAGAAAAAGTGGAATATACAGAAATATATAATATACAAAAATATACATCATATATTTAAAAAAATACAAGGATGCAAGTGTTGTTTGCCCTGCCACTC
The DNA here is from genome assembly GCA_035609425.1 of Epinephelus awoara. Classification (NCBI taxonomy): domain Eukaryota; kingdom Metazoa; phylum Chordata; class Actinopteri; order Perciformes; family Serranidae; genus Epinephelus; species Epinephelus awoara. The sequence goes on from CM069295.1 coordinate 48,274,787, forward strand.
TGTGACTGTTAGTGACGGAGCTATTCCTTTCTTCTTCTTGGTGTGCCTTGGTTCTGCAGGAGATCTTTAAGAGTCACGACTCAGATGGTTCTGGTACGATGAGCAGTCATGAGATGAGAGCAGCTCTGGCTGAAGCTGGTGAGGATCCTGATCTGATATCCACGGTTCTTTACAGAGGGTTCAAGGGTTTCTTTAAGCAGAACCTGAGGAAGGTCCAGAGCTCCTCATTGGACCGATGGGGTCAAAAGAACATTTTGGGATTTTTATTGTTTGAATATCTTCACTGGATGATTCTGTTGATTATTTAGAGAACACGTTTCCAGTTTCATCCCACATGTTCTGGGAGCTCTTGTGGGTTCTGAAGGAAGTTTTATGGTTCCCTAAAGATGATTCAGGTCCCATAAAAGTTTAGAAATGACAGAAAGATTCAGAGATGGTTCTCCCTACTGAAACAGTTCTACCACTTAGATCAAAACAAAAATGATTCCTGATCTCCATCTGCTGGATCCTCCCTGTTCTTCTTCCTCCTCGTCCTGTTCTTCTTCCTCTTCCTGGTCCTCTTCCTGTTCTTCTTCCTGTATTCAGGTTTCCAGGTGAACAGCGCAGTAATTCAGGAGATCGTCAGTCGATACGCCGACAACAGTTATGCCATTGACTTTGACTGTTTCATCAGCTGCCTGATCCGACTGGAGCTGCTCTTCAGTGAGTCTCAACTTATAATACTCTCAATACTTGTCAAGTTCTTTTGGTTTTCAGCCTCAATGCCTGCCTAACCTCGACTTGGCATAGAGGAGGACAGAGGATGCTGAACAACTCCATTCATTTCCTTTTCTTTAATGAAGCAGTTGGTTTTTCACACAAAGAAAAAGTCAGTTATTGGTTGATTACCTTAAAGAAAAGACCATAAAATCATGTTAATTAAATCAGTCAACTCAATCAGTATTATCAATCAAATCAATTTAACTGAAGTCTCTTATCTTCATCACTTTAGTTAAATCAGTAAAGTTAAAGCTAAAGTATTAATCAGAATCAGTCAGACATCAGTTAACAAATATACCCAATAATCAGATTAAACATTAAACATCATTAACTAACTTTAACAATCAATTTCATATTATTAAATATGTTTATTACAATTGTCAATGATGTTTAATGCTATTTTTAAAAATACCACTGCAAACCAAATATTTATTTACCTATTTCAAACAATCATGAAATTACTTTTAATCTCACTTTTAATCAGAATTTTTCTAAATATGGAAATTCTCTTTTATTACTTACACTTTTTAACAAAAATAATCCAATTCAAATCAGTAAGTTTTTAATCAATCACTAAATTTAATCAAATTCCATCTATCACTTTCCCTGATAACATCACATCTCACAAAAATATTTTACCTGTGCAGATCAGGTGTAAGCACAGGTGAGACCACCTGCAAGGCTTCTGCCTGTCGCACTTCCGCCAGTGCCTTTGGTCGGGCTGCAGGGTCGTCAGCCGGGAGCCACCCTTCGTTGTTGTTTCGCTCCTTTAATCCTGGAACATCTCCGGGTGGTGGAGCAGCGGCAAGGACATCTCCCTGCCACCCCCTGCAGCCGGCCCTAGGATCCGTCTCTCTCCCAAGCCCTATCTTTTCTGTGGAGCCAGAACCAGAGCCAGAAGCACCCTTGCTCTGCCTCCTCTGCCAGGTCTTTCAGGAGCCTCTCCAGTTTGGCGCTTCTGATGCCAAGGGTTTTAAGGAACTGCTGGGTGGAGGTTCCAGTGAAGCCTCTACAGCCAACTTCCACTGGGAAGGTGTGTGCTCTCCACCCAGCTTGTGTGCATTCAGCTGCAAGTTCTGCATACTTCTCCTTCTTTCATTCGAAGGCAGCCTCCAGCCCATCCTCCCATGGCACGGTCAGTTCGGCCAGAACGACCATCTTTGTGATGGTGGACCATATCACAATGTCTGACCGGAGGGAGGCTGTGGTGATCTCCTGAGGGAACTTAAACTGGCAACCCAGGTCAGCTCTCCTCATAGATGACCGAAGATGTTCAGTTTGGTGATTGTGTTGCCTTTCAAGGCGCTCTGGAGGATTGTGTGCAAGCTCTGGTCGAAGCTTCTCAATTCGTCCTTTTCACAAGCTTTTGGCCATTTTACCTTGGCTTTCCGGCAAGGTTTCGTGGCTGGAGAGCTTGTGGGTTCCTCGCTTGTTGTTTCTCGGTGTCAGGGATTTGTGGCGGTTGAAACGTATCGTCTTGCAGGGGCTGGTCTAGTGTCATTCTCCCAGGTGCAATGGTCCATAGCACTGTGGTGCTCAACCAGGCTACAGTTCCTCCTTGTCTGACCTGCTATCGCAGTGCAAGCTTGCGCCTGGGTGTTCCTGCTGCACTTTGCCTTCCCCTGATGGATCCGCAGGCCAAGGTATGTGGTTACTTTGGTCCATCCGCAGCTGCATCTCTTGGGATCCTTTCCTTGTTCGTTGTGTCCGTTCCAGTCGTTACCGTGTTGTCTGTCCTGTTTGGTCCATCTTCCATCCCGCCTCTGGTGGACCTTCAGGCTGTTTTCTCTTTGTTCTGCTTGTAGTTAAGCTAGGGTGTATGTTAATGCTACTGTTAATACTACTATTAATACTTCTAATACTACTGTTTATACTACTATTAATACTGTTGTTAATACTACTATTAGTACGACTGTTTATACTACTGCCAATACAACTGTTAGTACTACCATTAATATTACTGTTTATACTACTATTAATACTTCTAATACTACTGTTTATACTTCTATTAATATTTCTATTAATACTACTGTTTATACTACTATTAATACTTCTAATACTACTGTTTATACTTCTATTAATATTTCTATTAATACAACTGTTTATACTACTATTAATACTTCTAATACTACTGTTTATACTACTATTAATACTGTTGTTAATACTACTATTAGTACGACTGTTTATACTACTGCCAATACAACTGTTAGTACTACCATTAATATTACTGTTTATACTACTATTAATACTTCTAATACTACTGTTTATACTTTTATTAATATTTCTATTAATACTACTGTTTATACTACTATTAATACTTCTAATACTACTGTTTATACTACTATTAATACTGTTGTTAATACTACTATTAGTACGACTGTTTATACTACTGCCAATACAACTGTTAGTACTACCATTAATATTACTGTTTATACTACTATTAATACTTCTAATACTACTGTTTATACTTCTATTAATATTTCTATTAATACTACTGTTTATACTACTATTAATACTTCTAATACTACTGTTTATACTTCTATTAATATTTCTATTAATACAACTGTTTATACTACTATTAATACTTCTAATACTACTGTTTATACTACTATTAATACTGTTGTTAATACTACTATTAGTACGACTGTTTATACTACTGCCAATACAACTGTTAGTACTACCATTAATATTACTGTTTATACTATTATTAATACTTCTAATACTACTGTTTATACTTTTATTAATATTTCTATTAATACTACTGTTTATACTACTATTAATACTTCTAATACTACTGTTTATACTTTTATTAATATTTCTATTAATACAACTGTTTATACTACTATTAATACTTCTAATACTACTGTTTATACTTCTATTAATATTTCTAGTAATACTACTGTTAATACTACTATGAATGTTTCTATTACTACTATGAATGTTTCTATTAATACTACTGTTTATACTACTATTAATACTACTATTAATATTTCTATTAATACTACTGTTAATACTACTATTAATATTTCTATTAATACTACTGTTAATACTGCTATTAATACTATTAATATTTCTAGTAATACTACTGTTTATACTTCTATTAATATTTCTATGAATACTACTATTAATACTTCTAATACTACTGTTTATACTACTATTAATACTTCTAATACTACTGTTTATACTTCTATTAATACTACTGTCAATACTACTGTTAATAATACTATTAATAGTATTAATATTTCTATGAATACTGCTGTTAATACTGCTATTAATACTACTGTTAATACCACTATTAAAACTACTGTTTATACTACTATTAATACTAAATACTATTTTTTCCCCTGTTTTCTTTTTGAATAAAGTTTTTCATTTATTTTAAATAAAGTTTTTCAATACATTTATTTTCCTCCTCAGAGATGTTCAGAACTCTGGATAAGAAGAACCAGGGGAAGATTCAACTGGACCTGCAGCAGGTACACCTGGTCCTGTACTGGTCTCTACTCAGACCATTATACCAACACAGAGTGCTGTTGGCGTCCTCTACAGGCTGTATGTTGGTCACATGACATCATCAATGACCCCTTCTTCTTCTTCTCTTCCTGCAGTGGCTGTGCCTCGCCATCAACTGAGTGCCGCCGGCTCTAGGAGCATGCTGGGAGTTTTCACCTACAGCTGATGTCCTAGTTAAAACTGTAACAGGAAGTCTGTTTCAATGTTTTCAAAACTTTATCATCTTTGAATAAAACATGTTTTATTACAGACATAAAGATTCATTATTGATTCATTATTGATTAATTATGTCATTAATTACGAAACAATAAACATTTCTGTTTGTGTTTGATTTGAATGTTTTTTCATGGTGTCTCACAACAGGACACAAAGGTCACCACTACTAACCTCAGCTAAAGCTAACGCCTCATTGGTTGATGAACCAACAGCAAAATCTCCATGACAACACTCCTGCTAAAGCTAACTAGCTTAGCATGTTAGCCGCAGCAGCTGCTATCTCAACTTTTATGTCCTGTGGCCTCATTTATAAAACTGTACAGAAAAGGTGATATACGAACAAAGTTCAGAAATACCCTGGTTTATAACACTGTGCACGCATGTCCCACGCAGGTTTCCCTTAATAAATCACAATCAACTTGAAATGTGGCGCAGGTGAGAAAGCGTTTGGCCCCGCCTACAGGTGCCTATAAATGGCCAGTGAAGCAGCAGGAAGCAGAGCACGGCTAACAGGAAGCTGACAAGTTGACACAGTGAAACTGAAGTTGTTGTTGGAGAGATTGAAAAGAGAAAGACAAGGTTTGGTGGACTCAGTGTGGGCGTTAATGAGGCTCAAACTGCAGCTGGTGGCTGATGCTGTAAATGCTGCCGCCACTGTGTCACAAGCCAGAGCCAAAGAAGAAGTGTCACATATGAATGTGACTTATTCAGACTGAAAGCTGACTGTCTGAAATAAACACTCTAAATGAGGGACTCAGTTCTACAGCTTTCAGAGTCATAAACAGTTCATAAATGACGCATCACATCCAGTCACTGGCGCGCAGCAGCAGCAGCAGCAGCAGCATTTGGCTCAAATGCCTTGGGACAGAGGTCAGGGTCGGGGCATCAAGCAGTATTGGCACATTGTGCAGCACTGCACCAGCACAGCTTGGTTCCTGTGGGTGCTTCTTCATAACGTTGGCCCCAACGCAGCGCAGAGATCCAGCAGCACCGCACGCAGCAGTCAGAACCGGCTCATAAGCCACTCATCATCGTTGGCCAGTAGGTCCTGCTGGTCTCTCCAGAGTCTCCCATCCACTACATCCTCTGACAGTGCCAAATAAGCCATTGTGCATCTTGATGCTGATGATGATGATGATGATGATGTTTGATCAGACTCACCTGTGTGTAGTGATGATGATGATGTAGGTGGACAGATGAAGTTGTCTAACTGACACTAGGATTAATAAATGAAATATATCTACTGAAGGAATAAAAACATTTTTCAACATCTTTGAATCAAACCTGTGAAAAAAAGGAGCAAAAATAAAAGTGTTGAGTTTCTTCAGTACAAACAGGAAACTGTGCCACGCCTCATCCAAAGTCCCGCCCACCTCACCTGCATCACCACATCAGAATCGGTCACATGTCACACAGAGAAAAGCACAACAACAACAACAACAACAACAACAACAACAAACAAACAGTGTGAGTCTCTGCGTCCTCAGTTTCTTCTCATGTTGATAAAACTTGAGATCTTCTCTGAGATGTGACATCATCATCTTTGTGATCCAATCAGAGTGTGCCCTGTTGAGAGCAGAGACAGATGATGATGGGTGTGTGACGGGTGTGTGGGTGGAGGCAGTGACTGAGCTGTAAAGAATGAGGCTTAGTGGAGCCAACAGGAACGCGCCCTTCCTGCTCCGTCAAGACACATCTCATACAGACTTCAGCACACGCTGAACCTTCACAATAAGAGCTTCAAAAACACAGAGTCAAACATGTGAATACAGGAAGTGACCTTATGAACAAACCTGCAGCTGCTGTTAAAGCTTCAGTGGGAATTTAAATGGATTTTAATGTGATGTGTCTGTTTCCTGTTTCAACGTCCCAAAATATATATCACTGTTTTTATAGTGCAGAAAGACACAGAGACACACACAGAGAGACACACAGAGACACACACAGAGAGACACACAGGGACACACAGAGAGACACACACACAGAGACACACACAGAGAGACACACAGAGACACACACAGAGACACACACAGAGAGACACACACACAGAGACACAGGGACACACACAGAGAGACACACAGAGACACACACAGAGACACAAAGAGACACACACAGAGAGACACACAGAGAGAGACACACACAGAGACACACAGAGACACACAGGGACACACACAGAGAGACACACACAGAGACACACAGAGACACACAGGGACACACACAGAGACACAAAGAGACACACACAGAGAGACACAGAGAGAGAGACACACACAGAGACACACAGGGACACACACAGAGACACACAGAGACACACAGGGACACACACAGAGAGATACACAGAGAGACACACACAGAGAGACACACAGGGACACACACAGAGACACACACAGAGAGACACACAGAGAGACACACACAGAGACACACACAGAGATACACACAGGGACACACACAGAGACACGCACAGACACACACACAGACAGACAGAGACACACACAGAGACACGCACAGAGACACACAGAGACACACACAGAGACACGCACAGAGACACACAGAGACACACACAGGGACACACACAGAGACACACACAGACACACACAGAGACACACAGAGACACACATAGACATGCACAGAGACACATACAGAGACACACACAGAGATACACACAGAGACACACACAGAGACACACAGAGACGCACACAGAGACACACAGAGACACGCACAGAGACACACAGAGACACACACAGAGAGACACACAGAGACACACAGAGACACACAGAGACACACACACACAGACACAGGGACACACACACAGAGACACACAGAGACACACACAGAGACACAAAGAGACACACACAGAGAGACACACAGAGAGAGACACACACAGAGACACACAGAGACACACAGGGACACACAGAGAGACACACACAGAGACACACAGAGACACACAGGGACACACACAGAGACACAAAGAGACACACACAGAGAGACACAGAGAGAGAGACACACACAGAGACACACAGGGACACACACAGAGACACACAGAGACACACAGGGACACACACAGAGAGATACACACAGAGAGACACACACAGAGAGACACACAGGGACACACACAGAGACACACACAGAGAGACACACAGAGACACACAGAGACACACACAGAGACACACACAGAGATACACACAGGGACACACACAGAGACACGCACAGACACACACACAGACAGACAGAGACACACACAGAGACACGCACAGAGACACACAGAGACACACAGAGACACACACAGAGACACGCACAGAGACACACAGAGACACACACAGGGACACACACAGAGACACACACAGACACACACAGAGACACACAGAGACACACATAGACATGCACAGAGACACATACAGAGACACACACACAGATACACATAGAGACACACACAGAGACATGCACAGAGACACACAGAGAGAGACACACAGAGACACACACAGAGACACACAGAGACGCACACAGAGACACACAGAGACACGCACAGAGACACACAGAGACACACACAGAGACACGCACAGAGACACACAGAGACACACACAGGGACACACACAGAGACACACACAGACACACACAGAGACACACAGAGACACACATAGACATGCACAGAGACACATACAGAGACACACACAGAGACACACACAGAGACATGCACAGAGACACACAGAGACACACAGAGACACAGAGACACACAGAGAGACACACAGAGACACACAGAGACACACACAGAGACACACAGAGACACGCACAGAGACACACACAGAGACATGCACAGAGACACACAGAGACACACACAGAGACATGCACAGACACACACAGAGACACACACAGAGACACACACAGAGACATGCACAGAGACACACAGAGACACACAGAGACACAGAGACACACAGAGACACACACAGAGACACACACAGAGACATGCACAGAGACACACAGAGACACACAGAGACACGCACAGAGACACAGAGACACAGAGACACGCACAGAGACACACAGAGACACACACAGAGACATGCACAGAGACACACAGAGACACACACAGAGACACACAGAGACACACACAGAGACATGCACAGACACACAGAGACACGCACAGAGACACAGAGACACACAGAGACACACAGAGACACACACAGAGACACACAGAGACACACAGAGACACGCACAGAGACACAGAGACACACAGAGACACACACAGAGACACACACAGAGACACACAGAGACACACACAGAGACACACACAGAGACACACAGAGACACACAGACACACACAGAGACACAGAATCGGTGTCTGTGTCTTTGTGTGGACAGGTGGAGGGGACATGTCTCTCTGATAATGAGTCTGAGGACAGGGGGACATGGACACAGTCTCACAGTGGAAGTGCTGAAGAAGTAAAACCTGTTAATGACGTCATGTTGGTTTGTATCTATAATTCTAAAAAGTGATTCAACAGGAGGCTTTTATTGTGAAGGTACTGGCCGGAAGTCTCACCTGTGACTCCGTCATCTTGGCGGTGTGTCTCAGATCCCAGAACAGTCAAACTCCCTTCCTGGCATCGCACACCTGCGGACTCTCCTGCAGACTCTCCAAAACTTTCCCGGACCGCACAGACCCTCCAGGCTCCAGGCTCCAGACCCAGCAGCATGGCGGGCATCGCGAGTACCCTGCAGCACCACCGGGACATGGGCCGGGGCATCGGCTCCTGCAGCCAAGCGGTGAAGTACCTGAACCAGGACTACGAGGCTCTGCGGCAGCGCTGCTTCGACACCGGCCGCCTGTTCCAGGACGACACGTTCCCGGCGACGAGCTCCTCCCTGGGCTTCAAGGACCTGGGCCCGGGCTCCTACAAGGTCCGGGGGGTGTCCTGGCAGAGACCCACGGTCAGTCCCACCGACACCAGGTCCTGCTCAGCTGACAGGAGATAACACACACACACACACACACACACACACACACACTTCAGTGATAACTAACTTCTTTAATACTGACGTCACCTCGTCAGTGAGCTGGGCTCTGATTGGCTGGTTCAGGAGGAGAAAGTCATTTAATCAGCAATCAATAATGTCTATTATTGATCCTGTGGTGTCTGATGACTTTGATTGATCTGATCTGATTGATCAGCTGTTTGTTTGTTTGTTTGTTTGTGAAGAAAGGAGGAATTACAACTCAGGACTTTGTGAATGAAGTCTGGTTTAAGGTTTGTGTAACTTCCTGCAGCTGCAGCACCTGCGGGCCACCTGACTGACCTCACACTGTGCGCTATAGATTACAGATCAGTTATAGATGAGATTATAGATTATAGATCAGTTATAGATTATAGATCAGTTATAGATGAGATTATAGATTATAGATCAGTCATAGATGAGATTATAGATTATAGATCAGTTATAGATGAGATTATAGATTACAGATCAGTTATAGATTATAGATCAGTCATAGATGAGATTATAGATCAGTTATAGATGAGATTATAGATCAGTTATAGATTATAGATCAGTCATAGATGAGATTATAGATCAGTTATAGATCAGATTATAGATTATAGATCAGTTATAGATGAGATTATAGATTATAGATCAGTTATAGATGAGATTATAGATTACAGATCAGTTATAGATTACAGATCAGTTATAGATGAGATGATAGATTACAGATCGGTTATAGATGAGATTATGGATTATAGATCAGTTATAGATGAGATTATAGATTACAGATCAGTTATAGATTACAGATCAGTTATAGATGAGATGATAGATTACAGATCAGTTATAGATTATAGATCAGTTATAGATGAGATTATAGATTATAGATCAGTTATGGATGAGATTATAGATCAGTTATAGATGATATTATAGATTATAGATCAGTTATAGATGAGATTATAGATTATAGATCAGTTATAGATTACAGATCAGTTATAGATGAGATTATAGATTACAGATCAGTTATAGATTATAGATCAGTCATAGATGAGATTATAGATCAGTTATAGATGAGATTATAGATTATAGATCAGTTATAGATTATAGATCAGTCATAGATGAGATTATAGATCAGTTATAGATCAGATTATAGATTATAGATCAGTTATAGATTATAGATCAGTCATAGATGAGATTATAGATCAGTTATAGATCAGATTATAGATTATAGATCAGTTATAGATGAGATTATAGATTACAGATCAGTTATAGATTATAGATCAGTTATAGATGAGATTATAGATCAGTTATAGATGAGATTATAGATCAGTTATAGATTATAGATCAGTCATAGATGAGATTATAGATCAGTTATAGATCAGATTATAGATTATAGATCAGTTATAGATGAGATTATAGATTACAGATCAGTTATAGATTATAGATCAGTCATAGATGAGATTATAGATCAGTTATAGATGAGATTATAGATCAGTTATAGATTATAGATCAGTCATAGATGAGATTATAGATCAGTTATAGATCAGATTATAGATTATAGATCAGTTATAGATGAGATTATAGATTATAGATCAGTTATAGATGAGATTATAGATTACAGATCAGTTATAGATTACAGATCAGTTATAGATGAGATGATAGATTACAGATCGGTTATAGATGAGATTATGGATTATAGATCAGTTATAGATGAGATTATAGATTACAGATCAGTTATAGATTACAGATCAGTTATAGATGAGATGATAGATTACAGATCAGTTATAGATTATAGATCAGTTATAGATGAGATTATAGATTATAGATCAGTTATGGATGAGATTATAGATCAGTTATAGATGATATTATAGATTATAGATCAGTTATAGATGAGATTATAGATTATAGATCAGTTATAGATTACAGATCAGTTATAGATGAGATTATAGATTACAGATCAGTTATAGATTATAGATCAGTCATAGATGAGATTATAGATCAGTTATAGATGAGATTATAGATTATAGATCAGTTATAGATTATAGATCAGTCATAGATGAGATTATAGATCAGTTATAGATCAGATTATAGATTATAGATCAGTTATAGATTATAGATCAGTCATAGATGAGATTATAGATCAGTTATAGATCAGATTATAGATTATAGATCAGTTATAGATGAGATTATAGATTACAGATCAGTTATAGATTATAGATCAGTTATAGATGAGATTATAGATTACAGATCAGTTATAGATTACAGATCAGTTATAGATGAGATTATAGATTACAGATCAGTTATAGATTATAGATCAGTTATAGATGAGATTATAGATTACAGATCAGTTATAGATGAGATTATAGATTATAGATCAGTTATGGGTGAGATTATAGATCAGTTATAGATGATATTATAGATTATAGATCAGTTATAGATGAGATTATAGATTATAGATCAGTTATAGATTACAGATCAGTTATAGATGAGATTATAGATTACAGATCAGTTATAGATGAGATTATAGATTACAGATCAGTTATTGATCAGATTATAGATCAGTTATAGATGAGATTATAGATCAGTCATAGATTGTGGGTGACGTGTATACGGGGTTAGGTGTGATCAGAGTCAGTTCTCTGATGCCGACGCCCAGCTGCAGGTTGACAATAGGAGCTGTGGTTAAACTGGGCTACTCCCACTCTAATGAGTGTTTGAGTGTTTGGGTGGAGCTGCTCCATAAAGACCTGAGGAGAAAAAATGAAAAGGTTTCTGATCAATGGAACAGAAGATAATCCAACATATTTACTTGAGATCGATCAATAATGAATTTACTGAAAATATCATTTTATTTTCCAAAGTCAAGTCCAACATGGACGAAAGGACAGATCACAGATCTGAGGCGACTCCATCAGCTGATGGAGGACATGTGACATGATGGAAAAGGAAGAAATCTCCGCTGGTTGCTAGGCTAATCTATACAAAGCAAAATGCAGGCTTGTGCTAATAATGTTAGCATGTTGTATTTGTTTGGAAAACATGTTTAGTATAGGACAGTTGTTTTGTCAGTGAACCTTGTGAGCTGTAATGGAGCCAAATTATGTGACGTTACCTTTGTTACATGTTGCTTGTCCCTGGTTTTATATGATAATAGGAAAAGATCGCTAGCTGCTATGCTAATTTATACAATGCACAATGTGTTAATGTGTGTTTAATGTGTGTTTAATGTGTGTTAATGTGTGTTAATGTGTGTTTGTGTGTTTAATGTGTGTTTAGTGTGTGTATGGTGTGTGTTTAATGTGTGTATAGTGTGTGTTTAGTGTGTGCTTGATGTGTGTATGGTGTGTGTTTAATGTGTGTTTGTATGTTTAGTGTGTTTAATGTGTGTTTAATGTGTGTTTGTGTGTTTAGTGTGTGTTTAATGTGTGTTTAATGCATTTATCGTGTGTTTAATGTGTGTTTGTGTGTTTAGTGTGTGTTTAATGTGTGTTTGTGTGTTTAGTGTGTTTAATGTGTGTTTAATGCATTTAACATGTGTTTAATGTGTGTTTAGTGTGTGTTTAATGTGTGTATGGTGTGTGTTTAGTGTGTGTATAGTGTGTGTTTAGTGTGTGCTTGATGTGTGTATGGTGTGTGTTTAATGTGTGTATAGTGTTTAATTTGTGTTTGTGTGTATAGTGTGTATAGTGTGTGTTTAATGTGTGTTTAGTGTGTGTTTAATGTGTGTTTAGTGTGTTTAATGTGTATCTTGTGTGTTTAATGTGTGTTTAATGTGTTCATGTGTGTTTAGTGTGTGTTTAGTGTGTGTTTAATGTGTGTTTAGTGTGTGTTTAATGTGTGTATGGTGTGTGTTTAATGTGTGTATAGTGTTTAATTTGTGTTTGTGTGTATAGTGTGTATAGTGTGTGTTTAATGTGTGTTTAGTGTGTGTTTAGTGTGTTTAATGTGTATCTTGTGTGTTTAATGTGTGTTTAATGTGTTCATGTGTGTTTAGTGTGTGTTTAGTGTGTGTTTAATGTGTGTTTAGTGTGTGTTTAATGTGTGTATGGTGTGTGTTTAATGTGTGTATAGTGTTTAATTTGTGTTTGTGTGTATAGTGTGTTTAGTGTGTGTTTGATGTGTGTATAGTGTGTGTTTAATGTGTGTTTAGTGTGTTTAATGTGTGTTTGTTTAGTGTGTGTTTAGTGTGTTTAATGTGTATTTCCTGTGTTTAATGTGTGTTAATGTGTGTTTAGTGTGTTTGTTTAGTGTGTGTTTAATGTGTGTTTAGTGTGTGTTTATTGTGGTTGTTTAGTGTGTGTTTAGTGAGTTTAATGTGTTAATGTGTTTAATGTGTTTAATGTGTGTTTTGAATCAACTAAACTTTACAGCACTTCACAGAAAACTCTACTGCCTTCCAGTGTTTTGGAGATGTAACTGCAGAGTGACACAGACGCACCACCACGTACAGCGTAGGCCACATGTGTAGGCTGCGGTGTAGGGTCTGCCGCACAAGTACAAATCCCACTTAACCGGCTGAATTAAGGGTTAGGTTGAACCAAACCAGCTGGTGATTTTCGGAGCAGTGACGAGACGACGAGACAACAAGACGACTAACGAGACGTTACGTTTTACTGAATTAAATTTTTTCCAGTTTGTGATGCGCACAGATGGCGTCAGAAACCCCAGTAAGATTTCAGGAAGGTATGAAACAATAGATATTGTCTGAGCTGAAATGTGACGTTGGTCTTTGTGATAGGCTTTTTGCTCCGCCCCTCCTCCACTGTGATTGGATAGCTGACTAAAAGGTGACAGTTTTACTCAAAGTTGAAGCGTCCTTAAAAATGCAGTCTGTCATAACCATTATTATTAGAGTTTGTCCTGTCCTCTTGACAGCCTCTACACAACCCACCAGTCACAGCCCACCAATCACAGCCCACCAGTCACAGCCCACCAATCACAGCATGAAGAAAAGACCGTTGTTTGAGGTCTTGTGCTTCAGACGTGACATGTTTCTATAATAAAAGTGTTGCTGACAGATTCCCGGTGTCAGTTCGCTCTGTAGCACGAGATCAAACTGGTTAGATTTCATACAAACCGGCTGAGGTGGCGTTAGTCATGATGACACCTTGTGGCAAATCAAAAAGTGATGTTGTTGATAAGCCGGCAGGTGAGTCTGGTCAGCGGCTGTGGTCGGATTCAGTGAACCAGTTTGTTCCAGTGTTGTCTCAATATCAAAGCGGCTCAACAAGAACACAGCTGACTGAACTTCCTGTTGTTCCTGTTCTGCAGAGGGCATATGAATGACATCATCATACCTGAAAGTTTGACCTGATGTTTGTTGTGTTTCCTGGGCAGGAGTTGACCAGTGACCCCGAGTTCATCGTCTCTGGAGCCAGCAGGACCGACATCTGCCAGGGAGGTCTGGGTGAGAACAAACAAACAAACACAGAATTCTGTCTGATAGTTTTTACTGATGCCTCAGCAGTGGGGTTTATCTCCTGCTGTGAGTTGGGTTTGTAAAATCTTTATTGATAAAGTGTACTTCAGGTGTCTATACATCAGGTGTGTCCGTCAGGTGTGTCCATCAAGTGTGTATACATCAGGTGTGTCCGTCAGGTGTGTACGTCAAGTGTGTATACATCAGGTGTGTCCGTCAGGTGTGTCCATCAAGTGTGTATACATCAGGTGTGTCCGTCAGGTGTGTACGTCAAGTGTGTATACATCAGGTGTGTCCGTCAGGTGTGTCCATCAAGTGTGTATACATCAGGTGTGTACGTCAAGTGTGTATACATCAGGTGTGTACGTCAAGTGTGTATACATCAGGTGTGTACGTCAAGTGTGTATACATCAGGTGTGTACGTCAAGTGTGTATACATCAGGTGTGTATACATCAGGTGTGTCCGTCAGGTGTGTCCATCAAGTGTGTATACATCAGGTGTGTCCGTCAGGTGTGTACGTCAGGTGTGTATACGTCAGGTGTGTATACATCAGGTGTGTACGTCAAGTGTGTGTCCGTCAGGTGTGTACGTCAGGTGTGTGTCCGTCAGGTGTGTACGTCAGGTGTGTCCATCAGGTGTGTATGTCAGGTGTGTAAGTCAGGTGTGTACGTCAGGTGTGTGTCCGTCAGGTGTGTACGTCAGGTGTGTCCATCAGGTGTGTATGTCAGGTGTGTATGTCAGGTGTGTCCATCAGGTGTGTATGTCAGGTGTGTAAGTCAGGTGTGTACGTCAAGTGTGTGTCCGTCAGGTGTGTATGTCAGGTGTGTTAGTCTGGTGTGTAAGTCAGGTGTGTCCATCAGGTGTGTATGTCAGGTGTGTAAGTCAGGTGTGTACGTCAAGTGTGTGTCCGTCAGGTGTGTACGTCAGGTGTGTCCATCAGGTGTGTATGTCAGGTGTGTAAGTCAGGTGTGTACGTCAGGTGTGTCCATCAGGTGTGTATACATCAGGTGTGTACGTCAAGTGTGTATACATCAGGTGTGTACGTCAAGTGTGTATACATCAAGTGTGTATACATCAGATGTGTACGTCAGGTGTGTCCATCATGTGTGTACGTCAGGTGTATCCGTCAGGTGTGTACGTCAAGTGTGTCCATCAGGTGTGTCCGTCAGGTGTGTACGTCAAGTGTGTATACATCAGGTGTGTCCGTCAGGTGTGTCCGTCAGGTGTGTATACATCAGGTTTGTCCGTCAAGTGTGTATACATCAGGTGTGTACGTCAAGTGTGTATACATCAGGTGTGTACGTCATGTGTGTATACATCAAGTGTGTATACATCAGGTGTGTACGTCAAGTGTGTATACATCAGGTGTGTCAGTCAGGTGTGTCCATCAGGTGTGTACGTCAAGTGTGTATACATCAGGTGTGTCCGTCAGGTGTGTACGTCAAGTGTGTATACATCAGGTGTGTCCGTCAGGTGTGTACGTCAAGTGTGTATACATCAGGTGTGTACGTCAAGTGTGTATACATCAGGTGTGTCCGTCAGGTGTGTACGTCAGGTGTGTCCATCAGGTGTGTACGTCAGGTGTGTATACATCAGGTGTGTCCGTCAGGTGTGTACGTCAAGTGTGTATACATCAGGTGTGTCCGTCAGGTGTGTCCATCAGGTGTGTACATCAAGTGTGTATACATCAGGTGTGTACGTCAGGTGTGTACGTCAGGTGTGTCCATCAGGTGTGTACGTCAGGTGTGTCCGTCAGGTGTGTACGTCAAGTGTGTCCATCAGGTGTGTCCGTCAGGTGTGTACATCAGGTGTGTCCATCAGGTGTGTACGTCAAGTGTGTATACATCAAGTGTGTATACATCAGGTGTGTACGTCAAGTGTGTATACATCAGGTGTGTCCGTCAGGTGTGTACGTCAAGTGTGTATACATCAGGTGTGTACGTCAAGTGTGTATACATCAAGTGTGTATACATCAGGTGTGTACGTCAAGTGTGTATACATCAGGTGTGTCCGTCAGGTGTGTACGTCAAGTGTGTATACATCAGGTGTGTACGTCAAGTGTGTATACATCAAGTGTGTATACATCAGGTGTGTCCATCAGGTGTGTACGTCAAGTGTGTATACATCAGGTGTGTACGTCAAGTGTGTATACATCAAGTGTGTATACATCAGGTGTGTACGTCAAGTGTGTATACATCAGGTGTGTCCGTCAGGTGTGTCCATCAGGTGTGTACGTCAAGTGTGTATACATCAGGTGTGTCCGTCAGGTGTGTACGTCAAGTGTGTATACATCAGGTGTGTACGTCAGGTGTGTACGTCAAGTGTGTATACATCAGGTGTGTACGTCACGTGTGTATACATCAAGTGTGTATACATCAGGTGTGTACGTCAAGTGTGTATACATCAGGTGTGTACGTCATGTGTGTATACATCAAGTGTGTATACATCAGGTGTGTACGTCAAGTGTGTATACATCAGGTGTGTCTGTCAGGTGTGTACGTCAAGTGTGTATGCATCAGGTGTGTCCGTCAGGTGTGTACGTCAAGTGTGTATACATCAGGTGTGTACGTCAAGTGTGTATACATCAAGTGTGTATACATCAGGTGTGTACGTCAAGTGTGTATACATCAGGTGTGTCCGTCAGGTGTGTACGTCAAGTGTGTCCATCAGGTGTGTACGTCAGGTGTGTACGTCAAGTGTGTCCATCAGGTGTGTCCGTCAGGTGTGTCCATCAGGTGTGTCCGTCAGGTGTGTACGTCAAGTGTGTATACATCAGGTGTGTCCGTCAGGTGTGTCCATCAGGTGTGTACGTCAAGTGTGTATACATCAGGTGTGTCCGTCAGGTGTGTACGTCAGGTGTGTCCATCAGGTGTGTACGTCAGGTGTGTCCATCAGGTGTGTACGTCAAGTGTGTATACATCAGGTGTGTCCATCAGGTGTGTACGTCAGGCGTGTCCGTCAGGTGTGTACGTCAAGTGTGTATACATCAGGTGTGTCCGTCAGGTGTGTACGTCAGATGTGACCGTCAGGTGTGTACGTCAGGTGTGTCCGTCAGGTGTGTATGTCAGGTGTGTACGTCAGGTGTGTCCATCAAGTGTGTATACATCAGGTGTGTACGTCAAGTGTGTATACATCAGGTGTGTACGTCAGGTGTGTCCATCAAGTGTGTATACATCAGGTGTGTACGTCAAGTGTGTATACATCAGGTGTGTACGTCAGGTGTGTCCGTCAGGTGTGTCCGTCAGGTGTGTACGTCAGGTGTGTACGTCAGGTGTGTACGTCAAGTGTGTATACATCAGGTGTGTACGTCAGGTGTGTACGTCAGGCGTCTGCTCAACAGTAAAGAACTGTATAAAGTAGAACATGATGAATTCAGGTCCCTCAGTCCCTCAGAGTCGTCCTTCAGCAGAGTGAATGTCCTCGGTGCGTTCAGGAGCACTGTGTAATTATAAAGCAGTTTATTTATTCTGCAGCTGGTCAGACTGGAAGAACTGGTCCTTGTAACTGACACTCTCAGCTCCACCTCAAATAACTTTATTAGTCGTCTGCACACAAACAGAGTGGAAAGAGACGTCGCTGACTGATGGACAGTTCCTAAGTCTTATAATAAATGAAATTATACTTTAACTTATTTATTCTTTAACCTGAAAAACCAGTCAGCAGGAAGGTTTTCAGCCCTGAGTAGTGTCTGCAGGTGTGTCTGCCTGCAGGCTGCAGCTCCTTCTGCTCATGTTAATGACTGAAGAACATCAGCTCAGATCAGCTGCAGACAGTCAGAGGACGACCAACCCTAAAATCCACCTGAACCAAGACAACAACACATCAACCACCAGAACTACACCTCACCTGACTGATCTGAGATCTGAGATCTGTGATCTGATCTGAGATCACTAAAAACTCACTTCACTTTGACTGATTGAATATGAAAGACAGCTACTCCAGCTCTCCTTAAAGCTCCCCGGTTTACTGTGTTTATACTAAGCTACAGTTTTTCCTGTTTACAGTTCTTATGCTAAGCTACATTAGCTGTTTCTGTGTGTTTGCAGTCTTTATGGTAAACTACGTTAGCTGTTTACCTGTGTTTCCAGTCGTTATGCTAAGCTAACTGTTTCCCTGTGTTTCCAGTTGTAATGCTAAGCAAACTGTCTCACTGTGTTTCCAGCCTTAATGCTAAGCTAACTGTTTCCCTGTGCTTCCAGCCTTAATGCTAAGCTAGCTGTTTCCCAGTGTTTCCAGTTGTTATGCTAAGCTAAGCTAGCTGTATTCTTTCTTTCTTTTCATTAGGATCCCCATTAGCACCAGCAACAGCATCGGCTATTCTTCCTGGGGTCCAACATACATACAACATACACATAGACATTCTCACTTACACAAAACAAAACAAAACAAAACAAAACAACGACAGCTGCCTTAGTAATAAACAAACCACATAGGAAAATATAATGGTCATCATTTAACGGACATCACAGATTTACAAAATCCCTTAACTCATTTTCCACATTCAGATTTCATTCCATACTTTACTACCTTAAATTATGTAATGTTAATACACCAAAAAAAGAAAATCAGTCTGAAATGACCTTATCCTTGTATTTTGACCACATCTGACACATTAATTCCAAAAAGGATATACACTGACTACAATTCCATTCAAACTAAAATTATTCCAATTTAACAATATGAAATATGTTAAATAATAATTCATTAAATACTAAGAGATACTGTTTTAACTGCATTTTGATCCTTTCATGAGCAATATGATCTGGCAGAGAATTCCAGCCAACCATAGCTCTGTACAGAACTGTTCTCGGTATTATACCTATTCTCACTTTCGGCAATATGAACCTCCTTTCTGATGCACTTCTTGTTAGATAACTGTGTTGAGTAAAATGGGAGAGTAATCTTTCATACAATAATTTCAGTGCTCTTGTCACAAGTATATTTCTTAGAAAATGTAATAAAGCATAGGTAGACCTTTGTCTTATAGATAACCAGCCCAGACTATCATGCATGCTGGTCACATTGGTTCTGTAAGAACACAACAGAGCACAACGTGCAGCTTTATTTTGAGCTACTTGTAATTTTTTCAAGTCCTTAACTGAAATACATGACCAAACTACAAAACAACAATCGAGTTGCGACAAAACCAAAGCATTCAAAACCTGCCTCCTGACATCTGGAGACAAAAATTTAGAAATTATTTTTACGACTGACACGCCTCTTCCCATTTTGCTAACAACAGTATGAATTTGTTTGGACCACGACAAATTATGATCCAAGATTACACCCAGCACTTTTGTCTCATACATGTTCAACCGAAATATTGTTTATTGTTTTTTCCACATTAAGAATTAATTTATTGCTCATTATCCACTCAGCCACTAACTTTAATTCCTCTTGTAAAATGTTGTTCAGTTCACCCATTAGACAGGATATGCAGACTGTATGAACGTGTGAAGGTGTGAAGGTGAGAACCACCTTCAGGTTCCTGTTCTCTCTGAGCGAGGCAGCAGCCGTTACCATGGAGATGTATCCAGGTGAAAACACACTGATCTCATTTCATGGTTCAGCTCTGTGTGTGTGTGTGTGTGTGTGTGTGTGTGTGTGTGTGTGTGTGTGTGTGTGAGAGAGAGAGAGAGAGAGAGAGAGAGAGAGAGAGAGAGAGAGAGAGAGAGAGAGTTGTCAGTAAACACACAGGTGGGCGGCAGCTGACTCACGAAAGTGAAATAGTTTCCGTAGTAACAAAGGGAACACCTGGGAGAGTCCAACCAGTCAGGTTTCAGGTTACCTGATGATGTGTTTAAGGACACTGCGACATCTGACAGCCATGTTCTGATTACTGCTGGGCTCCAGTTACTGGCTAAGCTCGCCCTCTCCCTGTGTGTTATACAGGTGACTGCTGGCTGCTCGCCGCCATCGCCTCCCTGACGCTGAACGAGGAGGTTCTGGCTCGAGTCGTCCCACACGGACAGAGCTTCAGGGACGGAGAGTATGCAGGCATCTTCCACTTCCAGGTCCACTGACAGTCCGCCACTAACACCTGGAAACACCTTAAGACACCAAACCCACCTCTGATTAGCTGTCTGTCCATCTGTCTGTCTGTCTGTAGTTCTGGCAGTTCGGGGAGTGGGTGGACGTGGTGATCGATGACCGTCTGCCGGCCAAAGACGGAGAGCTGTTGTTTGTCCACTCAGCGGAGGGAAGGGAGTTCTGGAGCGCCCTACTGGAGAAGGCCTACGCCAAGTAAGAGCCCAGTGTGAGACTGAGTCAGAGCGTCCAGACACTGATTAAATGTCACAGGTCAAAACGTTTGACGCCGTTAAAACCTGATGAACCAAAGCTGCCGCCAACCACTCTCACTCTGTAGTCACTGAAAACTGGCGCTTGGTCAAGGACTTTTGGCATCAGACACTGACGAAAAAGGTTGTGCTTTCTCCTCATTGGTGGTGTTGTACTGACATATTGCTTTTATTTTGAAAGAGACTGTATGCAAACTGTACATTTCCTGTGAAAACAGAAGTGTATTTTGAAAACAGACAATGCATGTAACAGGCTGAAGTTGACACGGCGTCCCAGAACATCAACAACCAACACACCCAGGGTACCTTGGACGTCATGTGTGGACGTGGAAAGTCCATGACCAAACATGGACATGTGACGAGGTCACAGTGAGGATGAGTTGGACGCTATCCGTCATCCAAACGTAGATCAAACCGTAAAATAATTTTCAGACAACCAGAACAAGAAAAAGTAAATTTCTGTATTTCCCATCACCGCTGTGGACGAGATGACGAGAGTTATTTAATGGAGAAAAGCAGCAGGTGGTGCTAATTCTTCAGTCAGATGATATCATTTAAAGAGCAACGGTCTCTTTTAATGATATCATCCAGAGACATCATCCAGTTTGAATAGTCAGTATTACTATCTGTGATGTCAGAGGTCCAAGCCACAGACTGTCAGTGCCTCGCAAAGTCAAGGATGCCTCCTCGTTAGGACAGGTCCTCCCAGGTCAGGTCCTACACAGACTAGGCAGGACTCCTTCCTCACATTTGGTGAACACATGGTGGAACAGGTTATTGAGTGGCCAGGTCATTGAAGAGGCCCTGCCCTCTGAGGACACACACATGCATCCTTGAAAATCCTCTGAAAGAAGGACTCAGTCCTTAGTAGACATCAAAGGGACCTTAAAGTTGGAACAGTCCTTCAATTTGATGGCGTAGCCTCCCTGAAATTCATCCATTTAAGGATCCTTCCTTGACTCTGACAAACACCAGCTGTCTGCGCAATATCGATCCCCGCCGGTATCAAGTTCCCGCCCATTTATGCCTCCAACCAATCGCAAACAGTGAGAGATGATGTAAAGAGCTGACAGTGAACTGTTACACTTAATCACAGTTACCTTTTGATAATACTCCGAACTGCAGCTGCTTCCGTCACAACCAGCAGTGGGACGCTGAAAGGAAACAAGGTGGGTACCCCATGTTGTACTCATGTTGTACCCATGTTGTACCCAGACGGATAAAAAGTGGATGATGCAGGGCCAAAATAATAATTCTAATTATTGACTGTTTTTAGGGATAAAACACTTTTATTGCATTCATTCACTCATTTTCTGTAACTGCTTATCCTTTAGGGGCCACAAGGGCTGGAGCGTTTCCCAGCTGACACTGGGTGAGAGGCAGGGTTCACCCTGGGCAGGTCACCAGACTATCACAGGGCTGACACATAGAGACAGACAACCATTCACACTCACATTCACACCTACGGACAATTTAGAGTCACCAATTAACCTGCATGTCTTTGGACTGTGGGAGGAAGCTGGAGCACCTGGAGGAAACCCACACTGACACAGGGAGAACATGTCAGAGCACCTGGAGGAAACCCACGCTGACACAGGGAGAACATGTCAGAGCACCTTAATGTGTAGTGGTGACATAAGATGAGCTTCGTCATCATCTCTGGATGATTCAGCGTCCACTTCTAGTGACATTTCAGCAGTATGTTTAAAAGGCCTCAGCTGCTAATGCCAGGCAGAGTTTCAACTACATCTGACGTGACGAGGCGGGACAATGGTCAGCAGAAGAAGAAACACAAGCGCTGCTTGCTGTATGGAATGTGGTATGAAGGTCGTAATGAAGGTAATACTGAGGTTGTGACCTTTATAAGAGCAGTCTGATAAGACGGTGCAGGAAGGTGTGACCTGAAACGGGAAAGTCTTTGGAGACACAGCCAGCCAGCCGGAGGAGACGGGGATCCACCATACGTTAAAAGTTGAGATGGGGATTCAGTGAGCTAACATTAGCAGTGTTATTCAACAACAGACAGTGACTGATGAACAACTGATTTTGGTTTTGTCGTCTGCAGTCACAACACTCTGAAGGTCCCACAGCCCGCAGGGAGAACGCGCTGCTGTTAGTTTAGGGAGTGCTTGATTTGATGTGGAGCAGAGTTTTCTCTTTTAAACATCAAGATGACGTCATGTTCATTTAACTGTGGGAGGCCAAATTCATGATTGATATCAGATTAATTGTGCAGCCTCAGGATGACACTGAACAAACACTGATCCGGACCAGGGATGTCGGGACAACACGGTCAGTGTCTGAAACAATCCAGGAGAACCAGCCCAGGACCAACAGGACCCCACAGTTCTCTCAGCCATGTAGTGAGTCTATGACGTCATGCTCCTCAGCTCAGTTTAAATTCTGCTGCAGGTGTTGAAACCAGATCTGTTACTGTCCCCCACCTGTCCTCTCACTGTCCCAGTGTCTCCTCCCAGTATGACCTGTGACCAGCTGTGCTCAGTGCAGTCGTACAGGTGATAATATACGATGTGTCAGGTGTGTGCAGGTCTTTGTTCCTACATGTCGCTGCATTCTTCACATTTGTTTATCCAACAGGGAGAGTCAGAGCCCCGCCCTGCACACACACAATAAGGTGTGTTCCTATATGTGCATGTATAAAAAGAGAAGTACAACTCTAAGCAGGTGTGAGCGTTTCTGACCAATGAGGAAACGATGACGCCAATTTGGACGTGCATCTTTGTTTCATTCAGTTTTTGATTTTTTCGTTCTGCTGTTTTTATTTTTATGATCTGTAAAAATAAACCTACTGTGAGAGAGGTGAACTTATGATTATTGTCACATATGTATACTATCAGATATTAATATATACTTTCAACATATTGTACCACAGTAACCAGAACTATAATTATAATATTACTTTCATTAATGTTGTTGTAAGCTACTGTCATTACCGTCTGTCCTGCATCTCTCTCTCTCTCTGTCTCTGTCTCTCGCTCTTTCTGTCTCATT
Source organism: Epinephelus awoara (assembly GCA_035609425.1). Classification (NCBI taxonomy): domain Eukaryota; kingdom Metazoa; phylum Chordata; class Actinopteri; order Perciformes; family Serranidae; genus Epinephelus; species Epinephelus awoara. Next base: position 48,298,968 of record CM069295.1, read on the forward strand.
GTGTCTTATGGATTACTGTTGTTATTATGCAGATCTGTTCTGTACGACATCTATTGCACGTTGCTACCGTTTTTTTCCCCCATTAAAGGGTTTTTTGGGGAGTTTTTCCTGATCAGCTGTGAGGGTCCAAAGGACAGAGGAATGTCGTATGCTGTAAAGCCCTGTGAGGCAAATTGTGATTTGTGATATTGGGCTTTATAAATAAAATTGATTGGTTGTTTGATTGAACTCCTCCAAAACCACAGACTGTGATCTTTAGTCAAAGACCATCCACTTCCTGTACCTGCCTGTCTCTGTCAAGTTCTCAGGTGTTGGGTTAATGACACGTGATGTCACCACAGGTTGAATGGCTGTTACGAGGCTCTGTCTGGAGGATCCACCACGGAGGGTTTCGAAGATTTCACCGGAGGAATCGCTGAGGTCCACGAGCTGGCTCGACCTGATCCACATCTGTTCCACATAATCCAGAAAGCGCAGTGCCGCGGGTCACTGATGGGCTGCTCCATAGACGTGAGATCACTCTGAGAACACAGAGGGGAACCGGGGAGGTTACTGCAGGGGAACCACAGGGGTCCAACAGGGGAACCACAGGGGTCCAACAGGGGAATCACAGGGGCACAACAAGGGTACAACAGGGGAACAACAAGGGTACAACAGGGGAAACACAGGGGTACAACAGGGGAAATACAGGGGTACAACAGGGGAACCACAGGGACAACAGGGGAAACACAGGGGTACAACGGGGGAACCACAGGGATACAACAGGGGAAACACAGGGGCACAACAAGGGTACAACAGGGGAACAACAAGGGTACAACAGGGGAAACACAGGGGTACAACAGGGGAAATACAGGGGTACAACAGGGGAACCACAGGGACAACAGGGGAAACACAGGGGTACAACGGGGGAACCACAGGGATACAACAGGGGAAACACAGGGGCACAACAGGGGAAACAGAAGGGTTCAACAGGGGAAACAGAGGGGTACAACAGGAGAACAGAGGGGTACAACAGGGGAACAGAGGGGTACAACAGAGAAAACACAGGGGCACAACAGGGGAAACAGAGGGGTTCAACAGGGGAAACAGAGGGGTACAACAGGAGAACAGAGGGGTTCAACAGGGGAAACAGAGGGGTACAACAGGAGAACAGAGGGGTTCAACAGGGGAAACAGAGGGGTACAACAGGAGAACAGAGGGGTACAACAGGAGAACAGAGGGGTACAACAGGGGAACCACAGGGGTACAACAGGGGAACAGAGGGGTACAACAGAGAAAACACAGGGGCACAACAGGGGTAACAGAGGGGTTCAACAGGGGAAACACAGGGGCACAAGAGGGGAACAGAGGGGTACAACAGGGGAAACACAGGGGCACAACAGGGGAACCACAGGGGCACAACAGGGGAACCACAGGGGTACAACAGGAGAACAGAGGGGTACAACAGGGGAAACACAGGGACACAACAGGGGAACCACAGGGGTACAACAGGGGAAACACAGGGACACAACAGGGGAACCACAGGGGTACAACAGGGGAAACACACGGACACAACAGGGGAACCACAGGGGTACAACAGGGGAACCACAGGGACACAACAGGGGAAACACAGGGGTACAACAGGGGAAACACAGGGGCACAACAGGGGAACCACAGGGGCACAACAGGGGAAGCACAGGGGTACAACAGGGGAAACACAGGGACACAACAGGGGAACCACAGGGACACAACAGGGGAACCATAGGGGTACAACAGGGGAAACACACGGACACAACAGGGGAACCACAGGGGTACAACAGGGGAAACACAGGGGTACAACAGGGGAAACACAGGGGTACAACAGGGGAACCACAGGGGTACAACAGGGGAAACACAGGGGCACAACAGGGGAACCACAGGGGTACAACAGGGAAAACACAGGGGCACAACAGGGGAACCACAGGGGTTCAACAGGGGAAACACAGGGGCACAACAGGGGAACCACAGGGGTTCAACAGGGGAAACAGAGGGGTACAACAGGGGAACCACAGGGGTACAACAGGGAAAACACAGGGGCACAACAGGGGAACCACAGGGGTTCAACAGGGGAAACAGAGGGGTACAACAGGAGAACAGAGGGGTACAACAGGGGAACCACAGGGGTACAACAGGGGAACAGAGGGGTACAACAGAGAAAACACAGGGGCACAACAGGGGTAACAGAGGGGTTCAACAGGGGAAACACAGGGGCACAAGAGGGGAACAGAGGGGTACAACAGGGGAAACACAGGGGCACAACAGGGGAACCACAGGGGCACAACAGGGGAACCACAGGGGTACAACAGGAGAACAGAGGGGTACAACAGGGGAAACACAGGGACACAACAGGGGAACCACAGGGGTACAACAGGGGAAACACAGGGACACAACAGGGGAACCACAGGGGTACAACAGGGGAACCACAGGGACACAACAGGGGAAACACAGGGGTACAACAGGGGAAACACAGGGGCACAACAGGGGAACCACAGGGGTACAACAGGGGAAGCACAGGGGTACAACAGGGGAAACACAGGGACACAACAGGGGAACCACAGGGACACAACAGGGGAACCATAGGGGTACAACAGGGGAAACACACGGACACAACAGGGGAACCACAGGGGTACAACAGGGGAAACACAGGGGTACAACAGGGGAAACACAGGGGTACAACAGGGGAACCACAGGGGTACAACAGGGGAAACACAGGGGCACAACAGGGGAACCACGGGGGTACAACAGGGAAAACACAGGGGCACAACAGGGGAACCACAGGGGTTCAACAGGGGAAACACAGGGGCACAACAGGGGAACCACAGGGGTTCAACAGGGGAAACAGAGGGGTACAACAGGGGAACCACAGGGGTACAACAGGGAAAACACAGGGGCACAACAGGGGAACCACAGGGGTTCAACAGGGGAAACAGAGGGGTACAACAGGGGAACCACAGGGGCACAACAGGGGAACCACAGGGACACAACAGGGGTAACAGAGGGGTACAACAGAGGAAACACAGGGGCACAAGAGGGGAACCACAGGGGTACAACAGGGAAAACACAGGGGCACAACAGGGGAACCACAGGGGTACAACAGGGAAAACACAGGGGCACAACAGGGGAACCACAGGGGTTCAACAGGGGAAACAGAGGGGTACAACAGAGGAAACACAGGGGCACAAGAGGGGAACAGAGGGGTACAACAGGGGAACCACAGGGGCACAACAGGGGAAGAACAGGGGTACAACAGGAGAACAGAGGGGTACAACAGAGGAAACACAGGGGCACATGAGGGGAACAGAGGGGTACAACAGGGGAAACACAGGGGCACAACAGGGGAACCACAGGGGTACAACAGGGGAAGCACAGGGGTACAACAGGGGAACCACAAGGGTACAACAGGGGAACCACAGGGGTACAACAGGGGAACCACAGGGGCACAACAGGGGAACCACAGGGGCACAACAGGGGAACCACAGGGACACAACAGTGGAACCACAGGGGTACAACAGGGGAAACACACGGACACAACAGGGGAACCACAGGGGTACAACAGGGGAACCACAGGGACACAACAGGGGAACCACAGGGACACAACAGGGGAAACACAGGGGTACAACAGGGGAAACACAGGGGTACAACAGGGGAACCACAGGGACAACAGGGGAAACACAGGGGTACAACGGGAGAACCACAGGGGTACAACAGGGGAAACACAGGGGCACAACAGGGGAAACACAAGGGTACAACAGGGGAAACAGAGGGGTTCAACAGGGGAAACAGAGGGGTACAACAGGAGAACAGAGGGTTACAACAGGGGAACCACAGGGGTACAACAGGGAAACCACAGGGGTACAACAGGGGAACAGAGGGGTACAACAGAGAAAACACAGGGGCACAACAGGGGTAACAGAGGGGTTCAACATGGGAAACACAGGGGCACAACAGGGGTAACAGACGGGTACAACAGAGGAAACACAGGGGCACAAGAGGGGAACAGAGGGGCACAACAGGGGAAACACAGGGACACAACAGGGGAACCACAGGGGCACAACAGGGGAACCACAGGGGTACAACAGGAGAACAGAGGGGTACAACAGAGGAAACACAGGGACACAACAGGGGAACCACAGGGGTACAACAGGGGAAACACAGGGACACAACAGGGGAACCACAGGGGCACAACAGGGGAAACACAGGGGCACAACAGGGGAACCACAGGGGTACAACAGGAGAACAGAGGGGTACAACAGAGGAAACACAGGGGCACATGAGGGGAAGAACAGGGGTCCAACAGGAGAACAGAGGGGTACAACAGGGGAAGCACAGGGGTACAACAGGGGAAACACAGGGGCACAACAGGGGAATCACAGGGGCACAACAGGGGAACCACAGGGGCACAACAGGGGAACCACAAGGGTACAACAGGGGAACCACAGGGGTACAACAGGGGAACCACAGGGGCACAACAGGGGAACCACAGGGGCACAACAGGGGAACCACAGGGACACAACAGTGGAACCACAGGGGTACAACAGGGGAAACACACGGACACAACAGGGGAACCACAGGGACACAACAGGGGAAACACAGGGACACAACAGGGGAAACACAGGGACACAACAGGGGAACCACAGGGGTACAACAGGGTAAACACACGGACACAACAGGGGAACCACAGGGGTACAACAGGGGAAACACACGGACACAACAGGGGAAACACAGGGGTACAACAGGGGAAACAGAGGGGTTCAACAGGGGAAACAGAGGGGTACAACAGGAGAACAGAGGGTTACAACAGGGGAACCACAGGGACAACAGGGGAAACACAGGGGTACAACGGGAGAACCACAGGGGTACAACAGGGGAAACACAGGGGCACAACAGGGGAAACACAAGGGTACAACAGGGGAAACAGAGGGGTTCAACAGGGGAAACAGAGGGGCACAAGAGGGGAACAGAGGGGTACAACAGGGGAAACACAGGGGCACAACAGGGGAACCACAGGGGCACAACAGGGGAACCACAGGGGTACAACAGGAGAACAGAGGGGTACAACAGGGGAAACACAGGGACACAACAGGGGAACCACAGGGGTACAACAGGGGAAACACAGGGACACAACAGGGGAACCACAGGGGTACAACAGGGGAAACACACGGACACAACAGGGGAACCACAGGGGTACAACAGGGGAACCACAGGGACACAACAGGGGAAACACAGGGGTACAACAGGGGAAACACAGGGGCACAACAGGGGAACCACAGGGGCACAACAGGGGAAGCACAGGGGTACAACAGGGGAAACACAGGGACACAACAGGGGACCACAGGGACACAACAGGGGAACCATAGGGGTACAACAGGGGAAACACACGGACACAACAGGGGAACCACAGGGGTACAACAGGGGAAACACAGGGGTACAACAGGGGAAACACAGGGGTACAACAGGGGAACCACAGGGGTACAACAGGGGAAACACAGGGGCACAACAGGGGAACCACAGGGGTACAACAGGGAAAACACAGGGGCACAACAGGGGAACCACAGGGGTTCAACAGGGGAAACACAGGGGCACAACAGGGGAACCACAGGGGTTCAACAGGGGAAACAGAGGGGTACAACAGGGGAACCACAGGGGTACAACAGGGAAAACACAGGGGCACAACAGGGGAACCACAGGGGTTCAACAGGGGAAACAGAGGGGTACAACAGGAGAACAGAGGGGTACAACAGGGGAACCACAGGGGTACAACAGGGGAACAGAGGGGTACAACAGAGAAAACACAGGGGCACAACAGGGGTAACAGAGGGGTTCAACAGGGGAAACACAGGGGTACAACAGGGGAACCACAGGGGTACAACAGGGGAACAGAGGGGTTCAACAGGGGAAACACAGGGGCACAACAGGGGTAACAGACGGGTACAACAGAGGAAACACAGGGGCACAAGAGGGGAACAGAGGGGCACAACAGGGGAAACACAGGGACACAACAGGGGAACCACAGGGGCACAACAGGGGAACCACAGGGGTACAACAGGAGAACAGAGGGGTACAACAGAGGAAACACAGGGACAGAACAGGGGAACCACAGGGGTACAACAGGGGAAACACAGGGACACAACAGGGGAACCACAGTGGCACAACAGGGGAAACACAGGGGTACAACAGGGGAAACACACGGACACAACAGGGGAACCACAGGGACACAACAGGGGGAACACAGGGGTACAACAGGGGAAACACAGGGACACAACAGGGGAACCACAGGGGTACAACAGGGGAAACACAGGGACACAACAGGGGAAACACAGGGGCACAACAGGGGAACCACAGGGGTACAACAGGAGAACAGAGGGGTACAACAGAGGAAACACAGGGGCACATGAGGGGAACAGAGGGGTACAACAGGGGAAACACAGGGGCACAACAGGGGAACCACAGGGGTACAACAGGGGAAGCACAGGGGTACAACAGGGGAACCACAGGGACACAACAGGGGAACCACAGGGGCACAACAGGGGAAACACAGGGACACAACAGGGGAAACACAGGGGTACAACAGGGGAAACACAGGGACACAACAGGGGAACCACAGGGGTACAACAGGGGAAACACACGGACACAACAGGGGAACCACAGGGGTACAACAGGGGAACCACAGGGACACAACAGGGGAAACACAGGGGTACAACAGGGGAAACACAGGGACACAACAGGGGAACCATAGGGGTACAACAGGGGAAACACACGGACACAACAGGGGAACCACAGGGGTACAACAGGGGAACCACAGGGACACAACAGGGGAACCATAGGGGTACAACAGGGGAAACACAGGGGCACAACAGGGGAACCACAGGGGTTCAACAGGGGAAACAGAGGGGTACAACAGGGGAACCACAGGGGCACAACAGGGGAACCACAGGGACACAACAGGGGTAACAGAGGGGTACAACAGAGGAAACACAGGGGCACAACAGGGGAACCACAGGGGTACAACAGGGAAAACACAGGGGCACAACAGGGGAACCACAGGGGTACAACAGGGAAAACACAGGGGCACAACAGGGGAACCACAGGGGTTCAACAGGGGAAACACAGGGGTACAACAGAGGAAACACAGGGGCACAACAGGGGAACCACAGGGGTACAACAGGGGAAACACAGGGGCACAACAGGGGAACCACAGGGGTACAACAGGGGAACAGAGGGGTACAACAGAGGAAACACAGGGGCACAAGAGGGGAATCACAGGGGCACAACAGGGGAACCACAGGGGCACAACAGGGGAACCACAGGGACACAACAGTGGAACCACAGGGGTACAACAGGGGAAACACACGGACACAACAGCGGAACCACAGGGACACAACAGGGGGAACACAGGGGTACAACAGGGGAAACACACGGACACAACAGCGGAACCACAGGGACACAACAGGGGGAACACAGGGGTACAACAGGGGAAACACACGGACACAACAGGGGAACCACAGGGACACAACAGGGGGAACACAGGGGTACAACAGGGGAAACACAGGGACACAACAGGGGAACCACAGGGGTACAACAGGGGAAACACACAGACACAACAGGGGAACCACAGGGGTACAACAGGGGAAACACAGGGACAACAGGGAAACCACAGGGGTACAACAGGGGAAACACATGGACACAACAGGGGAACCACAGGGGTACAACAGGGGAACCACAGGGGTACAACAGGGGAACCACAGGGACACAACAGGGGAACCACAGGGGTACAACAGGGGAAACACAGGGACACAACAGGGGAACCACAGGGGTACAACAGGGTAACCACAGGGGTACAACAAGGGAAACACAGGGACCACAGGGGAAACACAAGGGTACAACAGGGGAACCACAGGGGTACAACAGGGGAACCACAGGGACAACAGGGTATAACAGGGGAAACACAGGGGTACAACAGGGGAAACCACAGGGGTACAACAGGGGAAACACAGGGACAACAGGGGAAACACAGGGGTACAACAGGGGAAACACAGGGGCAGAACAGGGGAAACACACGGACACAACAGGGGAACCACAGGGGTACAACAGGGGAAACACAGGGGTACAACAGGGGAAACACAAGGGTACAACAGGGGAAACCACAGGGGTACAACAGGGGAAACACAGGGGTACAACAGGGGAAACATAGGGGCAGAACAGGGGAAACACACGGACACAACAGGGGAACCACAATGGTACAACAGGGGAAACACACGGACACAACAGGGGAACCACAGGGGTACAACAGGGGAAACACAGGGGTACAACAGGGGAAACCACAGGGGTACAACAGGGGAAACACAGGGACAACAGGGGAAACACAGGGGTACAACAGGGGAAACACAGGGGCAGAACAGGGGAAACACACGGACACAACAGGGGAACCACAGGGGTACAACAGGGGAAACACAGGGGTACAACAGGGGAAACACACGGACACAACAGGGGAACCACAGGGGTACAACAGGGGAAACACAGGGACAATAGGGGAAACACAGGGGTACAACAGGGGAACCACAGGGGTACAACAGGGGAAACACAGGGACAATAGGGGAAACACAGGGGTACAACAGGGGAAACACAGGGACAACAGGGGAAACCACAGGGGTACAACAGGGGAAGCACAGGGACAACAGGGGAAACACAGGGGTACAACAGGGGAAACACAGGGGCACAACAGGGGAAACACAGGGACAACAGGGGAAACACAGGGGTACAACAGGGGAAACACAGGGACAACAGGGGAAACCACAGGTGTACAACAGGGGAAACACAGGGACAACAGGGGAAACCACAGGGGTACAACAGGGGAAGCACAGGGACAACAGGGGAAACACAGGGGTACAACAGGGGAAACACAGGGGCACAACAGGGGAAACACAGGGACAACAGGGGAAACACAGGGGTACAACAGGGGAAACACAGGGACAACAGGGGAACCACAGGGGTACAACAGGGGAAACACAGGGACAACAGGGGAAACACAGGGGTACAACAGGGGAAACACAGGGACAACAGGGGAAACCACAGGGGTACAACAGGGGAAACACAGGGACAACAGGGATGTTTAGTGTAGATGTTTAGTGACAGAAGCTTCTCAGGAGGTTTTTTGAAAATTATTCATAAACTGATTTTATTTTTTTAAATGTTTCAGATCACGAGCTCAGCCGACTCGGAAGCTGTCACCCGTCAGAAGCTGGTGAAAGGCCACGCCTACTCTGTGACAGGGGCAGCTGTGGTAAGAGGACACGCCCCTCTCATTCACCTGTCTGTTAGGAATCCTGAGACATGATTTCAGATCAGTGTGAAAGCCTTACAGTGGCTCACCTGAAGAGGGGCGGGGTTTCATCTCTATCATGATGAATTTAAAGTGATGGGTTGTCCAATCAGGTGTAACTCTGGCCTGCTCTGCATGTGATTGGCTGCAGGTGGAATACCGCGGTGACATGGAGAAGCTGATCCGGATCAGAAACCCGTGGGGTCAGGTGGAGTGGACCGGAGCCTGGAGCGACAAGTAGGTCACCCCAAGAGCTCGCCCACCAACAGAGGGGGAGGGGCTTCAGGCTGTTTCCCAGCAGCAGAAAAACACTGTAACGTTATCTTCAGGTGGTCAGTGTCTGAACAGATGTGGGCGCGCTGCAAACAGGAGCTGCTCACACATCATTCAGACCCCTGTCAGTATAGATGATGAGCTACGGGGGGCACATTCAGTATCTACGGAGTTTGTGGTTAAAGGGGCGTGCACCGATATTTATTAAGAGCAAAACATGAACTCAACTCTTTTGGTTTTACTCCTATTTTTAACAGCATTAAGTGAAAGATCTGAGACTGTTTTTATTCCCTCAGATTTACTTCTTATTTTTATTATTTATTTAGTAGCCAACATCATCATCATCATCATCATCATCTATCCACCTGACAGGCAAGTCTGATGAAACAGCATCATCACGACACAGGTGAGTCTCAGGATGGTCACAGTAAAGGGACCAGACACACCAAACTGACCTCAGAGAACTAGTGGTGATGAAGGCCCCCTGCTGCATTGCCTCACATCGCTGTGCCTGAACGCACCACAGAGATGACAGACGACGGCCAACCATCATGTCCGTTCTGCTCCTGCTGAGAGGAAATAATTGTCCACAGCAGCAGACGGCGGTCGTCTGTGTCCATCATTGAAAAAGGGAAACAGGAAGAGCATTGTGATGCTAGTTAGCCAGCACATTAACAACACAATCAGAGCATATTTACTGTGCGCCAGTGAACAATAACACAAACCGTCAGGAAACGTTTCTGCTGAAGAGAAAAATAATCTGACCTGTTGGTTTTGGTCTCCCTCCCTCTGGACTTTAGCTCCTCCTTTACTGTTGCTGCTGCCGTGGTCCTGCCAGATGCCTTCTGCTTCTACTGTTATTATACACATATGATTATTGTCACACATGTATACTATCAGATACTAATATAAACTTTCAACATATTGTACCACAGTAACCAGAACTATAATCATAATATTATTACTTTCATTAATGTTGTTGTAAGCTACTGTCATTACCGTCTGTCCTGCATCTCTCTCTCTCTCTCTCTCTCTGTCTCTCTCTCTCTCTCTCTCTTTCTGTCTCATTGTGTCATACGGATTATTGTTAATTTATCATGTTGATCTGTTCTGTACGACATCTATTGCACGTCTGTCCGTCCTGGAAGAGAGATCCCTCCTCAGTTGCTCTTCCTGAGCTTTCTACCGTTTTTTTTCCCCCCGTTAAAGGGTTTTTTGGGGAGTTTTTCCTGATCAGCTGTGAGGGTCCAAAGGACAGAGGGATGTCGTATGCTGTAAAGCCCTGTGAGGCAAATTGTATTTGTGATATTGGGCTTTATAAATAAAATTGATTGATTGATTGACTCACTGACGCTGAGCTCAGCTGACAGTCAGAGGGAGGTCCATCTGTGTCATGTGACCAAACATCACGTTTTACTGTGACCGTCCCAACATACACCTGTGTAGTGATGATGATGATGTTTGGTCAGACTCACCTGTGTAGTGATGATGATGATGATGATGTTTGATCAGACCCACCTGTGTAGTGATGATGATGATGATGATGATGTTTGATCAGACCCACCTGTGTAGTGATGATGATGATGATGATGTTTGATCAGACCCACCTGTGTAGTGATGATGATGATGATGTTTGATCAGACCCACCTGTGTAGTGATGATGATGATGATGATGTTTGATCAGACTCACCTGTGTAGTAGTGATGATGATGATGATGATGATGATGTCTGATCAGACCCACCTGTGTGTAGTGATGATGATGATGATGATGATGTCTGATCAGACCCACTTGTGTGTAGTGATGATGATGATGATGATGATGTTTGATCAGACCCACCTGTGTGTTTACATTTATGTTCGTTGAAGTTAACGAAACCGTTTCCTGCTCTGACAGCTCGTCTGAGTGGCGTTACATCAGCGATGAGGACAGAGAGCGTCTGAGTCATCGGTCAGAGGACGGAGAGTTCTGGTAAAATGTTGTTTGAACTCCAAACTACCTGAACTTCATCATCATATCTGTGTGTGTATGTCAAGTGAATCCCTCTGCTGTGTCTTCCAGGATGTCTTTCAATGAATTCCTGAGACATTACTCCCGGCTGGAGATCTGTAACCTGACGCCCGACGCCCTGAGCGACGACACCATCTCTAAGTGGGCTCTGTCCAAGTTCGACGGCAGCTGGAGGAGAGGATCCACTGCTGGAGGCTGCCGGAACTATCCCAGTGAGTGATCCTGTCAGGCAGAGAGCAGATGGTGTTCACTCTAGTTTTTGACCTTTTCTTTCCAAACGGCAGACACATTTTGGATGAACCCTCAGTTTATGATCAGGCTTGATGAGGAGGACGATGACCCTGACGACGGAGAGGAAGGCTGCAGCTTAGTGGTCGGTCTGATCCAGAAGAACCGCAGACGCATGAGGAAGATTGGAGAGGACATGCAAACGGTTGGATTCGCCATCTATGAGGTGAGACAGCAACTTGTTCTACGTTTTGTCTCTGTTTCGTCCCGACTGTTTACGCTGTGGTTACAATGACTCAAATCTGCCCCCCAGACAAATTGACGTTTAACTCCAGGGTATCAGGTTCCTTGCTAGGAGGCATCTGAACCTGATCAGACAGGTTCTCAGTGGGTGTTGTGTCAGTGTCTCCGATCATGTTTGTGATATTCATGCACAGGATCTCAAGGCTCAGCTGGGGGGAGGAAAGGGTCTGGTTTGGAGACCTCATAATTGCATCTCTGTTTTTTCAACACACCATGACCTCCAGCATGACCTGGGGCAGATTGCAGAGTCAGCTCCTCCCAGTCTGAGGTCATGGTTCTCTGCTGCAGAATGGTGGATTGTTCCCTCTGGGTTGGGACAGAGTTACTGCCCCAAGAGAATGAGTTCAAGTATCTTGGGATCTTGTTCACGAGTAAGGGTAGAATGGAGCATGAGATGGGTCGGTGGTTTGGTGCGGTGATGTGGTGTTGTGCCGCACTGTTGTGGTTCAGAGGGAGTTGAGCTGGAGGGCGAAGGTTTTGATTTCCTGGTCCATCTGCGTCCCAACCCTCACCTATAGTCTTGAGCTCTGGGTAGTGACTGAAAGAATGAGGTCACAGATACAAGCGTCTGAATTGAGTTTCCTCTGTCAGGTGTCTGGGCTCAGCCTTAGAGATAGGGGGAGGAGTCAGACATCTGGAGGGAACCCCGGGGCAGACCCAGAACACGCTGGAGGGATTATAGATCTCATCTGGTCTGGGAACAGCTCGGGGTCCTCCAGGAGGAGCTGGGAAGTGCTGATGAGGAGAGAGACATCTGGGGTGTTTTACTCAGCCTGCTGCCCCCGAGACCTGACCCAGGATAAGAGAAAATTAGATGGATGGATGATTTACAAAGGTCTCTGTCATGAAAAGTCTTTTTGGCCCTATGGCCCTTCCGAAGTTGTCGTTGCATGGTTTGGCTAGGTCCCCAGGAAATGTTGGGCATTTCCACGGTGGCCAAACAGTGACATCACACTGTCACCTGATGCCGTTGAGCCCAAAAATAATTTTTCCCGTGACTTACACTGTGAAAAATATGTCTATAAATAAGCGGATACATCTGAGAAATTGTTTTTTTCACTATCAGGATTTGATCCATTTGGTGCATTTGGAAACACTAGAAGAGTCGAACGATCGGATCATTTATCCCCATTCAGGTTAGCTGAGCACTAAACAGGCTGGTGAGGTCTGTAGTACCTCTGCTCTATGGGCCCGATGATGTGGAAGATCCAGGTTAGTTCAACAGGTTTGGCTTCCTGCACCACTGAGCAACCTTCATAGGAATGAATGTGGTCCCCCCTCTGGTGCTGTATCCAGGTCGATTTATAAATCCATGGGTTCGGCTACCATGTGTCCAGCGCTATCCCTGAGGACGTGGTCAGTACAGTTGGTCCATGAGAGTGGCTCTAAGCTGAGAGGTCACAGGATCTCAGGTTGTTCTGTTTATCAGAGTTTGATCTGTTCGGTCGTGTTCGAGTTGTCTCAGAGAGACACTTCAGTTCAGTTCCAGCTGAGGAATCGTGTTTGTGTTGTGATTTCAGACAGTAGAAACTCTGATGGACTGAAGGTTTGTTTACTCTTCTTCCTTCTTCTGTTCCAGGTTCCTGATGAGGTACGAAGGAGATCAGCTGCTCACTTCCTGCTGCTCAACATTTTACACCTTTAGCTGCAACACATCCAGTCTGATGTCTCGCCTGTTGTCTCTGATGTCTGGCCTTGTGTCTCTGTCTTATCTACTGTCTCACCTGTTGTCTTGCTTGTTGTCGCTGATGTCTCGCCTGGTGTCTCTGTCTTATCTACTGTCTCACCTGTTGTCTCGCTTGTTGTCTCTGATGTCTCGCCTGTTGTCTCTGATGTCTCGCCTGGTGTCTCACCTGTTGTCTCTGATGTCTCGCCTGATGTCTTGCCTGCTGTTTCTGATGTCTCACTTGCTGTCTGATGTTTTAACTGGTGTCTCTGATGTCTCGCTTGGTGTCTCTTGTGTCTCACCCGCTGTCTCTGATGTCTCACACACTGTCTCTGATGTCTCACCTGCTGTCTCCCGTCAGTTCTGTGGTCAGAGGAACGTCCACCTGAACAGAAACTTCTTCCTGCGTCACGCCTCCTCGGCTCGTTCTGAAACCTTCATCAACCTGCGAGAAGTGTCCAGCCGCTTCGTTTTGCCGCCTGGCGAGTATATAATCGTCCCGTCCACCTTTGAGCCGCAGAAGAACGGAGACTTCTGTGTGCGAGTCTTCTCAGAGAAACAGGCCGACTTCCAGTAAGTTTGATTCAAACCGTGAGACAATGAAAACGTCCACAGGTCAGATGAGTCTGAGACACAGCAGCAGCCTCTGGTGGATGTCAGTGGAACTGCAGAGTCATTAACGTGGTCTGAGCTCTTTTGTTAGAACTCTCCAGCAGCTCATTTGATTTCTGCTTATTTAGATTTTATAAACTGGAAACTAATATAAAACAATGACCTTAAATTTTTGAATAATAAATGAGTTTGATGTCTCACGTTTGATTTCCTGCAGAGAGCTGGACGACCCCATCGAGTGCCGAGTGGAGAAGGTGAGATTTGATGGGGGGTCTGACTAACAAATGTGTTCCTGGTTGGACAGGGGTCCCACCATCATGGAAAAGCTGGAAAATCACATTGTAACAGTTTCACTACACAAAACAACAATCCAGGCCTGGAAAAGTCCTGGAATGTTGATTTGTGTGAGGAAACTGTTACAGTTGTCCTCCACAAATACTAATTTTCCATTTGCTGTAACACAACATCCAATGTAGTTTCTGTAGCTGTCAACGTAACGTTACTCAAATACGTGTGTGACGTTTTGTTTATGATCACGTTCATTCCTCTGTGTTATTCCTGGCATTCTGTTTCTCCCTCCATGTGTCCCGGCTCGATTAAATTAAGTTTGAATAGTTTATGTTTGAAAAAGGTCTGACAAGTGGGGAAGGAAAAGAATTATGGGTCCTTGAAAAGTCATGGAAGACTTATGAATTGTTGTCAGTGACGGTGTGGCTGCGGCTGGTTGGAGAACTGACAGAGGGGGAGATAAACAGTTGAGCTTCGCTAACAGAGAGCTTTATTTTCAATCTGTCATTTAACTAAAGGACAAAGCCTGATGAGGCGTCCACTGTCAGTTTGTAAAGGTGAGCTGCCTAATAAGGTGTCCAATAAAGACGCAGTGACATCACCGGCTTCTTTCTGAAAAGTTCCGAGATTTTCTACAAGAAGCGCTTGGAGCATTTGCACAAAAAAGCCGAAGCGCTCTGAAAAACCCCAAACAAAACAAGTTGGGTGGACGCGTTTTCCCATGTGCTCTCTGCTCAACTGAAAAAAAAAGACACCGATGACCAGAAAAAAAGCTGCGTGGATGCCATGGACTGAGGGGGACACATATCACCAGAGATCATAATCTGCTGTTAATGGATGATCTTTGATCTGATGATCCTGTCGTCATGTGTCTGTACCTGTGTTTGTAATTTAAAGGCGCTGTATGTAAGAACGTGGCCAAAACAGTTACTGCACTCAAATTCAAAATACTGCTGCGAGTCGTGTCCGCCCCCCCTCCCCTACAGATTCGAGGTTGCTGGACAGTGCCACGCTGGAGACTGATTTGTTTGCCCACAGGCGGCTGCCATGGCAGGGCCGCATCGCCGCGTCCTTGATCTTCGGTTTTCCATCGGACTGTTCAAGCAAGTCCGGCTTCACTGCTGCTAACGCTGCTGCCGGGATACAGCTGAGGAGGAGCAGACTGCTAATGCTATGTACCGGGACACTGCTAACGCTGCTTGCCGTGCTGCTGTAGCTCAGTTGTAACTGTAACGGATGCTGAGACTCTACTGACTGTGTGACTAGTAGACGGGGCTGGGTGGCGCAACAGGCCAAAACACAAATTCAAAACATAAACATGATTTGTGGACTGTAAAAATGTTTTTTAAATGCGAATATTCTGGCTGTACTATTGTTGTCGGTGAGAACAGTATGTTATATTAACATTATTCCTTAGTCTCTGTGACATGTTAGGATGATTTTACGACTATTTGCTTTAGATTTCTCACATATAGCTCCTTTAATTTGTGGAGTTTTGACTTGTTTCAGATCGAGATCGATGAGGGAGATGTGGACAGTCGCTTCAGAAGTCTGTTTGGACAGCTGGCAGGAGGGGTGAGCCGCTCACACACACACACACCATACGAATCACACACAGTGTGAATGAACCCAGAAGATCTGACGCTGAAACGACTCTGTGCTGCAGGACTGTGAGATCTCAGCCTTCGAACTGCAGAGGATCCTCAACAAAGTGGTGACCAAACGTGAGACACTTTTTAACCTATAACCTCAGGTGTATCAGCAGGTGTGAACAGAGGTCAGGTGTATCAGCAGGTGTGAACAGAGGTCAGGTGTATCAGCAGGTGTGAACAGTGTTCAGGTGTATCAGCAGGTGTGAACAGAGCTCAGGTGTATCAGCAGGTGTGAACAGTGCTCAAGTGTATCAGGAGGTGTGAACAGAGCTCAGGTGTATCAGCAGGTGTGAACAGTGCTCAAGTGTATCAGGAGGTGTGAACAGAGCTCAGGTGTATCAGGAGGTGTGAACAGAGCTCAGGTGTATCAGGAGATGTGAACAGAGCTCAGGTGTATCAGCAGGTGTGAACAGTGCTCAGGTGTATCAGGAGATGTGAACACAGCTCAGGTGTATCAGGAGGTGTGAACAGAGCTCAGGTGTATCAGGAGATGTGAACACAGCTCAGGTGTATCAGGAGGTGTGAACACAGCTCAGGTGTATCAGCAGGTGTGAACAGAGCTCAGGTGTATCAGGAGGTGTGAACACAGCTCAGGTGTATCAGCAGTTGTGAACAGAGCTCAGGTGTATCAGGAGATGTGAACAGAGCTCAGGTGTATCAGCAGGTGTGAACAGAGGTCAGGTGTATCAGCAGGTGTGAACAGTGTTCAGGTGTATCAGCAGGTGTGAACAGAGCTCAGGTGTATCAGCAGGTGTGAACAGTGCTCAAGTGTATCAGGAGGTGTGAACAGAGCTCAGGTGTATCAGGAGATGTGAACACAGCTCAGGTGTATCAGCAGTTGTGAACAGAGGTCAGGTGTATCAGCAGGTGTGAACAGTGTTCAGGTGTATCAGCAGGTGTGAACAGAGCTCAAGTGTATCAGCAGGTGTGAACAGTGCTCAAGTGTATCAGGAGGTGTGAACAGAGCTCAGGTGTATCAGCAGATGTGAACAGAGCTCAGGTGTATCAGCAGGTGTGAACAGAGGTCAGGTGTATCAGCAGGTGTGAACAGTGTTCAGGTGTATCAGCAGGTGTGAACAGTGTTCAGGTGTATCAGCAGGTGTGAACAGAGCTCAGGTGTATCAGCAGGTGTGAACAGTGTTCAGGTGTATCAGCAGGTGTGAACAGAGCTCAGGTGTATCAGCAGGTGTGAACAGAGCTCAAGTGTATCAGCAGGTGTGAACAGAGCTCAGGTGTATCAGCAGGTGTAAACAGTGCTCAGGTGTATCAGCAGGTGTGAACAGTGCTCAGGTGTCTTTCTCTGACAGGTCAAGACATCCAGACAAGCGGCTTCTGCCTCACAACCTGTCGTAACATGATCAACATGCTGGACGTATCCTCCCATCACAGATGATGTTCACAAATAATCTAAACCAGATGCTTGTTATGTCTTCGTTAAAGGAATCATTAAAATAAACTCCGACATCATCAAATGATTCAAAGAGAAAATACTCAACAGATTAATGAGAATATTTGTCAGTTCCAGTGTTAATAAACGTGGGTTTGTGGTTCAGGTGAGAACTTGTTCAGACTGCAGGAACCAGAAAGGTAGTTCTTTTCTGCCGCAGTGGCTGATGGGTAAAATAATGCAAGCGTGAACGTCAGTGTCACTTCCTGAACGGGGGCTGCAGAAAGATGGCAGCGGTAAACTGGGTGTGGTGGAGTTCAAAGTGCTGTGGACCAAAATCGAGAACTACCTGGTGAGTCTCAGATCCAGAACCTGGCCTCAGGTCCTCCGTGTGTGTGTGTGTGTGTGTGTGTGTTACCTACAGCAGGCGTCAGTCAGCAGGTGGAGTCTGACACTGACGCTCAGTGACGTCCTGCTGTGGGCAGAGTCAGCAACAAGACAGATTTTACACACCTAAGACATCAGTATCAGGTAAAGTGTACGATATACTGAGAGTGTTTTCACCCCTTCACCTTTCTGTCAGACAGCCTGTTCAGACTGGGAAGCTGTTAGCAGCTCCCCATCTCTGCTCTCTCCACAGCCAGATTGTCTGTGTCACTGGGGGACTTTGGTGAATCTGAATGAGGCCTTTAAAACACCAGTCTCCCAGTGACACAGACACAGCCAGTGACCAGCAGCTCATGTTAAATCACTGGTGTTGTCAGTGGAGAGAGAGGGAGCCATATAACAATTTCATTTCCCTGTTAGAACTCACTGTCTGATAGAAAGGTGAAGAACATCGTACACTTCAACTTTTAGAGAGTAAAAATCTGTCTTGTTGCTGACTCCGCCACCAGCAGACATCAAGGTAAAGCTGTGGAATGATTCGGACACTTTAACTGATACTGATATTTTTAGTTGGGACGTTTTGTTACAGAGCTCATCAGCGGTGTAAAGCTCAGACCAAATGTCTCCTGAGACATGACATTAAATCATGATGATGTCACAGTGACCTTTGACCTTTGACCACCAAACTCTAATCAGTCCCCCACTGGTTCCAGGAGAACATTTGTGCCAAATTGAGTGAAATTTCTTGAGGCCTTCTTAAGACACAGCCCTCATGAGGATGGGTGAGACGAACAGACCAGCAGCTATTGGCTGCTAGTGTCCTGTTTCTTCCTGTGAAGTGTCTTTGACACATGAGCTCTAACTGTGTCTCTGTGTGCCAGAAAATTTACAGAGACAAGGACATGGACAATACGGGGACAATGAGCTCAGCTGAGATGAGGACGGCTGTGGAGGAAGCTGGTAAAACCTTTCAAAATAAAACACTTTCTGTTGTTTCCTCAAAGACACTTTTCTTCATCAGGACGTCTCTTAATCACAGAGGCGCTTCGTCTGTCTGTGTCCTCAGTGACCTGTCTCTGTGTCTTCCAGGTTTCAGTCTCAACAACCCGCTCCATCAGGTCCTGGTGGCTCGTTACAGTGAACCAGATCTCACCGTCGACTTCGACAACTTCGTCAGCTGTTTGGTTCGTCTTGAGAACATGTTCAGTAAGTCCCCGCTGTCCCCACAAACCACACTGTTCTCACAGGATCCACTCTAACTCATGATGATGATGATGATTATGATGTTTCCTCTCCTCAGACATGTTTGACACTTTGAACAAAGATGACTCAGGAAACATTCAGCTCAGCCTGTTGGAGGTACGTTTCTCTCTCTCTCGCTCACACACACTGTTACGACCCCGGCTCTTGGGAAGCAACATAGAGGAGTCAGACGACGTGTGTAGAGATTAAAATAACATTTATTGCACAAAAGGAAACAAAGGATAACCAAAAGCTGAAAATGGAGGCTGGTGACAATGCAGGTGGCCCAGGCTGCATGGTGGAAGAGAGAGAGTGGGTGGAGCTTGTTTGGGCTTTTAAAGACCTCCCAGCAGGTGCCAGAGATTAAGAGGGAAACTACAGGGGAGAAGTTTGATTACCTGAAAAACAAAAAGGATCAGATTTGGACATAAAACACACACACACACACACACACAAACACACACACACACACACACACACACACACACAGAGTTTGCACCAAGAGATGATTTAACATGAGTCTGATGTGGTTCTCCTCCAGTGGCTGAATGTGTCTCTGCTCTGAGGAACCCAGACCAGCCTGATCCTGGACCTGATCCCAGACTGGAGCTGAAACACTGGAGTTTGGTTCATATATTCTACAGTAATCACGAGGGAGAGGGATGTTAAAGAGACAGAGACAAACTGGTCATTTCTTATTACTTCATTGACATGTAATCAGTTTATTACTCGCTGTTATAATCACATGTTTATTGGTGTTTACACAGCTGTTAATTCTCAAAGCAGACATTAATAAACAACTACATTATGGTCTGTTATTCATCAGTTATTACATGTTGGGATTGCTTCTATTTATGGTTAGATGTGTTCTGATTGGTCCAGCAGATTGTTTCTGTACTTCATCATTAGGTCATTTATTGTTTTGTGTTTGCTAGAAAAGCTGCTTCACACCGTATGCCTTAATAACCTGTATGCAAACCTGTTATTAAAGCCTTAATAACCACCTGTGTGCCCTGTTATAAACATGTTAATGACGCCTGTGTGCCCTGTTATAAACATGTTATTAATGCTTCAATAATCAAGACAAATGATTGAATCAGTTTGAGCAGTGATTTATTGTGAAAGTTCAGATTTATAAAATATTTTCAGTTACAAATAATAAACCTTCACACCTGACTGTATTGTCCAATAAGAAGGACCTGACTGCAGCTGTGGGTGGGGCTTACAGTCACCTGTACCTTTACTGCGGTGCACTGATAGCATGTCACAGGACGTGGCATCATGCTAAATGTTTCTATGATGAATTATAAATGTTGTGAAATTATTGAAAACTCTGATTGGCTGACAGCAGCAAAGAGAAGCTCCTACCAACCAGGCCACACCCTTCGCTCCCAAACAGACGTCTATAATAATCCCACGTCTTGCCCCCTGACTCCCTGTCCAAACAGGAAACAGTCCCTCTGTGCAGCAGGTACCTGACCCTCTCAGCTTCCAGCAGGATGATGCCATCTCTTGCTTTATGAACTCATCGCTGTATTTTCTGCCGAGCGAATTCCTCTGCCCACCTCAGAGCCTCAGTGATGTCACTGCTGCTTCCTGTTCCCTTGGCAACCAGTGTGGAGCCCCCGGCGGTCCCCCCAAGGTGATGACATACTGCCACTGCCCAATCAGAGGCTGAGAGGGAGGGCGAGTCCTGAGGAGAGAAAGAGAGAGAGAGAGAGAGGACAGCCAATCAGATGCTTTAAACGAGGCCTTGCCCCCTCCGTGGTGTCACTGTCAGGTGTGTCACTGTTACCTTGGGAACCTGGCAGGCACACAGAACCTTCCCAGAATGCCTCTGGTGAGCGAGCAGCATCACATGACTGAGAGGAGCTGCGGCACTCAGCTGATTCACTGTCTTCATCACAATCTGACAGGGAACAGCACGACAGGTGTGATGTCATAGTGATGTCATAAGACTACAGTTTGTTATCAGACAGATGCATGATGGGAAATGTAGGATCTAGTCATCAATCAGGTTGAATGATCTCACCGACAGAGAGTTCGTCTCCACCAAGTCCACCTGCAGATCTTTCCTGCCGTTCTTCTCCAGCAGCGCCTGAGCTCTCACCGCAGCCTGTGCAAAACATGATGGGAAAACACAGTCAGAGCAGCAAACACGGAGGAGCAACACAGATCCTCACCTGCTGAAAGAACAACTCACCTGTAACAGTTTTTATATCATGGAATCATTCTTTCTATCCACATACGATTGTCCTGCCTACGCTCTGTTGTTTGATGATGTCAAAGAGCGTGACGTAAGTGTGTTCTCTGATGATGTCAGAGAATGTGACGTAAGCGTGTTCTCTGATGATGTCAGAGAACGTGACGTAAGCGTGTTCTCTGATGATGGCCAGACAGACTCAGGTGGGTTTATTTCCTAGACGTTGATTCTGAATCATCTTTTCTTTTTCTACTTTAAATATTTAACACTTTTTTTTCTTGCGTAGATACAGGAGAGTGTTGATGACTTTGTCTTGAAGACATCACTTTTTATAAAGAGATCTAAATTTAATCAACAGAGGACAGGAGACACTGTCTCACGTCGTCCAAACTAGAGCGGGTGTCTGCAGGTGTTACGGCCCTGTTGGTCAGTCTGATTAAAGATGAAGAGACCTAAACTTTTATCTCAGGAGGTCAAACTGACGCTGACAACGTTTCCTTTGGGGAAATAATCTGCAGTTGGAATAAAAGGTAATGAATCGATATTTATTTTATCACAAAACTCAGCGCATGGTGAAGATATCGTATCATGATTCCCACCCATCGTTTCTAGAGACAGATCCCAACTAGATCTAGATGTGTAATCCAGATAAAGACACCAGGGGCCGTTAGACGTTCCTTCTTGTTCCACAGTCAGGTGACATCACTTAACGGGCTTTCCCTGACAGCGAAGCCTCTTCACGCTGAGGGCGGCGATGAGTAGCAGCGAGGAGGACGCGTCAAGCCAAGCGGACAACTCTACATCTGAGACCAAAATAATGAGGGTGACCAGTAGCTAACACCCTGTGTCCAGCCCCCACCGAAACCTTCACCCCTAATGAAAATATCTGTCTCAGTAACAGGAAGAGGGCGGTACGACAGAAAGTCTCCACCTTTCGGTTAAGTGCCCACCTAATGTTAAGGTGAAGGAGGGAAGAGGAAACAGGAAGTTCAGCTCCAGTGCTGCTCAAAATTAGAAGGGATCATTAGCTTTTGGATCAGGCCTGCTGCATCATCAAGGATGGAACTTCCCGGCGTGTAAAGACGCCCTGAGAGCACTGCTGCCTGATCTGAAAGGTCGTCTCGTATGAAGGAGCGGCTCTGTCTCAGCGACACCTCCAACTTCCTGTTCAGTGGTAAAAGATAAGAACAGTGGCGCTGCCTTTGTCAAGAGAAGTAAACGTTGCCATCTTGGTTCGTACTTTGCCGCCTCCATGTTGTTTACACTCCTCAAAACGTTAGTGATTGGTTGATTCGCTTATTCAGTGTGTGAAGGTGTTCCCACTGTGTGTGAGAGTCACAGCGTTTCTCAGGTGTGTGTGGTCACCTCTCTGGTCTCCAGTTTCCTGACGGTGGTGTTACTGGTCCTCTGCAGAGCTCGGAGTCGACTCTTCAGCTCTCTGCGCTGCCACTGAGGGATGGGGGTGTTATCCACAGCCTGACAGACAAAGCCCAGGGTCAAACAGCACTGAAGAGGCACAGACCACGGCTGTGTCCGAAATCACTCCCTACTCACTAAATAGTGCACTAAATAGTGTGTTTGCCATTTTGTAGTGCTGTCCGAATGTTTAGTGTAAATTAATATACCCTATATAGTGGACTCATAATATCCCACAATGCAGTGCAAAAAGTAGTGTACAACCGATGGTCACTAACCAAGCAATATGTACCATGATGCATTGCGGAGGCGCCAATAACAGACGGCAGACATGGTGGACAATGAGGAGGAGCACCCGGTGCAGCAGGGAAATACGTACAAATGTACGTAATAGTGTAGTAGTGTATTTATTTTTGTATTAATTCATGTGTGAAAATACGCTCAGTATTAGGTTTTTATCACACAAATGAATTTATTATTTATTTCGGAAACCCACCAGATGACATCACTCTGGCTCGTTTTAATTGTGCGACAGTAATGACGTACTTAACTTCGCGACGGAGTAGTGTCCAAAAGTGTTTTAATGAGCTCACTATATAGTCCTCTATATAGGGAATTCGCTATATAGTGAGTAGGGAGTAGTGAATGATTTCGGACACAGCACACATGTTCTATCATCCTCTCAGCAGCTGCAGTGCACCATGGGTACTTACATCAGAGAGGACTCCGATCTCTTTGGCGAGGCACTGAGCGGAGTCAAAGCTGGAGGGGGTGAAGCCTGCTAGTCTGGTGGACAGAGAGTCCACATCCTGAGACAAAACCTGCCCGTCCTCTCGAGCCTGAAGACAACATGACAGAGTCCACAACATGATACTGTGGTTTCGGCTGGCTAAGCTAACGTTAGCTTGTTAACATGAAAACTGTTTGTTAGCCAACGAAGCAACATACTCTATTAAACACACACTAAACACACACTATACACACACTAAACACACAATATACACACATTAAACATACATTAAACACACACTAAACACACATTACACACACACACTATACAAACATTAAACACACACTAAACACACATTAAACACACACTAAACACACTATACACACATTAAACACACACTACACACACACTATACACACATACACACACTAAACACAGTATACACACACTAAACACACACTAAACATACATTAAACACACTATACACACACTATACACACATTAAACACACACCATACACACACCATACACACATTAAACACGTTAAACACATTCAACACACGTTAAATGCATTTAACACACATTAAATGCACATTAAACATGCATTAAACACACACTAAACACACACTATACACACATTATACACTCACACTAAACACAGTATACACACACTAAACACACACTAAACATACATTAAACACACACTATACACACATTAAACACACACTATACACACATTAAACACACACTAAACACACACTATACATACATTAAACACACACCATACACACATTAAACACGTTAAACACATTCAACACACGTTAAATGCATTTAACACACATTAAACACACTAAACACACAAACACACATTAAACGCACATTAAACACACATTAAACACACACTTAACACACATTAAACACACGTTAAACACACGTTAAATGCATTAAACACACATTAAACACACTAAACACACAAACACACATTAAACACATTCAACACACATTAAACACACTCAACACACAAACACACATTAAACACACGTTAAATGCATTAAACACACATTAAACACATTAAACACACGTTAAATGCATTAAACACACATTACACACACACACTATGCAAACATTAAACACACACTAAACACACATTAAACACACACTAAACACACTATACACACATTAAACACACACTAAACACACATTACACACACACACACTATACACACATTAAACACACACTATACACACATTATACACACACTAAACACAGTATACACACACAAAACACACACTAAACATACATTAAACACACACTATACACACATTAAACACACACTATACACACATTAAACACACACTAAAAACACACTAAACATACATTAAACACACACTATACACACATTAAACACACCATACACACATTAAACACGTTAAACACATTCAACACACGTTAAATGCATTTAACACACATTAAACACACTAAACACACAAACACACATTAAACGCACATTAAACATGCATTAAACACACACTAAACACACACTAAACACACATTACACACACACACTATACACACATTAAACACACACTAAACACACATTATACACACACATAACACAGTATACACACACTAAACACACACTAAACATACATTAAACACACACTATACACACATTAAACACACACTATACACACATTAAACACACACTAAACATACATTAAACACACACTATACACACATTAAACACACACCACCGTTAAACACATTCAACACACGTTAAATGCATTAAACACACATTAAACACACTAAACACACAAACACACATTAAACACATTAAACACACATTAAACACAAATTAAACACTCTCAACACACAAACACACATTAAACACACGTTAAATGCATTAAACACACATTAAACACACTAAACACACAAACACACGTTAAACACACACTAAACATACATTAAACACACATTAAACACACACTAAACATACATTAAACACACTATACACACATTAAACACACACCATACACACATTAAACACGTTAAACACATTCAACACACGTTAAATGCATTTAACACACATTAAACACACTAAACACACAAACACACATTAAACGCACATTAAACACACATTAAACACACAAACACACATTAAACACACGTTAAACACACGTTAAATGCATTAAACACACATTAAACACACTAAACACACAAACACACATTAAACACATTCAACACACATTAAACACACATTAAACACACTCAACACACAAACACACATTAAACACGCGTTAAATGCATTAAACACACATTAAACACATTAAACACACGTTAAATGCATTAAACACACATTAAACACACTAAACACACAAACACACGTTAAACACACACTATACACACACTAAACACACACTAAACACACAATATACACACACTATACACACATTAAACATACATTAAACACACACTAAACACACATTACACACACACACTATACAAACATTAAACACACACTAAACACACTATACACACATTAAACACACTAAACACACAAACACACGTTAAACACATTCAACACACGTTAAATGCATTAAACTAGTATTGCACAGTATACCGGTACTAAAATAGTACCGTGGTACTAGAGTATTCCAAATGGTACTATACTGCATTTGGAAAATACCGGTACTTTGAAATTGATTCAATTCATTAATTTAGTTAATTTATTTTACTCATTTATGCACACAAACGCCTTTCTTGTTCCTATTGGAGCACAGATTGCACAAGTGGTGTGTATGACCACACCTGTATCAACATTCGCAGCTGGCACACGTGAAAAAAGACAAGAGAAAGTCTGCCTCACAACGGGAGACAACACGAGACAACACCAACTGGGTGAAACATTTGAGCAACCAAACTGTGACGTCCGTACAGAGGTACTTTCAAACCACGATTTTTTGGTACCGTTACACCCCTAGTATTTATTGTTCTAAAGGTTTGTAGCCAAAAGGACTTTTCCTTAGGAAAAGTACCGGAAAGTATTGGAAAGTATCGAAATTCATATTGGTATGGGTACCGAAACAAAGATTTTGGTATTGTGACAACACTACATTAAACACACGTTAAATGCATTAAACACACATTAAACACATTAAACACACATTAAACAAACGTTAAACACACATTAATCACACATTAAACAAACAAACACACATTAATCACACATCACGTAGATGTAAAGAAAAGACAGGAGACGGGTGTGAAAAGTTGAATGTTTGTCTGTTAAAGAACAACAATCAGACACGGAGGGAAAATCAAATAACTGAACAAAAGTTCCAGACTAAGAAGAAAAACAACATTGCCAGGAGCTTGTTATCCTGAGAAAACTTTATAAAGTTTAATTCATCATGTCGCATTATTTCTTGACTTTTATATAAAGATATTTTTCTCTGCCTGCTCAGCGCGCTTCCTGTTGTTATTTATCTTCTTGTATTTTTCTGATCAGTGTTGGCTCAGTTCTTCTGTACTCTTCTCTTCTGGAGGTCTGTTTGTATCAGTCTGTGGCGTCTCCACCTCTCCTCACTCATTTCTTTGTTTTTCTGTTTTACTTTTTTGGTTTTGGATAGATTTACATGTATAAACCAAAAAATAAAATAAACATGACCATTGGTGCTGATTTATCCAACAAAAAATAATGTAACAATACAAAGTGTTTTCTACAAGGCCAGACTGATGCGGGAGCAGCCAGTGAGCTAACGTTCCCTGAGCTAATGTTAGCCAGCTAGCTGTCACGTAGTTTCTTTACATGGATCTGCTGTCGATTGCTTCGTAAGGTCGGCTGATAACTCACAGTTAGCGACTTGGTATCACGGAGCTGATGGACCAAACCAAATACAGGAACATTAGACGCTAATGTTATTCTGAATATGACTTAAATTTATTTTCCAGCCTTCGAACAACAGGATGGCATTCAGTCACTGCTGTGGCCCACGCCCAGGGCTGGGATTTTATGAAAGTTATTAATTAAAAACATTATCAATTATGAAGCATTTTTGAACAAGGTGAAATGAGTTAGTTTGATCAGACAAATTAAATCTAGTGGAAATAAATGACTATTAAACACTTTCATCTGCAGAAACAAAAACGACAGACTCATGACGATCATTAACAAAAATACAGAGAAGCTGCGTCCCTAAAATAAATCCCTGTGGAACATCCTCGTTAATAATAAAATAATATGTTAAGAAATCTTAAATTGTTATGGAGGGTTAAATAATTCTGTAGAGAAACGTTAAGTCTTTAATCAATAGTAGGATAACAGTTAACAGTTTAGTGCTAACAGTTTCCCCCCGTATCCAGTCTTTGTGCTAAGCTAAGCTAACCAGGCTACTGGAGGTAGGTCTGTGCTGGACACACAGGTGACAGTGATGTCGTGATGACTTGGAGAAAACACAGATGGTTTACACACGTTATTACTGACCCGTGACGCCTTGCGTCCCGTCACAGCGATGATGCGACTGATTCCTTTCACCAGCTGTCTCTCAGAAACTATCACCAGGTCCTTGATGGCTCCAGTCTGCAGCAGGTGGCTGAGCGCACACACGCACACACACAATCGGGTTATTTACCAGCACAGGACTGATGGTGTAACATCCTGCTGAAATGTTGCCTCAGCTTTGTGTTGGATGTGTTGCTAAGCGACAGCTGCCTAACTGTTAGTACCCTCTGTAACACTGTTTCTTGAAGGCGTGATTCCACGCTGTTATTTCGCCTCAACGTTCTGTATGAAACAACCAATCACAGAGTGAGGAGACAGGTGTCTCACTTCAAAGCCAACAGCAGACGTAGTAACACCTCTGAAACATCTGTATAAACAGGACAGAACTCAAGACGGGATCATGGATAGGTGAGACATTTTGATGATATGTTACGTGTGTGACCGACCACAAGAGATTTAATAAGCGGCTGTTAGCATTAGCAGCTAACTAGAA
Source organism: Epinephelus awoara (assembly GCA_035609425.1). Classification (NCBI taxonomy): domain Eukaryota; kingdom Metazoa; phylum Chordata; class Actinopteri; order Perciformes; family Serranidae; genus Epinephelus; species Epinephelus awoara. The sequence continues at coordinate 48,327,696 of CM069295.1, forward strand.
GAAAAGCAGCCGCTGTTAGCAGTTAGCAATTAACTCAAAGGAGAACAGTAGCTGTTAGCAGTTTGCAGCTAACTCACAGAAGAACAGAGGCTGTTACCAGCTAACTTAGAGAAGAACAGCAGCCGTTAGCAGTTTGCAGCTAATTCAAAGAACAGTAGCTGTTAGCAGTTAGCAGCTAACTCAAAGAAGAAGAGCAGTAGCTGTTAGCAGTTATCAGCTTTAGCATTGTGAACTCTACGAAAAAGTTGGTTGCCCATCTCTTGAAGAAAGAGGGACATTGGCTTTTATATATCTTCAAAGCCCTTCTCGGCAGATTACCACTTTACATCACTAACCTATTGGAGTGGAATTCTGGCACTTACATGACCTGCTCATCTGATTTGTTCTGACTTTGTAAAACTGCATTTTCCTATAATGCCCGAGCTCATGGAACACCCTCCAACACACTCAGAAGATGGAAACATTTCCTTTTCTTGCAGAGTTTAAGACTTTAATTTCTGAACATTGTGTTTCTAATTGTATTTGCTTTAAATGACTTTTTTTTATTCTTTCTTCTTTTTCTTCATTGTTCTCTTTCGTATTACATGTATGTGTTATTTTGTTGCGTTATTGTTGTGTTATTTATGTGCTTATAAACTCGACGGCATTGAAAATGAGGGCAACCTCAATGTCCATAGGAGAATAAATAAAGCTGAGAAGGAGCTAACTCAAAAAAGAAGAACAGTAGCCGATAGCAGTTAGCAGCTAACTCAAAGACGAGGGAACAGCAGCTGTTAGCAGTTAGCAGCTAACAGGAGCTCTTTAACCCTTGAGTGGAGACGAAAATAGCCGCCATATAACGGGGATGCTAAATGATTGTTATTGACATGTGATGTCATTGTTATTGTTTATAAAGAGGTGCTGACACGTATGTTATATGTCACACTAGAGGCCGACGCTGTTGTGTTACATGTCATGCCTCTTTTCACTCTGTGAACTCAACATGCTGTCTGACATCACACTCTGGAGCCAAACAATGCAGCCGTCGCTTGGTTCTGTGTAATCATGTGAGGACACAAAGTCGTAGGGGCTCTGTGGCACCATCTGTGTGTGTTTAAAGGCTGTAACAGGTCAACAGTGTGTTTCTGTCTCACGTTCCGCAGCAGAGCTCCACAGACGTCTCTCTGCCGGCCTGATCATCCACCAGGTCACAGACCGCCACCGCCACAGACACTACCCGAACAGGGTCCGGATACACCTGCAGGAAGAGACAGAGAGACTGAGACAGAGACAAACACACAGAGACAGAGACAGAGACACAGAGACTGAGAGACAGAGACAGAGACACAGAGACAAAGACAGAGAGACTGAGACAGAGACACAGAGAAATTTGCAGGAAAGCCCAATCAGTGTTTTTTCAGCATTGGCAGTATAAAAACAAAATTGGGGAGTGCAGCAAAATGCCGCCAACCTACTTTTGTTTATACAGAATGTGCATTTTTCGGGGCAATGGGGGGCGTGAGCAAGTAACAAAACGTGTAGCTCAGCGTGTGATGTAAACAGTGACGTGGGAGGGAAGCCGCGGCTGGTCATTCCTTCGGCAATTCTCTCATAAGTCGGCCCGTCCTTCACCGTCCCCGTCATCTGACGGTTAATGGCCTCTTCGTTTGCGAGGACAAGGAGGGCGCGCAATTCCTTGTCTCCCCAGTTGCTCATCTTTACAGTGTCTGTCAGGTTTGTGTTTCCCTCTTGCTACTAGCTGCTCGCTAATTCCTGCTATCAGCTGTTTCCTGTTTATCCACCGCCAGTGGCTCGCACGTGTGGCGTCATCAACAGCTCCTCCCACAAGTCTTCAACAGCCCCTCCTATTGCATAAGGCCACCTTGGTCAGTTTAAACTATAAGGGTTCCTCCAATATGTCCACCCTAGGAGGCGGAAAATTGAGCACCTCGGATCAACTCGCCAATCTGCCTCTGTGTGTCGCGCTCGCAGCTTGCCGGCAAAACGGCAAAAAATAAATAAAAATTGCGGAAAATCTGGCAGTGTGAAAGAGGCTATGGAGACAGTGACAGAGACAGAGACAGAGAGACAGACAGCATCACCTCGTCCACTGTCCTCAGTCCCTCGATGCTCCTGGCTGCCTGCAGAGGAAGCTCCTGGCTGTGGACGATGTGATTGGCTGAGATGATGTCATGAACACACCTGTCTACCTCCTGCAGCTGAGAGACATTCAGTGAACTCTGAGGACACACACAGTGAAAGGTAAGTGAAAGGTTAATGAGTGGTTAATGAATGGTTAGTGAAATATTAGTGAAAGGTTAATGAGTGACCTTGACACTGAAGTCAAAGCGCAGGCGATCAGTTGACACGTGAGATCCTCTTTGCTGAACTGAGTGACCCAAAACTTTCCTCAGAGCAAAGTTCAGGATGTGAGTTGCTGTGTGATTCACCATACAGGACAATCTGTGGTCCTGTGAGACACAGGACAGACAGAAAACACAGAGACAGACATAGACATTATCTGATCTTTAAATATCTAGAATTAGGGCTGTGACGTTATGTATTTTTTTCTCACAGTGGTGACATATCACCGTCACAGCCCGCAATTCTTTCCGACAAATATGGCATATTGCCTCATCCAAATTCACTAGCTGCCCCTTGTCATCTGGCACAAATCCAAAATGTGCCCAAATTGGCGACTTAACATTTGGCTTGGGAACCAGATCCGCCGCCATGATGAATCAGCTTTTTTTCCCTTTTTTCGCGGAGATGACCTCTTCACCGCGGTAGGCATAACATGACTAAGGTATTGCGGTGATGCGGTTATCATCACAGCCCTATCTAGAATGTCCGTCTTTTTGCACAAGACACCGTCGTTACTGCTGTGTTGACTATGACTCTCCAGCTGTTTTAATACCCCAAATCAACATGTTGGTTCCCTTCAAACACACAGATGGCGCCACAGAGCCGCTACGACTTCCTGTCCTCACGTTTACACAGAAATAGGGCTGCCACTAACGATTATTTTCATTGTCGACTAATCTGTCGATTATTTCTTCGATTAGTCGACTAATCATTTCAGCAAAAAATTTGTTACAATGTTGAAAAATGTCGGTCTGTCTCGCACAAACCCCAAAATTACGTCATCTAATGTCTTGTTTCATACTCACGCCAAAGAGTTTTAGTTCACTGTCACGGGAGAGTGTGTAAAGCTGCCAATATCTGAACGTAAGAAGCTGCAGTAAGAGTATTTTGGGGTACTTTTCTAGTACTTTTCTATGAAAAATGACTCAAACCGATTAATCGACTACTAAAATAGTCACTGATCATTTTAATTGTCGATTAGTCATCGATTAGTCGACTAATCGTGGCAGCCCTACACAGAACCAAATGACAGCTGAATCATGTGGCTCCAGAGTGTGATGTCAGACAGCATGTTGAGTTGAGAGTCAAAGGAGGCGTGACATGTAACAACAGCATCTGCCTCTAGTGTGACATATAACATACATGTCAGCAGCTCATTTAGTGTCCCTGTTATATGAAGGCTGATCTCGTCCTCTGCTCGGAGGGTAAGGAGCTCTTGTTAACTGCTAACTGCTAACAGCTGCTGTTCTTCTTCTTTAGTTAGCTGCTGTGATGGAAAATTACTTTTCTGGATAAGGAATACTCAGATAATAGTGGGGCGGCATAGCTCAATAGTTTTCTAGAATCGTTCAATTTTGTGATAAAAACACCAAATTTGGCAGATGTGTTGACAAATATATTTACAACAAATCTGGATATTGGGGCATCAGAAACTCGCCCCCTGGTGGCCAGAACAGGCACCTGAATCCTTTTTGCAATAAAAGCGCCAGATTTGGTACATTTATAGCTTAATACACTGGAATAGAATACTTTGGTAGCTGCTGTTCTTCCTCTCTGAATTAGCACGGAATTGCTAACAGCTGCTGCTCTTCTTTGAATCTGAATCGTGAAATTCCCGCCTTAAAGGGGCAGTGTAAAAGGGACTCATGATTACCTGGTCCAGGTGCAGCTGGACCTGGTCTCCAGTTTTCAGGTTGTCTGCTGCAGTCACCTGATGGACCACGTAACCGCCCACCAGGACCACGGCCTCCACAGGGTACAGGACGTCCTGAGAGATAGGAAACACACACACCTGGAGTCAGAGGTCACCTGGAAACACAGCCAGGACCTGTTCACTCTGAAAACAGGCAGCCACCAGTTTCCAGGCTGAACGACTTGTTTCCTGGTGACAAAGTGAAACAGGTTTTGAGGTGCATCTTCTCTCGTTCGGGGTGTGTGTGTGTGTGTGTGTGTGTGAGGTGGGACCAATCAGCAACAACGTGTATTTAAACAAATCTTTACTGTGTGAACATGTTTTATTTGAATTTCACAGCTGCTCTGACAGCGTGTTTCCAAGATGCCAATAGAGCTCCTTAAGACTGAATTAAACTCAGTCGTGTTAAAAAGAAGCGCGGCTGCTGACACCTCAGGGCGTTCAACGCACCATCCTTTCTGTTTAAATAACTGTACTGCTACATTATGCTGAGGCTGAACGTGCTCCAGGTAATCGCGGATCATTTCCTGTCTGAGCGGCCAGCTGACCTGCAGTCCTTGGCGGGTGAAGTAGCCCTGGTCATGTGACTGCCCACCCTGCTCGGAGTAGAAGCAGGTTTGATCCAGGATGACACCGCAGCGCTGACCCTCAGTGACCTCTGACACCAGATCCTGACCGTCATACAGAGCCAGGACTGTCGCGCAGCATGCTGGGAACACTGGGAGGAAGACAAGACATGAGTTCAGCTGCAGAACGTAACTGAGAGGCAGAGACAGTGTGAGACAGAGGCAGACCCAGATACAGAGATAGACACAGAGACAGTGTGAGACAGACACACAGACAGACAGACAGGCTGTACCGTATCTGTCCTCCTCCAGTCTGTACTGGTATTTCAGAGTGTCGTCAGTGTGAGGGACGCTGAGACGCTGCAGGTTTGCCAGACTGACGACGTCCAACATCAGCTGAGACCCAGCACCTGACCGAAGATCAGACATCACCTGGGGGGACAGAGAGACAGGTGGTCAATGACATCACTCCCAGGAGGACGTTGTTCCTGAAATAGTAAATCCCTCTCTGCTCCTTGGCTCTTTCTCCCCACAGCTGTCATCAACCTGCTTGTTTTAAACAGGTGCAGAGCATCGACCCCAGGGACAGACAGACAGAGACCCCAGGGACAGACAGAGACACAGACCAGCCAAAGTGAACATCAATGGGGGAGTGTAACATCACAGTTTGTCAGCTTCCATATTTGCCACAAAAGTTAAAAATGGTTTCCAGGTGTTAAAGAAATGTGCAGGTGATCCTTTAATAACACAACAGATGACACATACTGTCCATCCTCCAGCGCCCATGTGTTGGAGGTGAAGAGTCCGTCTGTTTCCAGGATGAGTCTTCTGACAGAGGAGAGCAGAAGGAGACGACGTCTGTTTGGGCTCTACTGAAGTTCACACCTATCAAAACCCTCCTGTGAAGAGCACTGGTGCAGACTCTCTGGTTTTAAGCAACTTCAGGTCCATTTAAATCTCCAGATGTGCCTTTAATTAGAACGATGAGTCACTTATGCTAAACAGTTATTTGAGTTCACACTGTGTCTCTGAGGAGTTTCAGTCAGCACTGAAACAGATGTGAATCATCGCAGGATTAAACTAAAGTGTCTGAGTGAAAAATGGGAACAACCAGTTATTATACTGATCCAGTGCTGACTGTGACTGCAGCAGTGAAACAGGACCCAGTGTCACCACGTGGGGCAAATGGTCACCATCAATTAACGTCCAATAAAACTTAACGATTTTGTCAGTGACAGGCTCAGGTTGTTATTTCCAGAGTCTGACAACATTATGGAGAAGATCCCTGCACAGACAGACCTTTGTGTTAAAGGGTAAGACCCTGTCTGTTAAACCAGAAACATCCCCCAAACTGCTGTCATCAAACCCACCAGACTCCATTTAAATTTAAGCATGTAGCGTGTCAGAATATTTTCACACCTAACTGAGTGAATCAATGATTTATTTCAACCAAACCAGAGGTGGTTGATTTTTGAAACAGTGGAAAACACACCAAGACGGCTTTTGTGAGTTTTATTTCGCCTCTGTTAAATTTGAAAGAAGTTTATTTTACGATGATAAAATTGCAGTTTTTTTTAAATGGAGTCTGGTCAGGTTGTCGGTAGCAGTTTGGGGAATGTTTCTGGTTAAACAAAAAGGATCTTATTCTTTAACAAAAAGGTCCATTTACAGAGAGTGATCCTTTCTATACTGTTGTGAGACAGTAAGTTTAATGTTTTCAGTTTGTTAGTGACCAACCAAAGCATTTTTAGTGGAAGTGAACTGATGGTGCACAATTGCACCTACTGACTTCAAGGCAGCCTGTTTCACTGCTGCCATCTGCAACACTCTTGCTTTATACTGGACCAAAGTCAAAACTTGTTGTCTCCATGAGTCACTTGGACACAAAGACATGAGAAAATAGGGTCCAGTTTGAAAAACACTGAAGTTGCCCTTTAAGAGTAGCTTTCGACACCATTGATCGCAGCATCCTCCTGAACCGGCTACGACCCTTCGCAACATTTCAGGCACAGTTCTGACCTGGTTTAATCTGATCTGACAGACAGACGCTGTCCCCGGATGAGTCACTGTCTTCAAAAATTGAGGTCAATCATGGTGTCCCCCAGGGGTCCATTCTGGGACCCACTCTGTACACTTTGCCTCTCATCAGAGAGCGTGACACTGATTTCCATTTTGATGCTGATGATACTCAGCTGTATATCTCGTCCTCATCACATAATACAGACCCAAATGACAAACTGTCTCCAAGTATCGACCAAATTAATAAGTGAACATACCAAAATTTCTGGCAACTCATCAGTGACAAACGGAGGTTCTCATCAGACATTTAATCCTATCCCTACTGACACTGGATAAGAGGCAGGGTTCACCCTGGACAGGTCACCAGACTATCACAGGGCTGACACATAGAGACAGACAACCATTCACACTCACATTCACACCTACGGACAATTTAGAGTCACCAGTTAACCTGCATGTCTTTGGACTGTGGGAGGAAATTGGAGCACCTGGAGGAAACCCACGCTGACACAGGGAGAACATGTCAGAGCACCTGGAGGAAACCCACGCTGACACAGGGAGAACATGTCAGAGCACCTGGAGGAAACCCACGCTGACACGGGGAGAACATGTCAGAGCACCTGGAGGAAACCCACGCTGACACGGGGAGAACATGTCAGAGCACCTGGAGGAAACCCACGCTGACACGGGGAGAACATGTCAGAGCACCTGGAGGAAACCCACGCTGACACGGGGAGAACATGTCAGAGCACCTGGAGGAAACCCACGCTGACACGGGGAGAACATGTCAGAGCACCTGGAGGAAACCCACGCTGACACGGGGAGAACATGTCAGAGCACCTGGAGGAAACCCACGCTGACACAGGGAGAACATGTCAGAGCACCTGGAGGAAACCCACGCTGACACAGGGAGAACATGTCAGAGCACCTGGAGGAAACCCACACTGACACAGGGAGAACATGTCAGAGCACCTGGAGGAAACCCACACTGACACAGGGAGAACATGTCAGAGCACCTGGAGGAAACCCACGCTGACACAGGGAGAACATGTCAGAGCACCTGGAGGAAACCCACACTGACACAGGGAGAACATGTCAGAGCACCTGGAGGAAACCCACGCTGACACAGGGAGAACATGTCAGAGCACCTGGAGGAAACCCACACTGACACAGGGAGAACATGTCAGAGCACCTGGAGGAAACCCACACTGACACAGGGAGAACATGTCAGAGCACCTGGAGGAAACCCACGCTCCCCCACCCCAGGTTCAAACCAAGAATCCTGTTGCTGTGAGGCGACAGTGCTAACCACTGCACCACCGTCCCGCCTACAATTAAGTTATTATTATTATCATTATTATCACCTGAGCGGGACGGAGACATCAAAAGCACACAGCCTTTAACACAGTAAAACCCTTTCACAATAAAAGCCCTAAACGTCCTTCACAGTAAAAGTCTTAAGCAGAACAACCTGTGGTCACCTCACAGCAGAATTTAACATTCAGACATCACCTTCTGGTTCTCTGCCACGAGTCGGTCCAGCTCCTGACGGTCTACCTGGACTCCTCTGTCCTCCAGCATCAGGTCCACCAGGTCCAGAGGGAAACCCAGGTCCCTGTGCAGAGACCAAGCCACTGATGCTGATGGACACACAGGAAGGTCAAAGTTAAACGGGACAGAACCCACCTGAGGAGAACCTTTAAAACATCCACCTGTCTGTGACACGGCTGCACTCTAGTTGTCATTACTGAGGCGAGCTGTGAGGAAGGAAGTCCGTCCCCAAAAAATCAAAAGCCCCTTTTCCACCGCAGGAACTTTTATCATTTACCCGGGATTTTGAAAGACCTTGGCACGTTTCCACCTAAATTACCCGGGTAAAAAAACTTTCCCTCAACCCCAAACTTTCCCTGGAAAAAGTACCTAGTAGGGCGGTAGGACTTTTCACATTCCCCGGAATTCTTGAATTCTTTCTACAAGCTTCACTTCGTTTGCATTTTGATTAAGAATGGGTACTGAAACACGGTACCTCATTAGCCCCAGGGCTAAATGATCACAGACTGTAGTATTGATAAGCACTAACGGTATCAGTTCTTTTGTGCTGGCGCTGAACTCCTCCACACACACACACACACACACACACACACACACACACACACACACACACACACACACACACACGACAAGGTAACCGGTGAACAGCCGAGCGGTTGCTGTGGAAACAAAGTGAAGATAACTCGAAAATGACTCGAGTTGACAGCAGCTACACTCGTTACTGTAAGTGACATTAACCCTTAGAGAGCAAGAAGCCAATACTTTATACAAGCTGGCAGAGCGAAATACAGGACACGCGCTGAATCATCTACATCATCAGCCTGATTTGAATACATTCTCCAGGAGTTTGAGGTGCCGTGGAAACACAAACCACACAGATTACCAGGAATTCTTTTACCCAGGTAAATAAATTCCTGGTAATAAAGGTTCCTGGAAATGTTGGTGGAAAAGGGGCGAAAGATAGTTTTGGGTCACCATCGCCCCGTGGTTGCATGACTCCGCCCACCAGTCCAGTGTCTCTGGGGCTGTCCCATTATGTGCGCTTGATCACACTTACGCACTTGGACACTTGAATACCGCACCTGAGCGGTATTTGGCTAAGTATAAGTCTCACAAAGCATCACCAGATTTCGAATGAGATGCCGCCGAAGAAATTTCAATGTAAGAAAAATGTTTTATAAATTTAACTTTATATCATAGTCCCGTTCATATCATAGCATCATGATGGTACATGTTAGGAAGCTTGGTTAATGTGTCTGTGGTGCGGAAATTCACATCAAGCTTTGCCCTGGAATTATTTACGATTATAAACGATTACCTGTTTACCGGGGCTAAAAATACTGTAGCTGATCGATACAGGTGAGTAGTTTGCTCCGTCACTTCTTTTGATTGATGTCTTTATTTCCATCATGACAAATATTATAAAACAGTAGTTAACTTATTTAACCCTACCCCTTTTATTCACTAACTAATGAACGTTAACTTTCCTTTAGATATCCAACGTAGTGTTATATATGCCAGCATATTAACTGACTTTCTTAAATGCATGTAGACTAAATATGATGAACTGTTCATGTACCAACATGAAAATATATTCATATATCCATATACATACATACATCGGCTCAACATAAATCACAGCTGCAGATTCCTGCTGATTATCCACACCTTTTTCATCCCTACGTGAAAATTATTTCTTTACACCCTTTTCTAAACTGGGTCTTGTTTTTGTTCACGGAGAATAACATTCAATGCGCAATGTAAGGTCGTTGTCAAGTCTGTCCCAATTTTGTTTAAATATCCCCGCATACTTGGCCACTTAATACGTGCTTGAACACTAAAGGCAAATGCATTCTGCGTGGCAAAACGTCACCAAAGCGTGTGCGTAACCAAGCACACTCAGCCAAGTGTGAAAAGTTGGGACAGCCCCTCTGACAGTCTCCATCATGTCATTGAAAACATGGATGCTTCACACACAGAAGATCTATACAATCAGCACAATGTCAAGATTAGAGTCACCAATTCAGTATCTGAGCAAATGTCTCCCCTTCTGTTCCTGAGATATGACGTTAAAACATGATGATGTCACAGTCAAGCTGACCTTTGACCTTCATTATTTTATCCTGTCAGACATTTGTGTCAAGTTTGGTCAGAATTAGTGAATGAATTCTTCAGTTATGGACTAAAATATGTTTGGGGAGGTCACACTGACCTTTGACCTTCAACCACGAAATTCTAATCAGTTTATTTCACAGTCACAGGCGATGTTTGTGCCAAATTTGAGGAAATTCCCTCACGTGTTCTGGAGATATGACGTTCATGAGAATGAGACAGACAGACGATCTGAAAAAATAAAACCTCCAGCTTGAGACTGTCTCTGAGCTGAGGACTGTCTGTCTCTTTGCTGAGGACTGTCTGTCTCTGAGCTGAAGACTGTCTCTGAGCTGAAGACTGTCTGTCTCTGAGCTGAAGACTGTCTGTCTCTGAGCTGAGGACTGTCTGTCTCTGAGCTGAGGATTGTCTGTCTGCCAAGGACTGTCTGTCTCTGAGCTGAGGACTGTCTGTCTCTGAGCTGAGGATTGTCTGTCTCTGAGCTGAGGACTGTCTGTCTCTGAGCTGAGGACTGTCTGTCTCTGAGCTGAGGCAGGTCCAGCTGTCTGTGACACAGCATGTTTGATCACCATGACCTGGACCACTGAGAATTTTCAGCAACACACTAAAATGAACTACGTATGATCACTGTGATAACACTACACCATCTCCATGACGACAACCATGAGCCGATGCTGAAGGTGGAACTCGTGACAACAACTTTCTGTTAGACTGAGGCTGTTGGTCCTTTTCAGCCCTCTGAACCAACTCAGAGCGGTGACTCAGCATTATCTGCACATATATGAACACATCCCGAGGTGGTCTGAGTTCGGTTCTCTTCAGAGGGGTCTGAGTTCTCTTGGAGTGTCCACATATGTGCAAAAAATGCTGAGTCACCGCTCTGAGTTTGTTGAGAGGGCTGAAAAGGTCAAAGTGTGCAAACAGCTGTAAGGCCTCCGCACACTGAGTCAGATGCGCTTCTTTGTTCTCGGCGTTGCGCATATTCGCAACATGTCTTTTCTTCTCTGATTCTCGGTCAAACGTCTCGAAAGGCTCTGACCGAAAAAACACAGCAAATGGAACCATTTCTGAAAACTAATATGACGGAGTTTTGGAGTCAGTGACTTAACGTGACACAACGTGAGGCTGTGTTTATTTTTAGACGTGTCAAAAATTCAAACAAGAAAAAAAAAAAAAACGGACTCGGTGTGCGAAGGAAGACCTTCAGATACCAGCTCGATGAATAAAGAGCGACTGCCTGCTGCCTCTCCTGGTGGCTGATGGGAGGAACTGACCCGGGAAGATTCCATCTTTGTAGTCCATTCTGTTGAGTGTTCTGAGGATCAGTCGGCTGCCCTGCTGCAGAGACGACAGGAAGTGAGCCTCGTTCTCGTTGATGATGTCCATGATCTGAAAGAACAACTTCCTGTCAGTGTCTCCTCCAGAGAAACGTTGATGTGCACATGTTTTTGGTGCCGACTTCTCGCTGAGGTCGGCTCCTCAGACCGCCGCCGGTCTGGTTGGTGTCTTCATTCACTGCAGGTTACTCACCCTGTCGGCCTCCCTGTGGAGCTCCGGGTACACATCACCCTGCAACACAGTATGAAATCAGTCAGTCCCTGGAGCAGCTGACTCCTCTGCTGTACTTGACATTTAAAATATTGAACAGTGGGCATGAGGCTGTTTGGTCAGAGGAATTGTGGGAAACGTAGTTTACCAGTGTGTGTGTGACAGTAGGAACCAGGCTGGCCAGCACTCCCTGAGGAGCCTGAAGAACCTCCGCACAGAACCGAACTGCCCGCCGCAGAATCCTCCTCAACACCAGCCTAATACACAAATACACAGATAAACATAAACAGACATCAACAAATAAAAAAATGACCTGGTGTCGGGGGTGGGGGGTGGGGGGGGGGGATATTGGGCTTTATAAATAAAATTGATTGATTGATTGACAGACATAAACAAACAAAGACAAATAAACATTTACACATAAACAGACTGAGAGATTAAAAACAACCAAAAAACCTGATTAAAGATAAACAAACAAACAAACAGCATAACAGATGAAACATAAACAAACACACAGATAAACATGTAAACAGAGCTCTGACAGCTGATTGATCGATAACTCACTCTGCTCCTGACATGCCTGGATAGATTCCGTCAGCGATGCAGACTGACAGAGTACGGACGTGGTCGGCCACCACTCGGTACGCCATGTCCACCTTCCCCTCGTCTGCCGTGCCCGTCCTGCCACCGTATGACCCCACCCTCGACCTCTGAGGACAGACACATTACCATGGCAACAGGAAACTGTCATTCACACCTCACTATACCTGATCAGCAGTAACAACCTGCAGTCCACTGTGCAGGTGTACCTGTGTACCTGGTGTCCAGGTGTACCTGGTGTTGAGGTGTACCTGGTGTTGAGGTGTACCTGGTGTCGAGGTGTACCTGGTTGATGGCGTGGAGCAGCGGGGTGAACAGGTCGGTGTCGTAGTTTGATCTTTTACCCTGCAGGACGCTCACCAGTCGCTCCAGTCCCATCCCAGTATCCACGCTGAACTGGGGCAGCAGCCTCAGACTGTGGTCCAGCTCCCTGACACACACAAACACAACACGTCATACTGGGAGCTGACCACTACAACCAGCAGACCGGCTCCACGGTGGATACTGTTCCAGGTGTGTGTTTTAACCTGTTGTACTGCATGAAGACCAGGTTCCAGATCTCCACCACCTCAGGACTGTCAGTGTTGACGAGGGCTGCGGCGTCTCGTCCTCCCACGTGGTCATAGTGGATCTCTGTACAGGGGCCACAGGGGCCCGAGTCCCCCATCTCCCAGAAGTTCTCTTTCAGGCCGAACGGCAGGAGGCGAGCAGGAGGAACCCTGAAGAAGAGACCACCTGACTGAACTTGTTGTTGATCAGTCACACCTGTAAACTGCAGAGGGGTATTCCAGGTAGGAGGTTCAACACTCTGAGTCTAATCCTGAACTCTGACTTGACTTACTGTGAGCTGGGAAACTCTGAGTATCCGGTTCAAGAACAGCTGATTTGAATTAGTTCAGTCAACTCTGAGTAGGTACACCTTGAGTTAAGCACGTGCACAACCACAACAAAAAGCCATCATCAGTGGAGCCCCGATACCTTGAGTCACCATGGCAACTTATTTTACACCTGTGGAATTGGAGGTGGTCATGAATGCCTACAGCGAATATGAGCATATATTTCATAAACAAAGTAACACTGCTAAAGCTGCCAAAGAGAGAGAGGCAGCATGGGAGAAAACTGACGTTTGAATGAACTAGTTCATTATTTAACATTTAACCACACTTAATTAAAATCATAGCTTACAGGTGAAAAAGTGGTTTTGAATAAAATCTGATTTTCATGTAGATGCAATCTCACAGGGGGAAAACACACTTGGAAGCAGCATAAAATGAAATATATTCAAACAGGTAAGGCATATTTGACTTGGCCATGACTGTACCTTAAACAAAGTAGCTTCAATAACCTCTCATTCAGTGGCTATGTCATTATGTACTGTAGGTCACTAGTAATCTAACCCCCCCCAAAATACTGTTTCAACTTGTGTGTCCTCTTGCCTAATATCCTGCTGAGTAACATTTGAGTTCTACTCAGCCAGCAGAAAGAAGGCAGAGGCCACAAAACATCACCAGTATCATATAAAAAGCTACCGTTCACAAAAAACATTTGCTCTGATGAGACCGCACGTCTGTGGTGTGTCAGATTTGATATGTGTGGCCGGTAAATGATTGAGTCTAATGAAAAATGGTACGGTTCAAACAGATATTCATTGGGGAAAGACAGCACATCTAAACGGGGTCTGAAGATCCTCCCAGCGTAAAGCATTGTGAATTTATTCTGCCTCAATATTGATCAGATTTCCTACATACGAACAACCCATGTGTGTCTGCCAGCTTGCTTCAGGTTCGGCAGTAGGGAGGAGACAGGGTGAACTCAGGGTTTCTTATAGAAAACCTGCCAGTGAGCAGGTTAGGTTCACAGAGTCAGTTGTCATGGTGATTGACTCAGAGTTTGACTTACCTCTCTGTCTGGAACTGAAAACCCAGAGTTTCCCTCATTTCAGAGTTCACATACTCAGAGAACCAATCAGACGCCAGTATCAGCTGGGACTGAAACAAAGCACCTACCCGACCTCCAACCAGATCTGTCGAGTCTCTTCATCAGCTGGTAACCCTGACTCAGCGTCTCCAGCAAAGTATGACACATACAGTCTGTCTGCAGGTATCCCATAATGCTCTGTGAGGAGGCTCCACGCCATGCAGCACGCCTCCTCCTGTAAACAACAACAACATGAGTGTGATGTCGTCCAGAGTGTCCTCTCCCCCCCTGCAGACTGTCTGTCTGTCTGTCTGTGTATCTGTGTGTCTGTGTGTGTGTGTGTGTGCGTGCGTGTGCGTGTGTGTGCGTCCGTCACCTTGAAGTAGTCTCCAAACGACCAGTTCCCCAGCATCTCGAAGAAGGTGTGGTGGTACACATCTCGGCCCACGTCCTCCAGGTCGTTGTGTTTGCCGCCGGCTCGGACACACTTCTGACTGTTGACCACTCGGCGGTACGAGGCCATCTCGCTGCGAGGGTCGGCCGTCCCCAGGAAGATGGGCTTAAACTGAAACCAGAACAGTCAGTGAGCACACCAACCCCAGGACAAGAGCTCACAGCGTGACATCATACATACAGTGAAGATTTAAAATTTTTCCATAACATCTGTCTCCATGACTTTGTTTTATGAGTTGAAATATGTGCCACCAGAAACTGAATTTGAGTCATTTATATTTGAATTTGAATTTCTAAACTTGAATCACTGCATTAAAAACTGAATCTGAATAGTATAATTTGAAATTGAATTTATTTCTATATATCTTCAAATTCAGTTCTCAAAATTCAATTTGAATGTACTGTGACAGACATCCAGGTAGTTTAAGGATGATGGAAGAGCAATCGAGCGCAGATACACAGTACTGCTCTTCGGCCAATCAGCACCTACGTTTTTGAGCACGTAGGAAGAGGCACTCGCCTTGATCCATAGACCATAGACAATAGGCTCGTTGGAGATGAACTGCACCTCACCTGGAAAGTAGACGAGAGCAGGCGGCCGCAGCGGGGGGCGGTCACAACAAGCTGAAGTGAAGTCGGACAGTTTCCCGACAGTTTCCAGCAGCCTTCAGTCCGTACAGGAAGTCACAGACACACTAACATCCTGTCTGATATGATGTCAGTTTATTAAAGTGTCGTCAGACCCATATATCAGTTTGTTCTCAGTCTCCAGTTGTTTTAATTATGATAGATTAATTTATTAAAATGCTTTACAGGTGATCTGTAGTTTATGTTCATGGTTCATGAACTCTGCTGTAAATCAGCATCATGTCAGTTTGACCTGTCGCCATGGCAACAGAGACTGAATACACTGTGTCTGACTGTAAGCTTCATATTTGATACAAGACAACAGCTTTCATGAAGGCTCAGTCAGATACAGTCAGGGCTTCACATCTGTACACATGTTAGTTTAAGAGTCCTCACATCCCACTGACCACCAGTCTCTGTGTGTTGATAAATACTTCAATGATTAAACAGTCCAGTGTTAACACACAGTAGACTCTGTGTAGTTTATGATGAATGTGTTCAGTCTGTGACAGTAAACTTCACCATCAGTCACACAACATGTTTCTGTCACAGAATAAACCTTCAGATCAGACAAATACAATTGTTTTTTTTAATTATCTTTTTATTATGTTTAAAGTCAACATATACAGAGTGATTATACTTTGTACACTTTTTTTAACAATTGAAACAGTACAAATTGGACAAACAGAAAAGAAAGTAAAAGAATTAAAAATAGAGGTAACGTAAAAATAAATAAATAAAAGGGGGGCGTGTAGCATAGAAAAAAACAAACATGGGGGTTACATTACAAATGATGTTCCATTATAACCAGAAGTCTGATCTATGTGGGCTAATGAAATCAATCCATCCTTTCTAGCATTTTTCAAATTGATCCATCTTGAGTCTTAGAGCGAATGTTAATTTTTCAATGACGTAAATTTCATGCATCACATTGAACCAGTCTACTAGTGTGGGTGCTCTTTGATTTAGCCATTTTTTTTGTGGTCGCTTTTTTACTGGCGACCAGCATTATGTTTAACATATATAATTTTGAGAAACCTAAGAGTTGGTGTGGCTTTTTACCCAAATACATAACTTGAAAACAAAAATCAATGTCACATCTTAATACATTTTTCATACTGTCTCTAATTTCAATCCAATATTGATGAATCACAGTGCATTCCCAAAACACATGAAAGTGATTTGCTCTGTCTGTCCCACAGCCTCTCCAGCATGTTGTCTGCCTCCCCCCAGGGTGCTTGAATGCAGGTGTTAAAAAATATCTGACCCTGTTTTTCCAATTAAACTCTCTCCATGACATGATCTTTCTTTAATGTAAGACGTATTGGTCCCACCTAATTCCTGAAGGCCTTTATATAACTTGGAAACAGTCCCTGCACCTAGGTCTGCTCTGTATGCAGCAATAAAGATTCTTAACACCCCTGCTCCAGATGTAGATTTTCCCAGATCATCTTTGTTAATTATTCTTTTTGTATGGTGTCTTAACTGCAAATATCTAAAGAGGTCCTGGTTGATTATTCCATACTGATCCTTCATGCTTTGAAAACTTTTAAGCGAGGTTTTTTTCAAAGAGGTCCAAATAAATATTGATCCCTCGCTTCTGCCACAACTTAAAGGTTGCATCCAGTCTGTTTGGAGTGAAGCCTGGGTCATAAGCCACCCACCTAATCAAAGAATAAGGTTCCTTCTGCCCATATAACTTCACCATTTTAAACCAGGTTTTAAGTGATACCTCTAGCCATGGGTAAGGCTTTGCATCAAGATGGTGTTTTAATTCATTGTCCCCAATGATGGCCTGTAATGGGATCTTGCCCGAGAAATGGCATTCAATGGTTTTCCATATAGCTGAATAGCTTGGGTCACAAATATGGATCAAGGGTTTAATCTGGGAAGCCTGATAATAAGAACCTGGAGTGTCTTGTATCTAACTCTAGGTTTCTTTCCCTGCCACAGAAATCTCGAAATCCACTTATCCCACTCAGCAAATTTCTTTTCAGGGATCTCCACTGGAAGTGACTGAAACAAATAAAGCAGCCCCGGAGCACGTTCAATTTAATTATTTCTATTCGTTGAATCAGCCCCAGGAAGGGCAACAGGTTCCACCTGTCCAAATCCTTTCTAATGTTGGAGAGCAGAGGGTCATAGTTTTCAGAGGTTAGACTTGAAAGGTCCTTTGGTATTTTCACACCCAGGTAATTCAATTTGTTCAATGCATGCCAGTTAGTTTTGTGTCTGACTTCATCCCGACTTACTCTGACGTATTACAAAAGTGGACGGTGATAAAACCGCGAGAGCGAAGCGGCCGCAGTTTTTAGAGCCAGGTGCTGCAGCTGCTCTCCACCGACTGCACCGCCTGGCTCTCACCTGATCTAACAGCTGATTGGTTCAGATGTCGACGCAACAAGAAGACGTGTTAGATAAACCTTTCATTTCGTTGAATTTTAGAGATTAAGATTGTATTTGTCTGATCTGAAGGTTTATTCAGTGACAGAAACATGTTGTGTGACTGATGGTGAAGTTTACTGTCACAGACTGAACACATTCATCATAAACTACACAGAGTCTACTGTGTGTTAACACTGGACTGTTTAATCATTGAAGTATTTATCAACACACAGAGACTGGTGGTCAGTGGGATGTGAGGACTCTTAAACTAACATGTGTACAGATGTGAAGCCCTGACTGTATCTGACTGAGCCTTCATGAAAGCTGTTGTCTTGTATCAAATATGAAGCTTACAGTCAGACACAGTGTATTCAGTCTCTGTTGCCATGGCGACAGGTCAAACTGACATGATGCTGATTTACAGCAGAATTCATGAACCATGAACATAAACTACAGATCACCTGTAAAGCATTTTAATAAATTAATCTATCATAATTAAAACAACTGGAGACTGAGAACAAACTGATATATGGGTCTGACGACACTTTAATAAACTGACATCATATCAGACAGGATGTTAGTGTGTCTGTGACTTCCTGTACGGACTGAAGGCTGCTGGAAACTGTCGGGAAACTGTCTGACTTCACTTCAGCTTGTTGTGACCGCCCCCCGCTGCGGCCGCCTGCTCTCGTCTACTTTCCAGGTGAGGTGCAGTTCATCTCCAACGAGCCTATTGTCTATGGTCTATGGATCAAGGCGAGTGCCTCTTCCTACGTGCTCAAAAACGTAGGTGCTGATTGGCCGAAGAGCAGTACTGTGTATCTGCGCTTGATTGCTCTTCTTTCATCCTTAAACTACCTGGATGTCTGTCACAGTACATTCAAATTGAATTTTGAGAACTGAATTTGAAGATATATAGAAATAAATTCAATTTCAAATTATACTATTCAGATTCATTTTTTCAATGCAGTGATTCAAGTTTAGAAATTCAAATTCAAATATAAATGACTCAAATTCAGTTTCTGGTGGCACATATTTCAGCCCATATTGTTATTGTTATTGTCAGTGGTTTAGAACAGGTGCGTCTCGCACTTTATGAAACACTCTCACACGTGTGTGGAAACACAAACTGCTAATGACTGCCTCTGTGCAGCACCGTGTCACGCTGACAGGTCACTGACCACGGAACAGGAGTGAGACCGGGTCAGACAGTAGCACCGGCTAAACCCCGAACGCCCTCAGATCCTGACCTGTGTGAGGCTGCTGTGACCTCCTGACCTTGATTTGTTAACGTGGTCCCGAGACTCTGCGAGTATCTGCGGTTGATATAGTGTATGTGTGACATCACAACTTCCCAGAAATCCTGACGGCTCGTTTACAGGCACAGTTTTTAGTGCGCACAGTTTTTAGTGCGCACACCTGAGCGCGGTGCACAGAGAAGCAGTCAGAGCTACAGGCTACAATGAGGCTAAAAACAGAGTTCAAATTAGGTTTTTCCAAACAACTTTTTATGTCGGGGCTTCAGGACACTTGGATCACTACGGACGAGCAGTATGGAGATATTTTGTGGTTTCAATTATGTGTTTTTGGACGTTTGGATCTGGGGCGCCGTCAGCCTCCATGAGGTGGAGTTGTGTTGCTACCTCCTCTCCCCTTGGATCTCTGCAAGTGATGTGAGGACTCCAAAACTTCAGCTGAGCCTCCCTCGACATATAGGTGAGTAGATAATGGCTGAATTTTCATTTTTGGGTGCACTATAACTTTAAGACTTTCCTCTGTGTGTGATAATTGATGAAAAGATCTGCTGCTATGAGTTATGTATGTTCCAAGATGGCAAAGAGTGTAGGTGTTATGAGCAGAACTAGGTGCTTACTAAATCAACAATCCTTGCTTATTCTATATAATTCTCTCGTATTACCATATTTGAGTTAGTGTGTGGAAGTCTGGAGTAATACTTATTAAACTAACCTGCTCCCTCTAAGAGCCATAAGATCAGCTCGCAATGTGAGGTACAATGATCACACTGTCATCCACACTGACATCATCAGACCTGGTCAAATTCAAAACTTCACAAATTATTTACAAAACAAAAAATAATCTTAATTATAATTCAAAATGTGTTTAATGAGACAGAGGGTGATAAAAAGTATCATCTGAGAGGAAAACTCAAATCACAACAAAGTGTCAGAACCACTGTCAATTAGTGTTGCACAGTATACCGGTACTAAAATAGTACCGTGGTACTAGAGTATTCCAAACGGTACTATACTGCATTTGGAAAATACCGGTACTTTGAAATTGATTCAATTCATTAATTTAGTTAATTTATTTTACTCATTTATGCACACAAACGCCTTTCTTGTTCCTATTGGAGCACAGATTGCACAAGTGGTGTGTATGACCACACCTGTATCAACATTCGCAGCTGGCGCACGTGAAAAAAGACAAGAGAAAGTCTGCCTCACAAAGGGAGACAACACGAGACAACACCAACTGGGTGAAACATTTGAGCAACCAAACCGTGACGTCCGTACCGAGGTACTTTCGAACCACGATGTTTTTGGTACCGTTACACCCCTACTATTTATTGTTCTAAAGGTTTGTAGCCAAAAGGACTTTTCTTTAGGAAAAGTACTGAAAAGTATCGAAATTCATATTGGTATGGGTACCGAAACCAAGATTTTGGTATCGTGACAACACTACTGTTAATAGTGTGTGTGTGTGTGTGTGTGTGTGTGTGTATGTGTGTTTGCAGAAAGGTTTAGATGAAGGGGTTAAACTAAGTGTTAATTAATTCATAAGGAAGTTTATAAAAGGAGTGTTTGAAATGTATGAGGAGGAGGAGGAGGAGGAGAATGACTACAGTGATGAATTGATTGTGGGGAAGAGGGGATTCACAGTGTGTATTTGTGCTGTCTGAGGGTTACACTTGATAAGCTTTGCTTCTTCCATCCCCTGTTCAAACTGTGGTGTTGTTGTTTGTTTGTTTGTTTGTGGTTGTTACACTGTTTGTTATCAGTGGTGTCCTGTGGATTTGTTATGTTGTATTATTTTGTTTGGTTTGAAATGAATGAATAAACTAGTCTACCTGTAAAATTGGACAGGACTCTTATTTTGAAATGGTCCGCTCACAGAACAGACCGGGACGGACCGGGACTAAACTGACCTGGTTCATCCCCGCGTTGACGAACAGCAGGCTGCGGTCTCCTCTGGGCCGGACAGGGGAGGACGGGACCAGCTGGTGTCCGTGTCTCTGCCGGAAGAAGTCCAGGAAGGTGCTGCGGACCAGGGCGGCGGGAAGCTCCGGAGGAGGAGAGCCGCTGAAGGAGCGAGCAGAGCCGGCAGAGAAACGGCCCGGCGGTCCGCTGAGCGACCAGAGCCTCCGGCGGAGCAGCGACAACATCTGGGGGACAAAGTCTCAGACAGAACCGGAGACAGGACCGGGGACGGGGACCTGAACCATGGTGACCCTCACATAGGAGACAGGTTGTGATGATGCGCATGCGCACTCTGAATCGCTTCTTCTTCTCCTGTGTGCTGCGAGCAGTGTCGGCTCTGCCGCCCCCTGCTGTTCACACTGCGCAGCCTCCACCTGCAGCGTCATGACGTCGTCATCTGCATCACGTGATTTGTGATGAAGTGAAAAACACAGGGTATTTATTTATTTATTTATGCATTTATTTATTTATGTATTTATTTATGTCATGAATGATTTTTAGGGGTTTAATGAAAACTCTGAGTATGTTAACCCTGAAATGAGGGAAACTCTGGGTTTTCAGTTCCAGACAGAGAGGTAAGTCAAACTCTGAGTCAATCACCATGGCAACTGACTCTGTGAAACTAACCTGCTCGCTGGCAGGTTTTCTATAAGAAACCCTGAGTTCACCCTGTCTCCTCCTTACTGCAGAGCCTGAAGCAAGCTGGCAGACACACATGGGTTGTTCGTATGTAGGAAATCTGATCAATATCGAGGCAGAATAAATTCACAATGCTTTACGCTGGGAGAATCTTCAGACCCCGTTTAGATGTGCTGTCTTTCCCCAATGAATATCTGTTTGAACCGTACCATTTTTCATTAGACTCAATCATTTACCGGCCACACATATCAAATCTGACACACCACAGACGTGCGGTCTCATCAGAGCAAATGTTTTTTGTGAACGGTAGCTTTTTATATGATACTGGTGATGTTTTGTGGCCTCTGCCTTCTTTCTGCTGGCTGAGTAGAACTCAAATGTTACTCAGCAGGATATTAGGCAAGAGGACACACAAGTTGAAACAGTATTTTGGGGGGGTTTAAATTACTAGTGACCTACAGTACATAATGACATAGCCACTGAATGACAGGTTATTGAAGCTACTTTGTTTAATAAATCAAATAGTTCTTGGGTATGATAGTGTTATGACTGTGGTCATTTACTTGGTTGATTATGTTTTCTGTACTGACAGCTCTCTCCCTCCTCCCGTCCTCTGCAGTAGCAATCAGCCTGCCTCTGAGTAGGTACACCTTGAGTTAAGCACGTGCACAACCACAACAAAAAGCCATCATCAGTGGAGCCCCGATACCTTGAGTCACCATGGCAACTTATTTTACACCTGTGGAATTGGAGGTGGTCATGAATGCCTACGGCGAATATGAGCATTTATGTCATAAACAAAGTAACAGCGCTAAAGCTGCCAGCTAGCTTCAAATAGGAGCAATGCCAAAATGTGCTCCCACCACCCCTCAGAGAGCAGAGTCACCCACAATTGCAGCAACTCTCTGTTCAAACGGGGTGAGCTCCTCCTCTCCTGTCCTGAGTAGCACCTCCATATATTTTGATATATATGATAGATACACTTGCTATCAGAACGGAACAGACAGAGTGGTAAATCTGTTTTTTTTTTGTTCATAAAATTTGATATTCACTTAAAGGTGAAAGAAATTAAGAAATTCATTTGGCAAATTTGGCTTATTCCGTGTTGAAAAAACCTGAGATTTTGATTACAATGGGGTCTGGCCAGAGCACGACCGCAAGGAGGATATGAGAGCCTGATTATGGCGCTCCCAATGTGAAGTTCATGAGGAACAAGTATGGGGAGGAGAGTGTGGCTCAGTTAGATCTATGGGTTAAGGAGTGCTGTTTTCCAGAGGGGGGCAGCCTGAGTGTTAAACAACTTGAGGCGTTGGAGATAAGCTTAACAGATTTAGAAAAAAGAGGATTAGTGGGAAAATTTGGAGGTAAGATTAAATTCGAGGCAAATTGATCAGCATTTAATGAGTGGATGAGGGAGGCCAAGCATAGGCAGGGCCCTAAAGGTCTCCCGGTGCAGTGTCCGAAACTGGATTCGGACCTCGACTCGGCTCCACCTGAGCGGCCTCCACCGTTGAACACCACGAACCAGAGGGAGCAGCTGGCCTCTCTGAATCAGCGCTGCTTACAGAGACATTGTTCTCGGCTGTTGAGGAGATTGAAAACAGACTTCCCTGTTCGTGTGGACTGGGAAAAGTGGTGGTGGTTAAGCAGGATGCAGATGAGACTGTCTCTGCTTATCTATACTGCCTGAGTCAAGCAGCGATGCAGTGTGGTGGACTGACCGAACTTGAGGAAAGTCAAAAGGAGGACACAAAGACAATGACCGTTGTTTCAAGTGCGGCAAAAAGAGACATTGGGCAAGAAACTGCCGTAAAGGGGGAAACAACAAGAAAAAAGATGGGGCAGATGAGTCAGGTTGACTATGTGGTGAGAGCACGAGGACGGCCGAATCTGGTGACGACACTGACCCGGAAAACCAACCAACACTTCAGACACGTGAGACCACTGACACTAACACAAACACATAAACACACAACACACACATCATGACTGATGCAGAGTATGAGCTTGTATCTGATGCGATTCTGCACCTTGAATCCAAACAGAGAGAGAGTGAGCATCGTGGCTGATTTTTCGGCAGAGGCATAAAAAAAAAAGCCCAGATATACACTGACAGTTAAAGGTGTTGAACTCTCTTTCTTGGTGGATTCTGGAGCTGTGGAATTACTGGTGAGACGTTGTGAGTTTCCTCCCAGCATTACACCTAAGCTCAGTGGGAGATACTAGAAAACAATTGGGGTTGCAGGGGTAGCAATTGTTGAAAAATACACTGCTCCGCTGAGTTGCTTTGATTCTGAAACAGAGAAATCTTTCAAACATTCATTCCTGTATTCTGACAGATGCCCAGTCAATTTGATGGGACGGGATCTCATGTGTAGGTTGGGTATTGTTTTGATTTGTACACCTGAAGGCGTTCAGGTGAAGAGAGTGAATGATTTGAGGGAAAACGGTGTTTTTTTCAAGCATGCTCAGGGACAGTTCATGTGTGAATAAATGATGCAGACGGGTTCTGGATCCGTGTGCACATCGCGACGATGATCAAGACACCAAAGCCGTGGCATCCCCTTCGGTGCCTGGATTGGATTGTATATTGATCAGAGATTTTGCCACCACAGCCTCCACTTCAGTGAGTTGCACCTCCACTTCAGTGAGTAGCACCTCCACTTCAGTGAGTAGCACCTCCACTTCAGTGAGTAGCATCTCCACTTCAGTGAGTAGCATCTCCACTTCAGTGAGTAGTGCCTCCACTTCAGTGAGTAGTGCCTCCACCTCAGTGAGTAGCACCTTCACTTCAGTGAGTAGCATCTCCACTTCAGTGAGTAGCATCTCCACTTCAGTGAGTAGTGCCTCCACTTCAGTGAGTAGTGCCTCCACTTCAGTGAGTAGTGCCTCCACCTCAGTGAGTAGCACCTTCACTTCAGTGAGTAGCATCTCCACTTCAGTGAGTAGTGCCTCCACTTCAGTGAGTAGCGCCTCCACTTCAGTGAGTAGTGCCTCCACCTCAGTGAGTAGCACCTTCACTTCAGTGAGTAACACCTTCACTTCAGTGAGTAGTGCCTCCACCTCAGTGAGTAGCACCTTCACTTCAGTGAGTAACACCTCCACTTCAGTGAGTAACACCTCCACTTCAGTGAGTAGCATCTCCACTTCAGTGAGTAGCATCTCCACTTCAGTGAGTAGCGCCTCCACTTCAGTGAGTAGCGCCTCCACTTCAGTGAGTAGTGCCTCCACCTCAGTGAGTAGCACCTTCACTTCAGTGAGTAACACCTCCACTTCAGTGAGTAACACCTCCACTTCAGTGAGTAGCATCTCCACTTCAGTGAGTAGCATCTCCACTTCAGTGAGTAGCGCCTCCACTTCAGTGAGTAGCGCCTCCACTTCAGTGAGTAGTGCCTCCACCTCAGTGAGTAGCACCTTCACTTCAGTGAGTAGCGCCTTCACTTCAGTGAGTTGCACCTCCACTTCAGTGAGTAGCACCTCCACTATAGTGAGTAGCACCTCCACCTCAGTGAGTAGCACCTTCACTTCAGTGAGTAGCACCTCCACTTCAGTGAGTAGCACCTCCCCCTTAGTGAGTAGCACCTTCACTTCAGTGAGTAGTGCCTCCACCTTAGTGAGTAGCACCTCCACCTCAGTGAGTAGCGCCTTCACTTCAGTGAGTAGCACCTCCACTTCAGTGAGTAGTGCCTCCACCTTAGTGAGTAGCACCTTCACTTCAGTGAGTAGCACCTCCACTTCAGTGAGTAGCACCTCCCCCTTAGTGAGTAGCACCTTCACTTCAGTGAGTAGTGCCTCCACCTTAGTGAGTAGCACCTTCACTCCAGTGAGTAGTGCCTTCACTTCAGTGAGTAGCATCTCCACTTCAGTGAGTAGCACCTTCACTTCAGTGAGTAGCACCTTCACTTCAGTGAGTAGCACCTCCACTTCAGTGAGTAGCATCTCCACTTCAGTGAGTAGCATCTCCACTTAAGTGAGTAGCGCCTTCACTTCAGTGAGTTGCACCTCCACTTCAGTGAGTAGCACCTTCACTTCAGTGAGTAACACCTCCACTTCAGTGAGTAGCATCTCCA
This sequence comes from Epinephelus awoara, assembly GCA_035609425.1. Lineage (NCBI taxonomy): Eukaryota > Metazoa > Chordata > Actinopteri > Perciformes > Serranidae > Epinephelus > Epinephelus awoara. The sequence continues at coordinate 48,353,437 of CM069295.1, forward strand.
CTTAAGTGAGTAGCATCTCCACTTAAGTGAGTTGCACCTCCACTTCAGTGAGTAGCACCTCCACTTCAGTGAGTAGCACCTCCACTTCAGTGAGTAGTGCCTCCACCTCAGTGAGTAGCACCTTCACTTCAGTGAGTAGCGCCTTCACTTCAGTGAGTAGCATCTCCACTTCAGTGAGTAGTCTCCACTTCAGTGAGTAGCATCTCCACTTCAGTGAGTTGCACCTCCACTTCAGTGAGTAGCACCTCCACTTCAGTGAGTAGCATCTCCACTTCAGTGAGTAGTCTCCACTTCAGTAAGTAGCATCTCCACTTCAGTGAGTAGCACCTCCACTTCAGTGAGTTGCACCTCCACTTCAGTGAGTTGCACCTCCACTTCAGTGAGTAGCACCTCCACTTCAGTGAGTAGCATCTCCACTTCAGTGAGTAGTCTCCACTTCAGTGAGTAGCATCTCCACTTCAGTGAGTAGCACCTCCACTTCAGTGAGTTGCACCTCCACTTCAGTGAGTTGCACCTCCACTTCAGTGAGTAGCGCCTCCACTTTCGTGAGTAGTCTCCACTTCAGTGAGTAGCACCTCCACTTCAGTGAGTAGCGCCTCCACTTTCGTGAGTAGTCTCCACTTCAGTGAGTAGCGCCTCCACTTTCGTGAGCAGTCTCCACTTTAGTGAGTAGCACCTCCACTTCAGTGAGTTGCGCCTCCACTTCAGTGTCTCAAATACAGGCCTGTTGACTTCAAGGACTGAGGCTAATACTGTGATAGCCTGGGGCTACTGATAGAAGTTTCACCACTTTATTAGGTACACCTGTTCAAATGCTTGCTAACACACATATCTAATCAGCCAATCAGGTGTCAGCAGCTCATTAACATTTAGTCATGTAGACATGATGAAGACGAGCTGCTGAAGTTCAAACGGAGCATCAGAATGATGAAGAAAGGTGATTGAAGTGACTTTGAACGTGGCATGGTTGTTGGTGCCAGACGGGCTGCTCTGAGTATTTACTGGGATTTTCAGCACAACCATCTCTAGGGTTTACAGAGGATGGTCCCAAAAAGGGAAAATATCCAGTGAGCCAAAATGCCTTGTTGATGCCAGAGGTCAGAGGAGAATGGCCAGACTGGTTCAAGATGATAGAAAGGCAACAGGAAGTCAAATAAGCACTGGTTCCAACCAAGGTGTGCAGAAGACCATCTCTGAAGCAACAACACCTTGTCCAACCTTGAAGCAGATGGGCTACAGCAGCAGAAGACCACACCAGGTGCCACTCCTGTCAGCTAACAACAGGAAACTGAGGCTACAATTCAAAACTGGATAATAGAAGATTGGAAAAACCACATTCAGATGGAAGCATGGATCCATCCTGCCTTGTATCAACGCTTCAGGCTGCTGCTGGTGGTGTAATGGTGTGGGGGAGATTTTCTTAGTACCAACTGAGCATGGTTTAAACACCACAGCCTTCCTGAGTATTGTTGCTGAGCGTGTCCATCCCTTTATGACCACAGTGTACCCATCTTCTGATGGCTACTTCCAGCAGGATAACGCACCATGTCACAAAGCTCACATCATCTCAAACATGACAATGAGTTCACTGTACTCCAATGGCCTCCACAGTCACCAGATCTCAGTCCAATAGAGCACCTTTGGGATGTGCTGGAACGGGAGATTCTCATCATGGATCAACTGTGTGATGTCATCATGTCAACATGGACCAACATCTCTGAGGAATGTTTCAGCACCTTGTTGAGTCTGTGACACCAAGAATTAAAAAAGGGGCTTCAACCCTGTACCAGCAAGGTGTACCTAATAAAGTGGCCACTGAGTGTATATGGAGAAATGTGGATCTGATGGACGCCTACACTGATCTTAACCTTTTGACATCAGTACCACTGTGTACGTCTTTAAAGCGATCGTCCATGAGGTCTTCCTCATTCTGTGTCCTCATGGTGTATTCATGTCCTCAGTCTGTCCCCAAGGCGTCTTTCAGTCCGTCCTACATCAGAGCAGTTACATGTTGATGTCAGATGAAGTTCCACGGATGCTCTGATGTCATGTCCCTCCTGTTCTGACATCACAACACGTCTCTGTTCACAGTGTCCATGAGACACCTGAATGTACCCCAGGGCTTCTGTGACCATGTGTCCTCACTGTGTGTGTGTGTGTGTGTGTGTGTGTGTGTGTGTGTGTGTGTTGTGATTGAGGAACTTGCTGATATTTCCTCCCGTCCGTGGGTCCATGAACGCCTCAGCAGCGGTGGGCGTCGCGCGCTGATCAGACCTGATTAATGTCACCTGTGGGTGTGACGTCAGCGGCTCGTGAGCAGCGCACCGTACTGACCGAGTTTTCCTTGAGTGTGAGCAGAGACACGGCGGCGGGATGCACAAAGGCCTCAAGAAGTACTTCGTCAACATGGACGAGTTCCTGAGCAGCCTCGGCCTCTACCGGAAGATGGTGGCGCGCGACGCGTCCAGTCTGTTCCGAGCCGTGTCAGAGCAGGTGAGTAGGGCGGGCCGACACCGGGGGGTCAGAGGTTCAGAGGTTAGGGGTCAGACATGTTTGTGCTGACTGACACGTGCTCCCAGGTGTGTGTGTGTGTGTGTGTGTGTGTGTGTGTGTGTGTGTGTGTGTGTGTGTGTGTGTTGCAGTCAGACTTACTGTCAGTTAATCCGGTTTGGTGCGGTCTGACCTCTGTTGCCTTGGACACAGCCCCATCTTGAGACATGTAACGTTTAAAAACCAGACCAGACCCACTGAATCTGTGATCTCCATCACCTCCATCAGAGTCACTTGTTGGTTTGAGGCGGGGCTTAATGGAGCGGAGCCTCTGTGTGAATGTAGAGTGGACATGGGTCTGGGTCAGGGTGTAGGTCAGGGTCTGGGTGACCAGATGTCCCAAAAAATTCGGGACAGTCCCAAAATCCGAGGAGTTGTCCCGAATCCTGAACCCTGCCCTAATAAAGCAGAGTCTGGAGGAGTTATTGCCTGATAAAACATTAAAAGTGATCATGGTGGTTGAGTCACAGAGTTTGAATCTGATTGGCTTGAAAAACACAGAGCAAGTGAGACAAAAAATGGGTCCTTGAAAGGACTCACCTGTTGTACACAGCTGGTTGTACACAGCTGTCGGACTCACCTTTCAGACTACAGATTGTTCTAAATCTTAATTGTGTCTCTGAGTTTAAGGAGAACTGACAGGAAACAGGATGTAATGTAATAATCTGAACAACTCGTGTGTGTGTGTGTGTGTGTGTGTGTGTGTGTGTGTAGTTGTATTACTCTCAGAACTACCATCAGAGGATCCGTCAGGACTGCGCCAACTTCATGAGAGCCAACAGATGCAACTTTGAACCGGTGAGTCACTGATCTGCATCTGTGCAGTCTGAGTCTGTCCAATCTGCACTGATGTATCACAGCATCGCAAATTGTCTCTCAGCGCTCTGTCTCTCCCTCCTCATTTGCCAGCTCGCTGAAATTCTGTTAAAATAAAGTCTGAATCTGATTTTTTTGAAAAACTTCGGGTAAGTAGGGCAAGAAAAAAAATCACTACGGGTCCTCAAAAAGTTCCGAAGAGAATGTGAGAAACTCTGTTAGGAGCTCCTGGTTCTGAGTTAGCTGCTAACTGCTAACAGCTGCTGTTCTTCTTCTTTGAGTCAGCCGCTAACTGCTAACAGCTGCTGTTCTTCACTTTGAGTCAGCCGCTAACTGCTAACAGCTGCTGTTCTTCTTCTTTGAGTTAGCTGCTAACTGCTAAGACATATTTTCAAAACTCCCTGCGGTGGGTCACCCACACAACACGTCATCAAACGTCACACCCGTCACATCCATGGTCCCGTCCTGTCACTGTTACTGTGTCAACCGCTCTGTGATTGTACCTGTTCCACAGATGGCGAGGTGATATGGCAAGGGGAAATGAGATGACAGGAGCCATGACGGTGATCATCACCTGCCTCTGTCAGTGTTCAGCAGAATCTCAAAAATGATCGATCCGTGTCACGTCTGACAGCGTCTGTCACAGCGTCCGTTACAGTGTCCGTTACAGTGTCCGACACAGCGTCCGACACAGCGTCTGTCACAACATCTGTCACGGTGTCTGTCACAGCCTCTGTCACAGGATCTGACCATCCGCTCAGTTTGATGAATTATCTGCTGTAATAAACACAGATAAACTTTGCGTGTTACTGTGGCGGCGCAGCTTTGTTCACAGGGATTATGATGTGTCACTGATCATAGACTGATCCTGACCAGGTGAGCTCTGCTGCATCAGTTACCATGGTGACTCAGGTTCAGGTGGTCTCAGCTCGTCTCTCTTCTCTTTCAGTTCGTTGAAGGTTCATTTGAGAAATATCTGGAACGTCTGGAGGACCCCAAGGTGACTACCAGCCCTCACTAAAGTGTGTGTGTGACTGTGTGTGTGTATAACAGTCTGTGACAGTGTGTGACTCTGTGTGTAACAATGTGTGACTGTGTGTGTGTCAGTGTGTAACAGTGGTTGTATGTTTCCAGGAGACAGTGGGCCAGGTGGAGATCAAGGCTCTGTCTCAGCTGTACAGGTGAGACAGGTTCACCTGCTGCCACCTGAAGATCAGTGTGACACAGTCACAACCAGCTGCTGACTGTAGCTTCTTGTTCATCACACACACACACACACACACACATCACTGAGATCTTTGTCAATATCTGAGAGAAAGACATTTATTTATTTGTTTGTTTATTTTAGACGTTGTTTCCTGATCTATCGTTACCCAGGGAAACCAGCCACAGTGATCTCAGAGGACGACTTTGTTGACAAGGTGAAGAAGTTCATGTTGTTTAATGTGGAGGTATAACTATTAAAGTACACACAGGTGACATACAGGAGACACGCAGGTGACATACAGGTGACACACAGGTGACACACAGGTGACACACAGGTGACACACAGGAGACATACAGGTGACATGCAGGTGACATGCAGGTGACACGCAGGTGACACACAGGTGACATGCAGGTGACATGCAGGTGACATGCAGGTGACATGCAGGTGACACGCAGGTGACACACAGGAGACACGCAGGTGACACACATGAGACATACAGGTGGCACAGCAGGTCACATGACAAAGTCAATCAGTACTGACTAAGTCGTTTGTGTTGCCTAGGTGACGCTGTGTTGCTCTATCAATGGTCACTATGACATTGTTTACCCGAGGAGTTACCCGGCCTCTGCTGCCCTCTGTCAGTGTGAGTACTGATCAGTGATTGGTGGATGATGGCTTTAAAGGAACAGTACAGTAAAGATTCAGATGAATGTGTGCAATGTGTGTAATGTGTGTATGTGTCTGTAGCTCTTTTCTATGAGCTGCTCTACACTCATGTGTTTGGGTTTGAGGAGGCGGAGCTTTGTCAGGCCATGGAAGCCTTCAGGGTCGGAGGTCGTCGCTATAGAAACAGCCTCTCAGTGTGTAGCGATGTTGACCTGGGCTACGACACACCTGAGGACCCATGTCACAGGTACACACACACACATACACTAATGTTCAGGATAGATAGATAGATAGATACTTTATTGATCCCGGAGGAAATTCAAGCATCCAGTAGCAATAACATAACATACACTGAGCATACACACCACATACACACATTAAGGCAAATCAGAGAAGTAACAGTAGACGTAAAAAATATGTAATAATATTAAAAATATACAGTGATCTAAAAATATAAAGTAACATAGGTAAGTGGTATTGTTAGCAACAAAGTGACATAGTTAAGTGGTATTTTGAGGGCAACGTGTGCAATTAAGTTAAATTAAATAGGGCTATAAAAAGATGAGTGCATGTGGGTGCATTTGTCCATTGTCTATTGTGCCTCCTGCCATCACTGCGAGCTGTTGTACAGCCTGATGGCCAGGGGGACAAAAGAGTTTCTTAGTCTATTGGTGGAGCAGGATTGAGAGAGCAGTCTGCCACTGAACACGCTCCTCTGCCTGCTGAAGGTGTTGTGCAGAGGGTGGTGGGCATTGTCCAGTATGGACAGCAGTTTGTCCAGGGTCCTTCTCTCTGCCACAGTCACCAGAGAGTCCAGCTCTATGCCCACCACTGAGCCAGCTCTCCTCACCAGTCTGTCCAGTCGGGCAGCGTCCCTCTTCTTGCTGCTTCCTCCCCAGCAAACCACAGCGTAGAAGAGGACGCTGGCCACCACAGACTGGTAAAACATCTGCAGCAGTTTTTTGCATATGCTGAAGGACCCCAGCCTTCTCAGGAAGTACAGACGGCTCTGTCCTTTCCTGTGTACTGCGACCATGTTTGCTGTCCAGTCCAGCCTGTCATCCAGCTGCAGCCCCAGATATTTGTAGGTGCTGACCACCTCCACATCGACCCCCTCGATGGACACAGGTTGGAGCTGTGGTTTCTTCCTTCTGAAGTCCACTACCATCTCCTTGGTCTTGGAGGTGTTCAGCTGTAAGCGGTTGGACCTGCACCACTCCACAAAGCTCTTAATCAGGCTCCTGTACTCCCCCTCCTGTCCATCCTTGATACAGCCCACTATTGCAGTGTCATCTGAGTATTTCTGCATGTGGCAGAGCTCCGAGTTGTGCTGGAAGTCAGAGGTGTACAAGGTGAAGAGGACAGGAGAGAGCACAGTCCCTTGTGGTGCTCCAGTGCTGCTAGCCACAGTGTCTGACATGCCGTCCCTCAGTCTGACGTACTGCGGTCTCTCTGTGAGGTAGTCTGTGATCCATCTCACCAGGTGTGAGTCCACCTTCATCCCTGTCAGCTTGTCTCTTAGCAGGAGGGGCTGGATGGTGTTAAAGGCGCTGGAGAAATCAAAGAACGTGATTCTCACAGCACCGCTCTCCTTGTCCAGATGAGAGTGTGCCCTGTGTAGCAGATAGAGGATGGCATCCTCCACGCCCAACTTCTCCTGGTATCCAAATTGCAGTGGATCCTGTGCGTGGTGGACCTGGGGTCTGAGGAGATGGAGCAGCAGCCGTTCAAAGGTCTTCATAATGTGGGATGTTAGTGCTACTGGTCTGAAGTCACCTGGCTCCTTGGGGTGTTTAATCTTAGGAACCGGGATGAGACATGAAGTCTTCCAGAGCACGGGGACCTTCCCCAGCCTCAGGCTCTGGTTGAATATTTGCTGGAGCGGCTCCCCCAGTTCAGCAGAGCAGGCCTTGAGCATTCTTGGACACACTTTGTCCGGGCCCGCTGCTTTCCTTGGGCGCAGTCTCCTCAGCTCTTTGCTCACCTGCTCCTTGGTGATGGTGAAGGGGAGAGGGGTTGAAATGTCCGTGGTGGTGAGGAGGGGGGTTGAAATGTCTGTGGGGGTAGGAAGGGGGTTGAACTGTCCGTGGTGATGGGGAGGGGGGGTTGAACTGTCCATGGTAGGGGTGGGGAGGGGGGTTGAACTGTCCGTGGCTGTGGTGTGTGGAGGTGCCCTGTTGTCTGAGGTGATGATGGAAGTGATGATTGTTGTGTTGTGATGTTGTGATCATAACAGTCACAGTCAACTTCACCACAGATGTAACTGTTTAAATGGGTCAGCTGTGATGTCATCATAGAGCTGCATGCAGCGTGTTGATTCTCTCTGTTGATCATCAGACAGCTGCTGCAGGGGCGGAGTCACAAAGTGAGAGTTGTTAGCGTCACACAGCTAACGTTAGCCAACAGTTATTACCACGTCTAACAAGTTTAAGACGTTTCAGTTGGGGCTGTAGTCAACCACAGAAAATCTTGGTCGACTAAAGTCGCACATAATCTTCAACTAATTGATTAGTCATGGGAAAAAAAAATCTGCACGTTATTTTTACTTCTGCAGTGGTGTGTCTGTGTCACTCTGCAGTTACACCTCCAAAACACTAGTCGGTGGTGGAGGACTGTGTTAAGTGCTGTAAAGTTTAGTTCAACACACATTAAACATGGCTTAATAGAGACAGCCTCAAACACAAATCAGCTTCACTATAACTCGCAGCATTCACAGACAAACACTTGTCTTTATCTGGACACATTTCCCCACAAATACAACATGCTAACGTTGTTAGCACCAGCCTATGACATTTTACACTGTATACATTAGCCTAGCGACGAGCGGAGATTTCCTCTGCTCATATGAAACCAGGATAAAAATCACACACAAGACTTAAAATGCTATTTTAGTGGAGGCTTTACTGTCTTCACAATTTATTGTCTGTGAAATACAAGTAAATACAAGCTTCGTTTCCACTGAGGGAAATGGTGTCAGCTTACAGAGACAAACAGGAGGTCTGCGTCACTGTGACGCTGAGTGTGAGGGTGGGCGAGTTCAACGTTGTGTAAACAAAGGGGGTGTTTTCACAGGTAACTTAGCCTGTCCCCCCGCCACAGGAAATAATGGATTAATCCTGGAAAGCTGTTGATGGAAAGTAACACAGCGATCATTCGACCAATGAGAATTTGGTCGGACGAGAGCATAGTGAGCAAATAACTGAATAGTCGACCAGGAGACTACAGCCCTAGTTTCAGAGTTGGTGCGAGTTTGTTGAGACTGTGTTGAAGCTGATGATGTTATGATGATGTAATGTAAATGACATCATGCTGAACATGTTATCACAGATGTGTCACATGAACCACCAACTGCTGCACCAAAATGTCATGTCGTACTCAAGTGTGTTTGTTTTGTCCTACAGGGAGGAGTCAGAGCCGGGTGGAGCTGCTGAGGAGAAACGAGCTGTGGTCGACGACATCAAGGTGGGGGTGGTGGTGGGGGGCAGTAATGTGTCAGACACACTGTTGTCATGTGTGCTGTCATGTGTCGCTGTCATGTGTCAGACACACCGTTGTCATGTGTGCTGTCATGTGTCGCTGTCATGTGTCAGACACACGCAACATGCAATGAGTGAATATTTCATCACTTTAAACAGCCAACATGTCACGTGCACATGCTTGGAACACGTGCACAACTTTAATTTCAGTCTGTGACAAATTGAGACAGTATTAAAAATGTAACTTTGTATGTTTCTCTCTGATCCTGACCTGTTGTGTTTTTATTGGTCAGCCTCCTGCAGAAGCCCCTCCCCCCTCCAGACTGTCTCTTCCTTTTAAGGTGATGAAGTCTCTGGACGGAGACGTGTACAGAAACCTGGAGTTTGACGTGTGGCAGGACACCTGTAAAGGTAACACACACACATACGTCACTTTCAAATAAAACAACCTATCAACGTGTTTTTATCATGAGCCAACATTTAGTCACGTGGTCAGCTGATTGGTTGACGAACTGCCTCGTCACTGTGAGGTCACCACTTAGAGAATCCGGCCTCTAGTTTTGCAGACCAGGCGAGGAGGGGGTGCAGCGCACCTGCACTTCGCCAACTGGCTGTGGCACCGTGCGCCTGACGCAGCTACTCCTCTTTCTCACCTCCGTCCCTCCTACCTGCACAAGTCGGAAAGAGGGAGGAGAGAAGGTGTGGAGTGGGTTTTACACACATCACACCAATCAAATGAGCCCCTCTCCTCGCCCTTAAATGCACCACGCGAAGGTGTAATGAAAGTTTTTTCAATTCGCCATGGCAGAAGAGAGCAGCAGTGTCAGACGGCCAAACTTCTCCCAGGAGGAAACTGATGTTTTGTTTCTCTTTCTCTCTCGCAGTCACACTCTGTTTCTTTTCTTTTGACTTTTCTGAGATGACAGATGCTGAATACATACTCCCTATCCGATGCTGTGGCTGTTTGTGGTTGGCTGAGAGGGATGTGAACTCATTAGTTTGCAGCTGTGTTAATGAAATCAGGTTGGGTTACACGTGCCAAAAGTGCCAAACGTGCCAAAAGGTGCCAATCCCCTTTGATCCGACATCAGATGTGACGGGACAGTCGATGTAGAGATACATTTATGTGCTGATTGCAGATAGTTGCATTGAATAATGGTGTTTGTGGGTATTTATTGCATCGTTAATGTGCCTGACATTCTGGAAACTTGCCTGTGAGGTTTTGGTGACGTGTGCGCACTGTCCGCCGGTCAGCCAAACTTTGGCTTACACCAGCTGCGCTACACCTGCGCTGACAGTTTCAGCTGGCGAGCTTTTAGCGCACCTTCAGCGAAGCCTTTTTGCGCGAAACTGTCACTGCGCCAAGCTGGATCTGTCGACACCTCCCCTTGCTGCGCCGCCGCACCCATCTCAGCGCACCTCGGTCTGCCAAACTACCAAACTGAGCGCGCCTCGGGATGCGCTGCTCGAAACTAGCTCTGCGCGGGGTTCACCACCCTGCACCACACCGTGAAACTAGAGGCCTCAGTCAGTACATGAAGGTGTTTCAAAAACAGCTGTGAACTCCGGAAACTGTGACTGTTAGTGACTAGTAATCAGATTACTGAGGTAATCAGATTACTGTATCAATAAGAATACCAAGGTAATCAGATTATTGTATCAATCAGAATACTTGGGTAATCGGGTTACTGTGTGTGACTGACAGAGATGCAGAAGACAGACTACATGGTGTTCGCAGGACGGCAGTATTTCCTGGGAGACAAGTGTCAGGTAAGAAAACACTGCAGGACACAGATAGAGTATCAGAGCTGCGTCTGTCCGTCCATCTGGAGGTGAACAGAAACATGTATGTTCATATTTATATGTATGTATGTGTGTGTGGACGGCGTCACTGAAGAGACTCCGTCCACACTTTAAAGCTCCAGTGTGTCAGACTGAGGATTACAAATTACAGATTACATCCAGCTGAAACTTCTCCTGGTCAGAATTCCTTCATTATTGAGGAGCTGAATTCTTCAGAGAGGAAGAAACAGGTTCAGGTTATAAATCAGCTGCTTATTATGAACATGACAGCTGATAGACAGCTGGTTGACAGCTGGTTGATGTGAAGTATCGTTGGCTGAACAAAGGATTGTGGGTCAGAACAGTCAGCAAATCATCCTGACTTACAGAGAGTGTTTTTCCTAGTGATACATTTTTAAGAAAATTCTTAGAATTGTGACATTTTCTTAGAATTTCCCTTAAAGTTTAGACTCAAAGTTAAGACGAGGTCCTGGTGAAGATAAAAGTTCGACACAAAGAGGTCAGAAATATTTTCCAAACACTGGATGACAGAGGGAATGAAATGCTACAGATCAGATGTTGCAGTGATGATATGTGTGGATGATGTCATCAGGGATACACACACCCAATGACCCAACACAATAACGGCATAACATCAGAGACAAAATGATGACATCATCACTGAGGTATGTGAGGTCAGAGCAGCAGTGATCAGTTGAGTCTGTCTCAACCTTCATCAGCAGTGATCACACTGACACTGACAAGGTCTGCAGTTCATCTCATGTCCACTGGGTGTCCTCACACCTTACAGGCTCACAGAGGGGCGTGTCTCTAACAACCAGTCACATCACACCTAACAACAGGGTCGACCACACCTCCTCCCTGAGGTCATAGTTCCTGTCCCGGCATCGCTCTGAGAACTTTCCTGCATCATCCTGAGCTCAGACTGCTGACTGACAGTTCGGATCTGTGTGACGATTCTCAGGATGTCTGTGACTACGCCTCCTGGCAGTGTAGAATATCCTGGTATTTTTGGCGTACAGAACCGTATGGTAGACTGGAACTCACAGACAGTATGTTTCCATTTGTTTGGTCTCCTCTCTGATACCCGTCTCACATCGTTACCTCTGTGTTTCTTACAGGTGCGTCTGGAGCCAAAGGGGAAGTACTACAACGCCTTCATCCAGGAAGTAGGAACACACTCATCAGCTGTCACCGTCTTCATCGAGGAGCTGGGAGAGAAGTAAACACACACAACCAGCCCTCACACAGCCTGCAGGACCACTGAGGAGCAGCTTCTACAGTCTGTCTCTAACATGTCCTCTCTGTCTCAGACACCTGGTTCCTCTGACTGATCTGAAACCAGTCAATCCAGTTCCTGCCTGGAACGTTGCTGCTCCCACGAGAAAAGGAGACATGGGTACGATCCAGTCACTTTCTACTGATGTGACGTCCTCCTTACTGATGTGACGTCCTCCTTACTGATGTGACCTCCTCCTTACTGATGTGACCTCCTCCTGACTGATGTGACGTCATCCTGACTGATGTGACCTCCTTACTGATGTGACGTCCTCCTTACTGATGTGACCTCCTCCATCCTTACTGATGTGACCTCCTCCTGACTGATGTGACCTCCTCCTGACTGATGTGACGTCATCCTGACTGATGTGACTGATGTGACATTCTCCTGACTGATGTGACGTCCTCCTGACTGATGTGACTGATGTGACGTTCTCCTGACTGATGTGACGTCCTCCTGACTGATGTGACTGATGTGACGTCCTCCTGACTGATGTGACTGATTTGACGTCCTCCTGACTGATGTGACGTCCTCCTGACTGATGTGACGTCCTCCTGACTGATGTGACTGATGTGACGTCCTCCGGACTGATGTGACGTCCTCCTGACTGATGTGACTGATGTGACTGATGTGACGTCCTCCTGACTGATGTGACTGATGTGACTGATGTGACGTCCTCCTGACTGATGTGACGTTCTCCTGACTGATGTGACGTCCTCCTGACTGATGTGACTGATGTGACGTTCTCCTGACTGATGTGACGTCCTCCTAACTGATGTGACTGATGTGACGTCCTCCTGACTGATGTGACGTCCTCCTGACTGATGTGACGTTCTCCTGACTGATGTGACGTCCTCCTGACTGATGTGACTGATGTTACGTCCTCCTGACTGATGTGACTGATGTGACGTCCTCCTGACTGATGTGACTGATGTGACGTTCTCCTGACTGATGTGACTGATGTGACGTCCTCCTGACTGATGTGACTGATGTGACGTCCTCCTGACTGATGTGACTGATGTGACGTCCTCCTGACTGATGTGACTGATGTGACGTCCTCCTGACTGATGTGACTGATGTGACGTTCTCATGACTGATGTGACGTTCTCCTGACTGATGTGACGTTCTCCTGACTGATGTGACATTCTCCTGACTGATGTGACGTCCTCCTGACTGATGTGACGTCCTCCTGACTGATGTGACTGATGTGACGTCCTCCTGACTGATGTGACTGATGTGACATTCTCCTGACTGATGTGACGTCCTCCTGACTGATGTGACTGATGTGACGTTCTCCTGACTGATGTGACGTCCTCCTGATTGATGTGACGTCCTCCTGACTGATGTGACGTCCTCCTGACTGATGTGACGTCCTCCTGACTGATGTGACTGATGTGACGTTCTCCTGACTGATGTGACATTCTCCTGACTGATGTGACATTCTCCTGACTGATGTGACGTCCTCCTGACTGATGTGACGTCCTCCTGACTGATGTGACGTCCTCCTGACTGATGTGACGTCCTCCTGACTGATGTGACTGATGTGACGTTCTCCTGACTGATGTGACGTCCTCCTGACTGATGTGACGTTCTCCTGACTGATGTGACTGATGTGACGTCCTCCTGACTGATGTGACGTCCTCCTGACTGATGTGACGTTCTCCTGACTGATGTGACTGATGTGACGTCCTCCTGACTGATGTGACGTCCTCCTGACTGATGTGACGTTCTCCTGACTGATGTGACGTCCTCCTGACTGATGTGACGTTCTCCTGACTGATGTGACTGATGTGACGTCCTCCTGACTGATGTGACGTCCTCCTGACTGATGTGACGTTCTCCTGACTGATGTGACTGATGTGACGTCCTCCTGACTGATGTGACGTCCTCCTGACTGATGTGACGTTCTCCTGACTGATGTGACTGATGTGACTGATGTGACGTTCTCCTGACTGATGTGACATTCTCCTGACTGATGTGACGTCCTCCTGACTGATGTGACGTCCTCCTGATTGATGTGACTGATGTGACGTCCTCCTGACTGATGTGACGTCCTCCTGACTGATGTGACGTCCTCCTGACTGATGTGACGTCCTCCTGACTGATGTGACTGATGTGACGTCCTCCTGACTGATGTGACTGATGTGACGTTCTCCTGACTGATGTGACGTCCTCCTGACTGATGTGACATTCTCCTGACTGATGTGACGTCCTCCTGACTGATGTGACGTCCTCCTGACTGATGTGACGTTCTCCTGACTGATGTGACGTCCTCCTGACTGATGTGACTGATGTGACATTCTCCTGACTGATGTGACGTCCTCCTGACTGATGTGACGTCCTCCTGACTGATGTGACTGATGTGACGTTCTCCTGACTGATGTGACATTCTCCTGACTGATGTGACATTCTCCTGACTGATGTGACGTCCTCCTGACTGATGTGACGTCCTCCTGACTGATGTGACGTCCTCCTGACTGATGTGACGTCCTCCTGACTGATGTGACTGATGTGACTGATGTGACGTCCTCCTGACTGATGTGACTGATGTGACGTCCTCCTGACTGATGTGACGTCCTCCTGATTGATGTGACTGATGTGACTGATGTGACGTCCTCCTGACTGATGTGACGTCCTCCTGACTGATGTGACTGATGTGACGTCCTCCTGACTGATGTGACTGATGTGACGTCCTCCTGACTGATGTGACTGATGTGACGTCCTCCTGACTGATGTGACTGATGTGACGTTCTCATGACTGATGTGACGTTCTCCTGACTGATGTGACGTTCTCCTGACTGATGTGACATTCTCCTGACTGATGTGACGTCCTCCTGACTGATGTGACGTCCTCCTGACTGATGTGACTGATGTGACATTCTCCTGACTGATGTGACTGATGTGACATTCTCCTGACTGATGTGACTGATGTGACGTTCTCCTGACTGATGTGACGTCCTCCTGATTGATGTGACGTCCTCCTGACTGATGTGACGTCCTCCTGACTGATGTGACGTCCTCCTGACTGATGTGACTGATGTGACGTTCTCCTGACTGATGTGACATTCTCCTGACTGATGTGACATTCTCCTGACTGATGTGACGTCCTCCTGACTGATGTGACGTCCTCCTGACTGATGTGACGTCCTCCTGACTGATGTGACGTCCTCCTGACTGATGTGACTGATGTGACGTCCTCCTGACTGATGTGACTGATGTGACGTTCTCCTGAATGACGTGACGTCCTCCTGACTGATGTGACTGATGTGACGTCTTCCTGACTGATGTGACTGATGTGACGTCCTCCTGACTGATGTGACTGATGTGACGTCCTCCTGACTGATGTGACGTCCTCCTGACTGATGTGACTGATGTGACGTCCTCCTGACTGATGTGACTGATGTGACGTTCTCCTGACTGATGTGACTGATGTGACGTCCTCCTGACTGATGTGACGTCCTCCTGACTGATGTGACTGATGTGACGTCCTCCTGACTGATGTGACTGATGTGACGTTCTCCTGACTGATGTGACTGATGTGACGTTCTCCTGACTGATGTGACTGATGTGACGTTCTCCTGACTGATGTGACTGATGTGATGTTCTCCTGACTGATGTGACTGATGTGACGTCCTCCTGACTGATGTGACTGATGTGATGTCCTCCTGACTGATGTGACGTTCTCCTGACTGATATGACGTCCTCCTGACTGATGTGACTGATGTGACGTTCTGACTGATGTGACTGATGTGACGTCCTCCTGACTGATGTGACGTCCTCCTGACTGATGTGACGTTCTCCTGACTGATGTGACGTTCTCCTGACATTTGTTTCTGTCTCTCTCAGACTCCGACTCTCGTGGTCAGCGACATCACCGTCATCGGTACTTCAGGAAGTCTCGTGGCAGCAGTGGAGTGAAGGGGGGGGAGCTGTTAATGTCACCACCATCGACTTTTGGAGGCCCCACCCCCTCCGCTCTGCCTCCCCGCTTCCAGCCAGCAGGCCATCCCCGTCCGCCACCTCCCCCGTCACCAGGAGCCATGACGTATGACCCCTACACCCCCCCGCACCATCACCATCCCATAACCAGACCTCCGCGCTACGGAGCCTCCAGGTGTGACTCCAGGAGATATTGTACTCAAATGTTTTTTTGGTCGACGTTTTCCTGACGATAAAGATTTAACTTGTTAGCGTGTCTCAGTTCACTGAGCTGCTGTCATTCACGCTGACGAGCTCCTGTGTGTGTGTGTGTGTGTGTGTGTGTGTGTGTGTGTGTGTGTGTGTGTGTGTGTTGTGTGTGTGTGTGTGTTTGTGTGTGTGTGTGGTGTGTGTGTGTGTGTGTGTGTGTGTGTACCTGTTTTGTGGATTCTGGTCAGAAGCTCCAGCCGTTTCCTGAACCGACACCTGATTGGTCCACAGTTGACCTATTACCACCCTGGCAGACGATATTACCACGACTACGAGAACTACGCCTTCAGGTCACGGTAACTATAACTCAGTCGGTCCATGTGTGAACTGGCTGAGTCGACTCTGGTCGTCAGTTATTTGTCACCATCCGTCAGCAGAGTGACTAAATTAATAAAAAGAGTCAGTGAATGAAATTAATTTCACATGAATAACTCGTTTGTGTTTGAACACAGAAACACCCTCATCTGTTAACTAGAAACCAAAATAATGATGAACTTCTTTTATTAGCTTCAGTCCCTGAAGTCAGCACGCCTGTCTCAAATACAGCGCCCCATGTACAGAGGCAACCTCGCTGCAGCAGTCGCAGGCTCGACTCCGGCTTGCGACCATTTGCTGCATGTCATCCCCCACTCTCTCTCTCTCTCTGTCTGTCTGTCTGTGTCTCTCTCTCTCTCTCTCTCTCTCACCCCGTTTCACTTTGTCATGTACATTAAAGGCAAAAGCAATCTTAAAGCAATCTTTCAAAAAAAATGAAAGTCATCATCAGGTGTTTTCTGTGTTTCCTGTGTCTGTTCAGTCGCAGTCGCCGTCAGCTGGCGGCCGCTCTGAATAAGGAGTGTCAGTTTGGTTTCTCTGCGGACACGGTGGAGGAGCCGACTGATCTGGATACAGCCATCACGTACTACCAGCTGGATGACACCGGAGACGCCGTCTTCCCCCCGCTGCCGGTGAGAATGTCAAAACCACAGCAAGTAAAGGATCAAACTGAGACTGAGCAGACTTTAACCACTGACCCATCTGAGTCATGTGACGTACTGTGGAGACTCAGCCGTGACTTCAGACACTTTTAAACGTGGACGTGATGCTGGACGATGTACGTCTCTTTAGCTTGGACTCTGAGACTCATTAGAGACTCTGACTGAAGATCTATAAGGCTCACTGAAGGTTTGGACTCGTTACACAGACTTCAGGCTCATGTGTTCTACCTTCACGTACAAAAATAGATCCGTCTTTTTCAAACGTAAACATCACTGTCCTTGTACTAATGTGTCCTTTATGATGTCATAGATACAGCCAAAAGATGGCACCAGAGGGCGGACTCAAAAGTTTAACACAACAAAACCGAGGCGACGGTGGAGGTGGTCGTAATAAAATACGTTCAGACAGAGGCAGTGTTGTAGACGGCGGTGGTCTGTGAGGTCACTATATACATCCTGACTTGTGGGTGGAGAATTATTTTTACTTTTACTGATTTGTTTCATTAAGCCAGTATTCCAGTTTCTTCGTTGTCTCCTGCCATCGTAACTCTCAAACCACGTTACACTGCCTCCACGATCTGCTGTGGTCCTGCTCTTGGTACACGAGATGAGATCAATCAATCAATTTTATTTATAAAGCCCAATATCACAAATCACAGTTTGCCTCACAGGGCTTTACAGCATTTCCTGCTGATCAGGAAAAACTCCCCCAAAAAAACGTTTAATGGGGGAAAAAAAACAGTAGAAACGTCAGGAAGAGCAACTGAGGAGGGATGAGATACACCTGTATTGATCCCACAATTTAGAAATTCCAGGGTTACAGCAGTCAAGGGGAAAGAGTCAGATTAAAGATTTCAAAAATTAGATTTAAAAACATAAAACTTAAAAACTAGGCATGCGAAATAGAGTACAAAAATACAAGAAACGGTGATAAATAACAATAACAACAATAATAATAACAATAATAACAATAACAATAATAATAAAACAACTAACTAATAATAAATCAACTTTTATTAGAGTCAAGGTCCATTTAAAAGACATACAACACAGATAGATTTAAAAAAAAAAAAGTAACAATAATAACAACAACAACAATAACAACATCAATAACAACAACAATAATAACAACAATAATAATAATAATAATAATCAATCAACTTATTTCATAGAGTCAAGGTCCATTTAAAAGACATACAACAGATAGATTTTAAAAAGTAACAATAATAATAATAATATATTTTATGTATATAGCGCTTTTAAAAACTCAAAGACACTTTACAATGAGATTAAAAACAAGATATAAGAACATTAAAAAGCACAAGAATACTGAAATGCATTATAAAATCAATAGAAAATTAGGATGAGGTGAAATTAAAAATTGGGGCAATTAGGTGTTAAAGGCGAGTCTGAAGAGGTGGGTCTTGAGGACGGACTTGAAGCTGTTGAGGTCAGGGCAAGCATGGATGGATATGGGGAGGGAGTTCCAGAGGGTGGGGGCTGAGCTGCTGAAGGCCCGGTCCCCCAGGGTTCGGCGCTTGGTCATGGAGGGGGGGGAGAGGAGGTGGGCTTCTGATGAGCGGAGGGATCGACTGGGGATGTGGGGGACAAGGAGATCAGAGAGGTAGGACAGGGCCAGGTTGTGGAGGGACTTGAAGGTGAGGAGGAGGATCTTGTATTGGATGCGGTAGGGAACAGGAAGCCAGTGGAGTTGACAGAGGACAGGGTCATAAGGGCGGGTGCGGGTGAGGATCCGGGCAGCGGAGTTCTGGATGTGTTGAAGTTTGTTGAGGGTGGTGGATGGGAGGCCGTAGAAGAGGCTGTTACAGTAGTCCAGTCTGGTGGTGATGAAGGCGTGAATCAGGGTTTCAGCAGCGGAGGGGGTGAGAAAGGGGCGGAGCCATGCAATGTTTTTGAGTTGGAGGAAGGCGGATCGGACAAGTTGTGAGATGTGGTGGTCGTAGGTAAGGTTTGGGTCGAGATGGACACCAAGGTTACGGATAAGGGATGAAGGGGTGATGTGGGAGTGGTCGATGGGGATGGAGATGTTGGTGACGGAGCCGGTGAGGGATTTGGGGCCTATGGTGATGAGATCAGATTTTTCACTGTTGAGTTTTAAAAAGTTGTGGTCCATCCAGGATTTTATTGCATGGAGGCGGGAGGTGACGTTGGCCAGAGTGGTGGGGCAGATGGAGCGGGTGGAGATGTATATCTGGATGTCGTCGGCGTAGCAGTGATATCGAAGTCCATGTTGTCTGATGATGCTGCCAAGGGGGAGTAGGTAGAGGGTGAAAAGGAGGGGGCCAAGCACCGAGCCCTGGGGGACACCTTGGGGGAGTGGGGCAGTGGATGAGGAGCAGTGATTGATGTAGATGAATTGTAGACGTTCTGAAAGGTAGGATGTGATCCAGGAGAGTGCGGTTCCGGTAATGTTGAGGTCAGACGACAGGCGGCTGAGGAGGATGGAGTGATTGATGGTGTCGAAAGCTGCAGACAGGTCGAGGAGGATGAGCAGAGTTGTTTGGCCGGAGTCCGAGGAGAGCAGGATGTCGTTGGTGATTTTCAATAGGGCGGTCTCGGTGCTGTGTTTGTTACGGAAGCCAGAGTGGAATGGTTCGAACAGGTTGTTGGTTTGGAGATGGGCTGTGAGTTGGGTGGCGACGGCACGTTCAAGAATTTTGGAGAGGAATGGCAAGTTTGAAATAGGGCGGAAGTTGTCAGGGGTGTTGGGATCCAGACCAGGTTTTTTTCAGGATGGGTGTGATAGCGGCGGTTTTGAGGGAGGGTGGAACGGAGCCAGAGTCAAAGGAGGAGTTGATGATCGCTGAGATGAGGGGGGAGAGTGAGGGGAGACAGTGTTTGATAAGGCTGGATGGAATGGGGTCCAGAACGCTAGATGGGGTCTTCATGGATTTCAGGAGGTTTGGGATGTCGCTGGGGGGGACAGGAGACAAACAGCAGAGGGCCTGGGTGGGTGGGTTGCGGGCAATGGGGGGAGGTGAAGTGAGGGCGGAGGATGGTGGGAGAGAACGGTAGATAGAGGTGATCTTATTTTGGAAATGGTTGAGGAAGGAGTTGCATTTGCTTATGGTGAATAAGGAGGAGGTGAGATCATGGGGTTTGAGCAGGCGGTTGACGGTTGTGAAGAGTGTTCTTGGACTTCCGGAGCCGTTGCAGATGATGCTGGAGTAGTGTGAAGTCCGGGCAGCATTCAGGGCGTCTTTGTAATGGTGGGTGTGGTCGGTGAGGGCGTGGAGGTGGACAGTGAGGCCGTTTTTTTTGTGGAGACGTTCAAGCTGGCGTTTTTTCCTTTTCATGACACGGACTTCAGGGGTGTACCAGGGGGAGGGGCGTTGAAAGGATACAGTCCTTTTGTGGAGTGGTGCGATTGTGTCAAGGCAGGTGGAGAGGGTGGAGTTATAGTAGTTGACGAGGTCGGCAGTGCCGGCGGAGACAGGAGGGGGGAAGATGGAAATGAATTCGGACAGGTGGGATGCGAACTGTGCAGGGGAGAGAGTGCTGAGTTTACGGAATGAAATTGTTCTAGTCCTTTTGTGGGGTGGGTTGGGGGGTGTGGATGTCCATCAAGATAGCGAGGTGGTCAGAGATGTGCAGGTTGTGGCTGGAAATGTTTGTGACGTTTATGTTCATGATGCTCCATGAACATAAGGTCGAGGGTGTGGCCGTGCTTATGTGTAGGGAAGTTGATGTGCTGAGTGAAATTGAATTGGTGCAGAGTGTCCAGAAATTCTATGGCCGGTTTGGAGGTGGGGTCGTCGAGGTGGAAGTTGAGGTCGCCAAGCAGGAGGATGGACGGTGAGTTGGTGCTGAGCTGCAGGAGAAGGTCAGAAAAATCTTGGAAGAATGAGGGACTGGGTTTGGGTGGGCGGTAGATGACTGAGATGATGAGTGGCGATGGTCCGGGGATTTTCATGGCAATGTGTTCAAAGGAGGGGGCGGGGGGGAGAGAGATGGTGGTGGTCAGAATGTTGTCTTTGAAGATCAGGGCAATGCCGCCCCCCCACCCTCTGTACGGGGTTGGTCCAAATACTTGTATCCTGTCGGGGTGGCTTGGTTGAGGGAGAAGTGGTCGGAGGGTCGATGCCAGGTTTCTGTCAGGCAGATGAGGTCCAGTTTATTGTCGGTGATGAATTCGGAGAGCAGGAGGCTTTTGTTGTTTAGGGAGCGGGTGTTGAAGGAGGCAACTTTGAGGGGGGGGTGTTTGGATGCTGGTTGAAATGCACTGGAAACAGAGCTGAAGTTGGCAGGGTTGCATATTCTGTAGGTGGGGGGTCGGGGGGGTCTGTGGCAGATGATGGTGGGGATGGGAAAGCTGGAGATGCTTACATGGGAGCAAGATAGAGAATGGTGTATAGCACGACTTAGGGTGAATGTGGGGTGTAGTACCGGGGGTGGATAGGCAGGGGCGGTGTGGGGGAGTGCGTGCAGAAGAAGAGGCAGATGTAAACAATAGTCAGCTGGAGGTGAGCTGTTGTGTGTTGTCCCGGTCCAGTTCCGACGTGTGGAGGAGTGTTGGCGGCTAGACGAGGCGGTCCCCAGCTCCTGCCGTCCACTGCCAGCGCTGGTGGACCCCGCGGATTGGCGGCGGATAGCCTCTCTTAGGAGCCCGAGCCATGGTCGGGGAGCGGTGGATGCTAGCCGGTTCGAGGGTCGTTGCTCAGTGGTGGGCCTCCGGGCGCAACGGAGCGGCAGCAGGCGCGGGGTGGCCCCACCACAGCACGACCGCGCCCGGGGGCTGCTGCACGTTGCCGGGGAGGTTGGCTTCACGCCCACGTCCAGCGATGACCGGGAGCCAACAAGCCCCGCCGTGTAGGCTGGCGGCTGCGAAGCGGCTGCAGCGGTTGGAGGCTTGGCTGCTGACAGGACCGGTGCCTCGGGCAAACTCGCATCGGGGGTCCGGACGGCTGGCAGGGTGGCTTGGCTGGGCCGGAGCCCAGGTGTTCATTGGGCTGCTGCAGGGCCGCGAAGCGGTTGGAGAGAGCAGTGCAGGCCGGGGTGACAGCGCAACCAGGACTTTTTTGCCTGCCACGGACCACAACCTCGGACCAGGACTGATTCGGAGTGGAAGAGGACGAGGGGCGAGGGCCGGCAGGGTCCCAGAGTAGCGTCTCTTTGAGGGAGGTCTGGAGGGAGTTCTGGAGGGAGATGATCTGACGGCTCTGATTGAAGGTGACGTTCATACAGGAGGTGAGTAGTGTTGATTTGGCTTTGAGTTTGGCGGATAATTTGCGGATGTCTTCTTTGAGGCGAGCAATTGTTTTGTTGGCCTGAGCCAGTTCTGAGTTCTCTATCTTGGGTGCAGATACAGCGATCGGTGTAGTGGCTGGCGCAGCGGCAGCGGCCATCTCTCAAATCGAACAATAACAACAATAATAACAATTATAGTAATAACAACAATAATAACAATAACAATAACAACAACAATAGTAATAAGAATAACAATAAAAACAATCAATCAATCAATCAATCAATTCAATCAATTTTATTTATAAAGCCCAATATCACAAATACAATTTGCCTCACAGGGCTTTACAGCACACGACATCCCTCTGTCCTTTAGACCCTCACAGCGGATAAGGAAAAACTCCCCAAAAAAAAACCTTTAACGGGGAAAAAAATGGTAGAAACCTCAGGAAGAGCAACTGAGGAGGGATCCCTCTTCCAGGACGGACAGACGTGCAATAGATGTCGTACAGAACAGATCAGCGTAATAAAATGACAGTAATCTGTATGACATCCTCGGTAATGACAGCAGCTTACAACAACATTCATGAAAGTAATAATACTGTCGTTGTAGTTCTGGCTACTGTGGTACAATATGTTGAAAGTATATATTAGTGTCAGGCAGTATACATGTATGATAATATCATATGTGTATAATAACAGTAGAAGTATGACTAATGACTAATGATGGCAGCAGCAGCAGGAGTCTTCTGGCAGGACCACGGCAGCAGCACAACCACACACGTCACACTATCCAGGCACCGCTGCAATACGAGTTAACCTGAGAGACAGTGGAGCACAAAGGCTCCGGAGCAGAAGCCGAGTTAGTGACATGCATGTATTATAGGGGGTCCTCCGGCAGACTAGGCCTAAGTCAGCCTAACTAGGGGCTGGTACAAGGCAAGCCTGAGCCAGCCCTAACTATAAGCTTTAACAAAGAGGAAAGTCTTAAGTCTAGCCTTAAATGTGGAGACGGTGTCTGCCTCCCGGACCGCAACAGGAAGATGATTCCACAGGAGAGGAGCCTGATAGCTGAAGGCTCTGGCTCCTGATCTACTTTTGGAGACTTTAGGGACCACGAGTAACCCTGTGTTCTCAGAGCGCAGAGTTCTGGTGGGATAATATGGCACTATGAGCTCTCTAAGATATGACGGAGCTTGACCATTTAGAGCTTTATAAGTTAACAGTAGGATTTTAAAGAGCCAGTGCAGAGAAGCTAAAACAGGAGAAATATGATCTCGTTTCTTAGTTCCTGTTAGTACACGTGCTGCTGCATTCTGAATTAGCTGAAGAGTTTTTAAGGACTTACTAGAGCTACCTGATAATAGAGAGTTACAGTAATCCAGCCTTGAGGTAACAAAAGCGTGGACCAATTTTTCTGCATCTTTTTGGGTCAAGATAGGCCTAATTTTTGCAATATTACGCAGATGAAAAAATGCAGTCCGTGAGGTTTGTTTTAAATGAGAATTAAAAGACAAATCTTGGTCAAATGTTACTCCAAGGTTTCTTACAGTAGTGGTAGAGGCCAGAGCAATGCCATCTAGAGAAACTATGTCATCAGATAAAGAGTCTCTGAGTTGTTTGGGGCCAAGAACAATTACTTCAGTTTTGTCTGAATTTAACATCAGGAAATTGGTGCTCATCCAGGTTTTTATGTCTTTAAGACAATTATGAAGTTTAGTTAATTTATTACTTTCTTCTGGCTTCATCAATAAATACAACTGTGTATCATCCGCATAACAATGGAAATTTATAGAGTGATTTCTAATGATGTTACCTAAAGGAAGCATATATAAATAGGATTGGTCCAAGCACAGAACCTTGCGGAACTCCAAAACAAACCTTAGTACGTACGGATGATTCATTATGAACGTCAACAAATTGAAAACGATCAGATAAATAAGATTTAAACCAGCTCAGTGCAGAACCTTTTAGGCCAATTAAGTGTTCCAGTCTCTGTAACAGAATTTGATGGTCAACAGTGTCAAACGCTGCACTAAGATCTAATAAAACAAGTACAGAGACGAGTCCTTTGTCTGAAGCAATCAGAAGGTCATTTGTAATTTTGGTCTATAGTTGGCTAACACCTCTGGATCCAGGGTGGGCTTTTTAGTAGAGGTTTAATTACAGCTACCTTAAAAGACTGTGGTACATAGCCTGTTAATAAGGATATATTGATCATATCTAATATATGGGTGTTAACTAAAGGTAAGACCTCCTTGAGTAGCCTAGTTGGGATGGGGTCTAAGAGACACGTTGATGATTTAGATGAAGAAATCACTGCGGTCAATTCTTGAAGAGAAATTGGGGAGAAGCAATCTAAATAAATATTAGGTGTTACAGCTGTGTTTGAGGTTAGATAGGTACTATCTGAGGACAGGAGGTCATGAATTTTGCCTCTAATAGCTAGAATTTTGTAATTAAAGAAGCTCATAAAACCATTACTGCTAAGGGCTAAAGGAATGCAAGGCTCAATAGAGCTTTGACTCTCAGTCAGCCTGGCTACAGTGCTGAAAAGAAACCTGGGGTTATTCTTGTTTTCTTCTATTAAAGCTGAGTAATAGTTTGCTCTGGCATTGCGGAGGCCCCTCTTATAAGTTTTGAGAGTGTCTGCCCAGATTACACGAGATTCTTCCAGTTTGGTTATTCGTTTGAGAGTTATACCAAGGAGCGAACTTTCTTTGTTTTGTTAACTTCTTTTTAAGAGGAGCTACAGAGTCAAGTGTTGTTCGCAGCGAGCTTACGGTGCTATCAACAAATTGATCAATTCGGGAGAGGTTAAAGTCGGTGCGGGAAACCTCTGTTACTGAAGGACTTGGTATTGAATTTAACGACGGAGTAATCATTTCCTTAAATTTTGCGACAGCACTATCTGATAAACATCTGGTATAGTAACTGTTGCTAAGTGGCGTGTAATCGAGTAAAAAGAAATCAAAAGTAATCAAATAATGATCCGATAGCGAGGGATTCTGTGGAAAGACTGTTAGGTTATCAATTTTTAATTCCATACGTCAGAACTAGATCGAGGGTATGGTTAAAACAGTGAGTGGGCTCATGTACACCCTGACTGAAGCCAATGTAGTCTAATAATGTGATAAACGCAGTAGCCAGGGAGTCATTATCAACGTCGACATGAATGTTAAAGTCGCCTACAATAATAACTTTATCTGATTTAAGAACTAGACTGGATAAAAACTCTGAGAATTCAGAAATAAATTCAGAATACAGGCCAGGAGCACGGTACACTATAACAAATAAAAGTGGCTGCGAGGTTTTCCAGGTCGGATGTAAAAGACTAAGAACAAGGCTTTCAAAAGAATTATAATCTAGTTTAGGTTTAGGGCTGATTAACAGACTAGAGTTAAAAATGGCTGCAACTCCCCCTCCTCGGCCGCTGCCTCGAGGAATGTGGGTATTATTATGACTGGGAGGAGTGGATTCATTTAGACTAACATATTCATCTGGACACAGCCAGGTTTCAGTGAGACTAAGTAAATCAATATGATTATCTGATATTAATTCGTTTACTAACACTGCTTTAGACGAAAGAGACCTGATATTTAACAGTCCACATTTAATTCTCCTGTTTTGTCTTTCTGTCACAGAAGAGGTTTTAATTTTTATGAGGTTGTTTTGCACAACTCCTCTTTGTTTAATTTTAGATTTAAATAATTTAGGTGGTCGGGGGACAGACACCGTTGGTATAAAACTATGGAAACTATGGCTGGGTAAGTGAACTAGAAGCTCAGAGAGGCGTATAGGACTGCAGCTCTCTGTCCTGGTCTCAACTCTGGGTTGTCAGGGATTTAATTTGCTAATAAAATTTTCCAGGTTCCTAGAAATGAGAGCAGGGGCCTGTATCACGAAGCAGAATTAATGTCTCAGCGAGGTAACTTCAGGGTTAACCTGGGGTTTCGGTCTCACAAAGCCGGTTCAGTTCTTATCGGGGTAGATCACCATGGTAACTTACTCTGAACGGCTATCCTGCTCCGGAGCAGGGTAAGTTCAGGGTTGAATCTGATCCTATAAAAAGCACCACCCACTGGCCAATCAGCTGTTCAGAAAGAAATGACTCCACTGACAGAAATGCAGCCCAGTCATGACGGGAAGTTTAATTAATTTGATTGATTTTGATTTGAAAGTTTATTTTGAACATTATAAAAGAAAAGAAAGCAACAACAACAGACAATGAAAAGATTGTTCACAAAGGAGTGGAAAGAAGTCCAAATCTCATCCCACCCCTTCATAAGAAAGAAACTGATCATTTGCGAACACTTAATAGCACCATTAATTAGTGCCAACATTTTGTTTTGTTGGAGGAAATGATCCCTGTTAAAGATAATGGGCCTAATTGACAGCTTTGCTGCTGAAAATGTGGAAAGTAGCCTATCATGTCTACACTTCATGGTGTTTGAGGGATTTTCCTTTTTGTTTTTTAAAGAGGGAGACTAGGTATATTTTTGCGCAGCTGTTAATTTCTAACACAGCTCAATATCAGGATGATTTTATTCAGACTATCAGTTTGGTGTTGATATGATTTAATTGTGGCGTCAGCTTTAAGCTTTATTGTAGAATATATAACGTTAAGACAAAGAAGACCAGTTTATCAGACGCAGTGATATTAGACGATAATTGTAATACACGCAATTCATCTGCGCAGCATTGATTTCATGGGATTCAAGGGTGTGATCAGTGTCAGATGTACAGGTACAGGTACTGTAGCTACTTGAACCGGTGATGAGTAATTTAACCTACGCATAATTTTATTTGCTCCCTTGTTTTGTCTTGATTTTTCCCTCTCTCCTCCTCTATTTCCTCTTTCCTGATCCGTTTTTTTTTCTTCTCTATTATGTGATTTCATTGATGTTTTGACAGGGGAATTTCTTTGATAAGCTTTTAGTGGATTCTAACCTATCTGGCACTTTCCTTTTTTAAATCTTGTAAATTTTATACTGTCTGTTTTTAACATTATGTGCAAATTAACTAATCTAAACTAAAACTAAACATTATTCATCCCGTTATGCGTTGCCACGCATGTTTCCTCCTCCTGCAGCTGCCACGGTGTTGGCCTTTTCTGAAATATTGCTTTTCTCCTTCCTTATATTTTAGTAGAGTTAATCTCTGATCCTCACGAGAAATACTTTTGTTCCTCACTTACGGCGCTCTGTGAGGACGCTCAGTGACGCTCAGTGACGCTGCGCTTCTCTCATGATTGTGATTGGTCCGCTGCGTGCGCGTTCACGGTTCTTGATAAAGCAACCCTGGGTTGAGTTACCGAGTTGATATCCAGCGTCGTGATACCGATTATCCTGATTGCCATTGTTAGGGTTAGTCAACCCAGGATAGGTCTGGGTAACCCAGGAAAGGTTGATCTCGCTTCGTGATACAGGCCCCAGCTCCATCCAAAGTGGGATGAATGCCGTCTCTCCTAATGAGACCAGGTTTTCCCCAGAAAGTTTGCCAATTATTAACAAAACCCACATCATCAATAATAACAATAATTATAATAATAATAACTAACAATAACAACAACAATAATAAGAAGACTAACAATAAAAACAATAACAACAATAACGATAATTATAATAATAATAACTAACAATAACAACAATAATAATAACAATAATAATCAGTCAACTTATTTCATAGAGTCAAAGTCCATTTAAAAGACATACAACACAGATAGATTTAAAAAAGTAACAACAATAACAATAATAACAATAACAACAACAAACTCAACAACAATAATAACATCAATAACAACAACAATAATAACAACAATAATAACAATAACAACAACAATAACAGCAATAATTACAATAATAATAACAATAATAATCAATCAACTTATTTCATAGTCAAGGTCCATTTAAGTGTCCATAAGTGTCCATAGTGTCCATAAAGTGTCCATGGTGCAGTTTACTGTGAGCAGTGCTGGTTATGTAGCCTGACAGCAGCAGGCAGGAAGGACCTGCGACAGCGTTCCTTCACACACTTTGGGTGAATCAGTCTATCGCTGAAGGAGCTCTCCAGAGCTTTTACCTCCTCCTGCAGAGGATGGGTGTCATTAGTCCTCAGAGATGACAGCTTGGCTGTCATCCTCCTTTCTCCCACCACCTGCACAGAGTCCAGAGAGCATCCCAGGACAGAGCTGGCCTTCTTGATCAGCTTGTCCAGTCTGTTCCTATCTGCAGCCGAGACACTGCTGCCCCAGCAGACCACTCCGTAAAAGATGGCTGGTGCCACCACAGTGTCAAAGAAGGTCTTCAGGTCTTCCACAAACTTTCACAAAATGTGCACAAATATAGACGAGGTGAACGCAGAGTACGAACAGAGGTCTCTGTATCTATTGTTGAGAATGAACGAGCCTTCAGGATCTGTGCACACCAACACACAGCAAGTGTTTCCTGTGAAGAGATCACAGACAAAGATTCAAGTAGGCGCAAATTTGTGCTGTTTACATCTTTGATAAATTTGCTAGCCGCTGTGTGGTGAGAGCCAATCAGCAGTGAGATCTTTTTGAGATTCTTCTGACGTCACCAAGAGTCAGAAATGGAGGACATAGTTGTTTTTTCTGTTTTTGGTCACCTGGAGCTCCACGACTTAACATCAGTACAGGGCAGGGGAGACGACTTGTGTCAAAGGTTTAGTTTAATGTTTGGTGGAAAAACGCTCTGACCAATCTCTTGTCTTTGTCTTGTCTTATTGTGAGAGGTAAACAACAGGAAGGAGTGACGCTGTGATGTGCTGAGTGAGAAATAATAAAGAGTGATGTCGTCTTGTTCACACTGGTTCAGAGCCTCCATGTTCACATGGCTTGATTCTAGCTGTCAGTTGGCAAACCAAGTTAGCCATTAGCTGCCTTCAACAATTGGTTAGTCAGCATAGCTGTTAGCACAGCACGAGTAGCTCGGGTTACATTGCATACATTTTTTTTATTTTTAAACACCATTTTCAGGCGTGGTGAGGCTGGATTAGGACAGTGGCATTAAGTGCTGCTGGGTGGCATGTCCAGGAGCGCCAGTGTGTGTCTAGCCGCTGCCGGTGTGGGGTTGTACATTAAAAATAATGGGCGTGTATGTTTTGACGTACGTCGGTTGGTTCCGTGGTGTTTCGGCCTTTTGGGTGTCCTGAGTGTTTTAAAATGCACCAATGAATAAAATGTATTATTATTATTATTAATGTACCTGGCTCCTCCCACAGGGCCCGGCTGTGGCACCGCCTCCCTCCATAACAGTCCCGCCTCCTCCGGCTGGCCCCTCCTACAGAGTCCAGAGAGGCTCAGGGCCCCTGCCCTCTGCACCTCCACCTGGAAACACCCCCGTGTGTTCATCAGAGGAGGACCAGGAGGACGCCAGCACTTTGGAGGACCAGGGTGAGGACGAGACACACAGCTCATCATCATCATCATTTTCTGTCGGTAAAAGTCAATATTCTGTTTCCTTCAGGTGGCTCAAGACTTCTCTGGTGGTTTCTTATTGTGAAAGGTTGTGCAGGAAGTGTGACTGATGGTAACTTAGTTGTGATGTGATTTCCTGTGTGTGTTTCTGTCAGCTGAGTACACAGAGGAGTACATCTTCATGACTCAGGGTGAGTATCAGTATCTGAGCATAGAGCGCGCCGCCTGTTTACAGGAAGTGACTCATGTCTGACTGTCTATACGGTTTTTCAGATCAAAGCTACCAGACGTCAGACATTTACACGGCTGCTGAGCCCTCCGCCAACCAGGTAACACATCTAATGCTCGTGTTCCTCCACATCTGTTGGCGTCTTTAACTGAGGTCGTGATGAGTCACCAATGAGTGGCAGCTCAAACACTCCGAAATATTCACCAAAATAAAAACAGACAAAGAAGAAGGTAGTAACTGCCCACTGAACATGACGTGCTGAAGTGTAGCTGTGATGATCGGGTCACATGATCGGTGTTGTTATGAAACTCAGAACATAAATGTTTTGTTTTATGGTGAAAGGATGAGCAGGAAGGAGAAACAGCTGACTCTCCTCCGAGACCGGAGATGAACTACAGCTACACGCAGCAGGTACTCGCATGATGAATGTTTCTGGAGTAAATCTGTGAATGCAGCTGACGCCATGATGACTCAGAGGTTTCAGACAGTGAGGATGAACAGTCTGATGTTGTGACTGAGCAGGATGAACCCTCAGAATCACCTCTGCCAGTGAAGACCAAAATCGTTTGGACGACTCAGATCAGTTAAATCAGCCCCTGTCATGTCCCTCTCTGTCGTTGCTATGGTGACGCTCACGTTTAAAATGACGTCGCTCGCTGTCTGAAAACCCCTGAATGATCATCATCATACTCGTGTTCAGTTTGACTCCTCATAACCTTCAGGACAGGTGTTCCAATCACACAGGAGGGTTCGATCACAGAGGATGGTCCGATCACACAAGGCCATGCAGTCACACAGGGGGTCCAATCACACAGAGCAGATCAATCAATCACACAGAGGAGTTCAATCACACTGGGTTCCAGTCATACAGAGGTAGCCATGATTAAGTCTGATTGGCTGACTCCTCCTGTGTGTTTGTGTTTCAGGTGGTGAAGCCATTAGCAGTCATCTGCTCTTCACCCTCCTCCTCGTCCTCCTCACCCTCCTCTCCATCATCACGTGTTACTGCAGCTGCTCACCTGCCGACAACCGCACATACACAGACACGCTCAGGTACACGCACGCGCACACACACACACACACACACACACACACCCCTGCTTAATGTAACAGGAAGTGGTCTGTTCTCAGTTGCCATGGCGATCCCGGCCGCCTCTCCCTGGTTGATAAATGAGTTGGGAGAGCCCCTCTGCACCATGGTAGCTCCACCCCCTTACTCCTATGACCCTAATGGCAGTGATTTACCCCGAGGTCAGAGGTCAACCAATGTAAACACAGCTTGTCACTTCCTGTTGCAGCTTCCTGTCTCACTTCCTGTCTTTTTATTACCGTGTTTGCAGACTGCAGAGTCCTCCAGTATTACTTCAACTTAGGAGTCCAGGTAAGAGAAGGTGTTGCTTCATTTAAACTGAGGTCACCTCAGAGTTAGCTGCAGGTGTAGTCCGCTCTAACCTCCGCCCCCTCCACAGTGGTACCATCAGAGCTGTTGGCAGCAGCAGCAGCAGGTGTACCCCGCCACCTCACCTGAGGCCTCCTACCCCTACCAGCACTACACTCCCTACCTGAGCCAGGAGCCCCCCCTGCATGGTAAGGCCTGATTGGCTGCTGGATGAAGGAAAGCTGTCAGTTTATTGGAGGAGGTCTGCAGGTGTAGACACCACCTGCCATTCAGCAGCCTCCTCAGCTGCAGTTCCTCCAACATCCACCACATGCTGCTGTCATCAAACTGACTGTGTAAACTGAGGGGAGACTTTCACAATAAGAGTCTTGATGGACCGATTCAATGAGACTCATAGTTAAATGCTGGTTAGTGAGGTAGATAACTAGCAGGTAGTGGATTAGAAAGCGAGTGAGACAGTGGGTACGGAGTTCAATCAATTTTATTTATAAAGCCCAATATCACAAATCACAATTTGCCTCACAGGGCTTTACAGCATACGACATCCCTCTGTCCTTTGGACCCTCACAGCTGATCAGGAAAAACTCCCCAAAAAAACCTTTAACGGGGAAAAAACGGTAGAAAGCTCAGGAAGAGCAACTGAGGAGGGATCCCTCTTCCAGGACGGACAGACGTGCAATAGATGTCGTACAGAACAGATCAACATGATAAATTAACAGTAATCCATATGACACAATGAGAGAGAGAGAGAGAGACAGACAGAGAGAGATGCAGGACAGACGGTAATGACAGTAGCTTACAACAACATTAATGAAAGTAATAATATTATAATTAATAATAATATATTAATATCTGATCTTATACATGTGTGACAATAATCATATGTGTATAATAACAGTAGAAGTATGACTAATGATGCAGCAGCAGCAGGAGGCATCTGGCAGGACCACGGCAGCAGCACAACCACACGTCACACTATCCAGGCACCGCTGCAATACGAGTTAACCTGAGAGACAGTGGAGCACAAAGGCTCCGGAGCAGAAGCCGAGTTAGTGACATGCATGTATTATAGGGGGTCCTCCGACAGACTAGGCCTAAGTCAGCCTAACTAGGGGCTGGTACAAGGCAAGCCTGAGCCAGCCCTAACTATAAGCTTTATCAAAGAGGAAAGTCTTAAGTCTAGCCTTAAATGTGGAGACGGTGTCTGCCTCCCGGACTGCAACAGGAAGATGATTCCACAGGAGAGGAGCCTGATAGCTGAAGGCTCTGGCTCCTGATCTGCTTTTGGAGACTTTAGGGACCACGAGTAACCCTGCGTTCTCAGAGCGCAGAGTTCTGGTGGGATAATATGGCACTATGAGCTCTCTAAGATATGACGGAGTTTGACCATTTAGAGCTTTATAAGTTAACAGTAGGATTTTAAATTCAATTCTGGATTTTACAGGGAGCCAGTGCAGAGAAGCTAAAACAGGAGAAATATGATCTCGTTTCTTAGTTCCTGTTAGTACACGTGCTGCTGCATTCTGAATTAGCTGAAGAGTTTTTAATGATTTACTAGAGCTACCTGATAGTAGAGAGTTACAGTAATCCAGCCTTGAGGTAACAAAAGCGTGGACCAATTTTTCTGCATCTTTTCGGGTCAGGATAGGCCTAATTTTTGCAATATTATGCAGATGAAAAAATGCAGTCTGTGAGGTTTGTTTTAAATGAGAATTGAAAGACAGATCTT
This sequence comes from Epinephelus awoara, assembly GCA_035609425.1. Classification (NCBI taxonomy): domain Eukaryota; kingdom Metazoa; phylum Chordata; class Actinopteri; order Perciformes; family Serranidae; genus Epinephelus; species Epinephelus awoara. The sequence goes on from CM069295.1 coordinate 48,386,399, forward strand.
GATCAAATGTTACTCCGAGGTTTCTTATGGTAGTGGTAGAGGCCAGAGCAATGCCATCGAGAGAAACTATGTCATCAGATAAAGAGTCTCTGAGTTGTTTGGGGCCAAGAACAATAACTTCAGTTTTGTCTGAATTTAACATCAGGAAGTTGGTGCTCATCCAGGTTTTTATGTCTTGAAGGCAATTATGAAGTTTAGTTAATTGATTATTTTCTTCTGGCTTCATCGATAAATACAACTGTGTATCATCATAACAATGGAAATTTACAGTGATTTCTAGTGATGTTACCTAAAGGAAGCATATATAGAATAAATAGGACTGGTCCAAGCACAGAACGTTGCGGAACTCCAAAACAAACTTTAGTACGTAAGGATGATTCATTATGAACGTCAACAAACTGACAACGATCAGATAAATAAGATTTAAACCAGCTTAGTGCAGAACCTTTTAGGCCAATTAAGTGTTCCAGTCTCTGTAGCAGAATTTGATGGTCAACAGTGTCAAACGCTGCACTAAGATCTAATAAAACAAGTACAGAGACGAGTCCTTTGTCTGAAGCAATCAGAAGGTCATTTGTAATTTTAACTAGTGCTGTCTCAGTGCTATGATGCGCTCTAAATCCTGACTGAAATTCCTCAAATAAATTATTATCATGGAGAAAATCACACAGCTGGTCTGCGACTACTTTCTCAAGGATCTTTGAAAGAAAGGGAAGATTAGATATTGGTCTATAGTTGGCTAACACCTCTGGATCCAGGGTGGGCTTTTTTAGGAGAGGTTTAATTACAGCTACCTTAAAAGACTGTGGTACATAGCCTGTTAATAAGGATATATTGATCATATCTAATATATGGGTGTTAACTAAAGGTAAGACCTCCTTGAGTAGCCTAGTTGGGATGGGGTCTAGGAGACACGTTGATCATTTAGATGAAGAAATCACTGCGGACAATTCTTGAAGAGAAACTGGGGAGAACAATCTAAATATATATTAGGTCTTACAGCTGTGTTTGAGATTAGATAGGCACTATCTGAGGACAGGAGGTCATGAATTTGAGTTAATTACTTAGTGAGGTAGTTTGTAGTGATCGAGTAACTGTTAAATTTAGTTAGATAGTGAGGTCCAGGTGCTGTTCACCATGGTCAGAAGTAAGTTAGTTGGTTGATTGGTTAGTTAAAGGGTGAGGTTGTTAGTTAAATTGTAAGGTCATTAGTTAAAGGGTAAGGTAGTTAGTTAAGGGGTGAGGTCGATTAGTTAAAGGTTGAGGTTGTTAGATAAAGGGTGAGGTTGTTAGATAGGCATTAGATAAAGGGTGAGGTTGTTAGATAAAGGGTGAGGTTGTTAGTTAAAGGGTGAGGTCGATTAGTTAAAGGTTGAGGTTGTTAGATAAAGGATGAGGTTGTTAGATAAAGGGTGAGGGTGTTAGATAAAGGGTGAGGGTGTTAGATAAAGGGTGAGGTCGTTAGTTAAAGGGTGAGGTCGTTAGTTAAGGGGTGAGGTCATTAGATAAAGGGTGAAGTTGTCAGATAAAGGGTAAGGTCGTCAGATAAAGGGTGAGGTCGTTTGTTTAAGGGTGAGGTCGTTAAAGGCTGGGGTTGTTAGTTAAATGGTGAGGGCGTTATATAAAGGGTGAGGTTGTTAGATAAAGGGTGAGGTCGTCAGATAAAGGGTGAGGGCGTCAGATAAAGGGTGAGGGCGTTTGTTTAAGGGTGAGGTCGTTTGTTTAAGGGTGAGGTCGTTTGTTTAAGGGTGAGGTCGTTAAAGGGTGAGGTTGTTAGATAAAGGGTGAGGGTGAGGGCATTAGATAAAGGGTGAGGTCGTTAGATAAAGGGTGAGGGCATTAGATAATAGGTGAGGGCGTTAGATAAAGGGTGAGGTCGTTAGATAAAGGGTGAGGGTGAGGTCGTTAGATAAAGGGTGAGGTCGTTAGATAAAGGGTGAGGTCGTTAGATAAAGGGTGAGGGCATTAGATAATAGGTGAGGGCGTTAGATAAAGGGTGAGGTCATTAGATAAAGGGTGAGGGTGAGGTCGTTAGATAAAGGGTGAGGTCGTTAGATAAGGCATTAGATAATAGGTGAGGGCGTTAGATAAAGGGTGAGGTCATTAGATAAAGGGTGAGGTCGTTAGATAAAGGGTGAGGGCATTAGATAATAGGTGAGGGCGTTAGATAAAGGGTGAGGTCATTAGATAAAGGGTGAGGGTGAGGGCATTAGATAAAGGGTGAGGTCGTTAGATAAAGGGTGAGGGTGAGGTCGTTAGATAAAGGGTGAGGTCGTTAGATAAAGGGTGAGGTCGTTAGATAAAGGGTGAGGGCATTAGATAATAGGTGAGGGCGTTAGATAATAGGTGAGGGCATTAGATAAAGGGTGAGGGTGAGGGCATTAGATAAAGGGTGAGGTCGTTAGATAAAGGGTGAGGGCATTAGATAATAGGTGAGGGCATTAGATAATAGGTGAGGGCGTTAGATAAAGGGTGAGGTCATTAGATAAAGGGTGAGGTCATTAGATAAAGGGTGAGGGTGAGGGCATTAGATAAAGGGTGTGGGCATTAGATAATAGGTGAGGGCGTTAGATAAAGGGTGAGGGCATTAGATAATAGGTGAGGGCGTTAGATAAAGGGTGAGGGCATTTGTGTTAAATTAATGAGATTATTTGAAAAAATCCTGTTGACCTAACAGGAAGTAGAGTTTTCTGTAGACTATCTGACCTCGTCCTGGTCTCGGTCCTACAGGAGCTCCACCTTCATACTCTGAGACAAGTCGAGGCCCCCATCAGCCCCCCCCTTCTTACCCAGAATCCACCAGGCCAGGAGATGGACAGACAGATGGACACAGCAGTGGTCAGTACTGATGGACGGCTCAACCACGGATGATCTTTTCTTTATACACACCTTGATGTTCTTTGTTGAAACCTGTGTGTGGTGCAGCAGGGACGATTGTCGGGCTGCAGACGTCTGGTGACGTTATGTTAAAGTTATACGATGGTCGGAGGGACTCGTGTGTGGACGTCTGTCCTGCAGCCCGACACTTCACACACTGACTGTGAACATGCATCTGAAATCTGATTAGGGTCTTTTTTATTTATATATATATATATAATTTTTTTTTTTTTTTTTTTTTCTTTTCAAACAAAACATCAAAAAAAACACAGGCGCTCCCCTCGCCATCATGAGGTCACCATTTTGTAAACACTGTTGGGGCGCACCCACAACCTGGATCAGGGTGTGAATGTCTAGAATGGCGGCCTGCTGCCGACAATGAATGAAACTCACTGTAGCTCCTCACTCTGTTTAAATGTGATTATGTATTTGATTTGGTTTGTCTCTTCCATCATCAGGCACCGCCCCTTCCATGGATACACCTTCCTCCTCCATCAGCCCCGCCCCTCCAGGCTCCACCCCTTCCTCTGCTCACCTGTACCCGGATCCAACACCACTCCCCCCTCCCCCGCTGCTGCACCTGCCATATGAAGCTCCGCCCCCTGCCACCTACCTGTCCTCCGCCCCTCCCCCTCCTCTTCCTCACTCGGCTCATCCTCACTCCGCCCACCTGACCCATCACTCCTACCACGCCTGCCTCCCTCCCTCCACCCACTGGGGGCAGTTACAGACTGGAGGCCACACCACGCGAGTCTACTGCCCCGCTCCAGGCCCCGCCCATGTGGTGGGTTACATCACAGCCCCGCCCCCCCACCACGTGGCCCCACACTTCATCCCCCCCACCATCTAACATGCCTCACCTCATTAGCCTGTGGCTAACAGTTCCCTTTGTGTTCAATGAGCAGTGCTAACAATGCTAACAGTTCCCAGTTGTCACAATGTCAAATTTTTGTGTTTGTTGAAGCCGTTCACAGCCAGCCAATCAGAGAGAAGGGGCGTGGTCAGTCCCCGTTTATTGATGAGGGGATATATTTGTGTTGACGTCACGTTCAAACTGGTGGTTTGTTTTTGTTCCTGGGTGAATAAAGATTGTCTTTCACCAGCAGACCTGATGATGATGATGATGATGATGATGATGATGATGATGATGATGATGGTGGTGGTGGTGGTAGTCACATGACCTTCAGTCTGATTTCATGTTTTCTGGTTAAACTGGGGTCTGGACTGAACAATGACTCTTCAGGTAAGAGCAAACGTGTGTGTGCGTCTGTAGCATTGACATCAGCAGTCAATGATGACGCCAGAAGTCGTGCACCAATATCACCGTGGAACCCAGAAACAACACAGCAATACAAAACCTGGACCCTATTTCACAAAGCAGGATCAGTGAAACTGCGTTTGTTCAGCCTGAGATGAGGGAAATTGACTTTTCTGTTTCACAAAGCCAGTTCGATGTAACCCTGAGTCAGTTACTATGGCAACATACTCTGTGAAGCTAACCTGCTGAGTCACAGGTTTGCTTCATCTCAGCCTGAGGCTGAGCGTGTAGCAGGAAGTAGAAACATGGCGTGTCCTTTAGTGTGTGTGGTGGAGGTTGAGGCCCAGTTTATTCAGATGCTGTTGTGTAAGGAGAAGGTGATTAGAGCCTGTTTGGATGTCTCCCTGGAGGAGTGTCTATATGAAAGATACTGTTTGACCTCACACTCTATCATTTATCTAATATTTATCTGTTCCACCCACATATATCACATATTACACATCCTGGATTTACATTATCATCACAGCACATTTTATGCATTGTCCTTTGATTCTTTTCTTTACAACATCAGAGACACTGAACACATCAGAGAGACAGCGGTTTGTGGGCCCGTAACAAAAGTGTCTCTGGCTCTGAAAAGACTTTGGATCCTTGTTGTGGTTTTCACTGGACATAAATCACAATCCATTATTAAAGTAATTACCACGGAGCATCGGTGGCTTAGTGGATGGAGCGGACGCACCGTGATCAGACGCAGCAGCCGCGGGTTCAAACCCAGCCTGCAGCCTTTGTGTTTGATGTTGAGTTTGTGCCCAGTGTGTTTGGGCTCCATCACATTACAGCTGAATAAATTATATTCAAATATATGAACACTGTTAAGATATAAACATGTTTCTGTATGTTAGACACATGACCTCATCACATGACATCACATCACTTCATATATGAACACGCTCTGCAGGCTGTTCCCATCACACCTCACTCTGTTCAGCTGATGGAGCACATTGATTTTTCTTGTCTTCAAATCTCTGATTCAGTTTTGGATGAAATCAGTGGCTCTGCTTTTAACTACACTTCCTGTCTCTGAGAATCATGTTATCTGCACTCTACTGATGTCTGTTGTTGCTTACTGTGAACCAGCTTCCCTCAGGCTGAACAGACTCAGAGCTCACTGAACTGATTCTGATCAGCTGCTCTGTTTCTCAGCTCAGGCTCAGTCAGCTCAGAGAGCATGATCAGAATTTGCTGAGTCTGCTTTCTGAAAAAGGGCCCTGAAGTACAGAGGCTGTAACAAATGTCATCACATGACTTAAGTCACATGACTTAATATCACCAGTCACATGACTTAATGTCACCACAGTCACATGACTTAATATCACCACAGTCACATGACTTAATATCACCACAGTCACATGACTTAATGTCACCAGTCACATGACTTAATGTCACCAGTCACATGACTTAGTGTCACCAGTCACATGACTTAGTGTCACTACGGTCACATGACTTAATGTCACCAGTCACATGACTTCGTGTCACCAGTCACATGACTTAATGTGACCACGGTCAGTCAGTCAGCTCAACCATTCGAGTTTTTAATGGTCTGGGTAACACGGGGTTAATACCCTCCAGTATTAACCCCGTGTTACCCAGACCATTAAAAACGTTTAAACTGTACTTTTGACTTGAACAAAAAAAAAAATTCAGTAAATCCATGACGGTATATTTGAATATTTCCGTGTCATTAGGATCAATAAACCTTTGACTGTTTCAGTGTCTTGGGGTCAAACCACACACTGACTGCACGACAAAGACAAAAATGTCCAGACTTCACCGCACTTTTAGACTTATGGACTTTGTGTGTGCGTCCTTAGGAAGTCTGGGAGCACTGAGGGCCCCAAATCCACAATTCATCCAGGCCACAGGGGCCCAAAGTGCACTGTCTGCAGACTTCACCGATTTAATTACCCAGAATTCATTGCCATAGTGACGACAACATGACACATGTTACTGTAGAATATTAAAACTTTACTTGAGTCATGTCGGTCAGAAATAACATTCAACATGATGAGATACAGGTGACAGAGTGTGTTACTGCAGCCTGATGATGAGGGGACACGATATGACAGTAGTTACAGTGATTGTGATCTCTCAAGACAGATTCTGCAATTTACACTGTAGAATCTGTTGGCAGCCCTGTGTGAAAGACAACTGGGTGGGGGCTTTGATTTGAACGTTGCTGCGCTTTAGCCAATCAAAATGGGGGGGGGGGGGGGGGGGGGGGTTGAGACGTGCAGGTGTCCCCAGGAAATGTGTACCTACAGAAACAGCAAGCTCCTCGTACATAGTCACCGCTCCACCCAAAACGGACCGTTTATTGAGTTATTACCTTATTTTTATACAGTCTATGGTTATTACAGACACCACTAACAGCTAATGTTAACAGCTAACAGTTAGCCCAGCTAATCTATGATAACCATATTAATTACAAAACGTGCACACAGAAATAGTAACGTTTGTTCAATCGTGTTTATAGACTTAACAAACATCAGATTAGTCTACACGCTGATGGAGTGACGTGAAAAATGTGATAAATAGCTAAACTCTGCTGGTTTTCTACCCAAAGTATTTGTAAACAACACAGCGATTCCCTGGGGGCACCGCCAGAAGTGAAGGGCGTGAGCAAACCCCGAGATCCCGGCACTTCCGTTAGTCGAAAAACTCCGGGCTGTGCCTCCAGAGGTAAAGGAAGAAAAAAATTTTATTTTATTTATTTATTTTTTTTTTTTAATACTGATGGATTTCCAGATTGCAGTGATTGTAACAGTGCTCGAACGTTTCCAGGACAACAAATAAACAGTCTTGATGGCTGTCGATCAACGGCTGGCAGTCTCTGCACTGACAGTTTACGTGATGACAAAGAACAGTACGTATGACTGAGGTCCACAGGTCCACACGGAGGACGTTTGGATTGACTTCAAGCCGAGGGAACAGGAAGTGCTGACATGCTAACTTCTTCCCTCAGCATAGGAACATCAGCGTCTGATGAATCCTCCAATAAGACGTCTGCTGCAGAGCCCTGTGTGACCTGTGAGTGAGCGTTGTCACGGTAACAGCTCAGCTGGGATATCCACGGTCCAGAGGTCCCGACCCCCCCGGACACTCAGAGGCTCCTTCAGCCAGCGAGGGTTGGACAGGTGAGTCAGGTGTTTCTCCTGAACACCAATCAGAACAGCCGAGCGCTCCATGGACTGTAGCCCCTCCCCCTGCAGGGAGGCGGGGCACAGCCATGTCTCTCCCACATCCACCAATCCTGAAAGAGGTTTACACATGTGATGCCTTCAGGTGTATCTCGTAGACTATGAGGATTATCAGACTGACATCATTTCCCACCTGCCACCACGCCGCGGCCAAACCTCTCTCCGGACTCCAGGAGTGTTTGGATCTGAACCCGGTTCATTCCCAGCGTGCCGCTCAGCACTGCCCTCCACTCCTCCCCCTCCCAGTCCCGCTGGGCGATGTGGACCCCCAGGGTTTGGTTCTCCAGCGGGGCAAGCAGAGGCCTCCAGCGGCTCTCCACCGTCTTCACTCCGTCCAGAACCAGACCAGCGTACGGCTGCCGGAACGACAGACACCACACCTGCACCGACATGTCTCAGGAGAAAGTCCTGCACACCTGCATCCAGAAACATGTCACATCATTAATCAGACATTTCTGATGATATTATTTCAGCTGACAGGGTGATTCATCAAACTCCACCAAAACGCCAACACACACATGTCCTGCATAAACACAAACCTGTCAGTTTCATTTATTAACACATGATCTGTCGAAGTTTATTTGATCAGCTAACATGAATCATTTCACTCCTTATTTACTTTTTGTATTAAAAGCATAACTAGACTAACTGATGTTATCTGCCTCGCGCCGATCGGGAGACAAGTTGTTTTTGACACTTGATTTTTTCAACAGCTCAAATATATTTGCGTTTTTACAGGAAACACTAATGTGCCTTATTTGTTAACGGAGTTTGGTGCACAGCGCTCTCCGCCCGGGCGGGACGGGTCCTCTGCGGACACTGTCGGTGTTCTGTCAGTGTTCTGTCGGTGTTTGCAGATACATCAAAATGTAACGACGTTAAAAGTCAGTCAGACTCACGACACGCTCCAGAATCCGCTCAGTTCTTCTTCTTCTTCTTCTTCTTCTTCTTCTCTTTCTTCTTCGTCGTCTTCTTCGTGCAGCTCGCCGGCTCTGCTGCCCTCCACAGGTGAGGAGGGGGGGTTACCTGGTTACCTTGGTGATAGTGACGTTATTCTGCTGTGGAAGAACAGAACTGTTACACTGAAGAGGAAAACTTTATTTAACCTGAACTGCTATGACAGGACCATCAGCTGATGGACAACGGCTTGGACCCACTGTCCCTGCGAGACGTCTCAGGCAATCAGACATTTGTACCTCAGTCAGATACAAACAACCGTCAGCACTGACCTCAAACGTAGATTTTTTCATGGTTATACAGGAGACAGAATGCGCTCTGTTAGCATCGTTAGCTGCTAGCTGCCAGCTCAGTCACCTCCATGTTCAAAGCTGTGCGCACACAATCACAGAGTGCAGGTACAGAGGTGTCATCAAAGGTAGAAACAGCGCCGACCTGATGTTTGTGTTAAACTCAACTCAACTCAACTCAACTTTATTTATAGAGCACTTTAAAAACAACCACAGCTGAAACAAAGTGTTGTACAAAAATAAAAACATAAGACAAACAATAAAAACAATAAAACAGTAAAACAAGAGCAGAGTCTCATGCTGGTTTAAAAGCCAAGGAGTAAAAATGGGTTTTAAGGCTGGTTTTAAAAACGGACAGTGAGGGGGCCAGTCTAATGTGGACAGGTAAATCATTCCACAATCTGGGGGCTGCCACAGAAAAGGCTCTGTCCCCTCTGAGCTTCCGCATAGACCTCGGTACATCCAGGAGCAGCTGATCAGCTGACCTGAGGCACCGAGCAGGAGCGTAAGGATGAAGCAGCTCAGAGAGGTAAGGCGGGGCAAGACCATTTAAAGATTTAAAAACACATAAAAGAATCTTAAAATGAATTCTAAAGTGCACGGGCAGCCAATGGAGGGAGGCCAGAATGGGCGTAATGTGTTCCCTCTTACGTGTTCCAGTTAGTAGCCGTGCAGTGGCGTTCTGAACTAACTGGAGACGTGCGAGGGAAGACTGGCTGACTCCAAAATAAAGTGCGTTACAGTAATCCAGCCGGGACGTGATGAAGGCATGGATTACTATTTCAAAGTGCTTATGTGCAAGAAAAGGTTTGACCTTTGCCAGCTGTCTAAGATGAAAGAAGCTGGACTTAACCACTGCACCAATTTGACGCTCCAATTTAAAACCACTGTCCACCAGGTTAGAAACTGTTGGCTTCACTTATACTGCCAAGGGGCCCAAATCAACGGGGGGGGGGGGGGTTCATAAGAACTATTTGGACCAAACACCATCACCTCTGTTTTCTTTTCATCGAAATTTAAAAAGTTTAAGGCCATCCAGGCTTTAATGTCATCAAGACATGACAGAAGCGGTTGTAGGGAGAAAGCATCTCTCTTCTTCAGCGGCACATAAATCTGACTATCATCAGCGTAACAATGGAAAGAGATACCATGCTTTCTAAGAATGGACCCCAGAGGAAGCAAATACAATGAAAAAAGCAGGGGCCCTAAAATTGAACCCTGTAGAACCCCATATGACAGAGGAGCAGAGTGGGACTCAGAACCAGCAAGGCTTACACACATAGTTCTGTCTGCCAGATAGGATCTAAACCATTCATTAAAGGGACAGATGACAGGACAGATCATGGACAGTAGGGACATCTTGACACGTTCTGTGTGCAACCCACTGTGGGAGTTTTAAGAAGAGGCTAGCAGATAGCAGCTAACTCAAAAAAGAAGAACAACAGCTGTTAGCAGATAGCGGCTAACTCAAAGAAGAAGAGCAGCAGCTGTTGGCAGTTAGCAGCTAACTCAAAGAAGAACAGCCGCTGTTAGCAGTTAGCAGCTAACTCAAAGAAGAACAGCAGCTGTTAGCGGCTAACTCAAAGAAGAAGAGCAGCAGCTGTTAGTAGGGTTGCCACCTTGGATTTGTGAAAAAAGGGACACTTGACCAAATGTTTGAGGCGGAGGGCTCGGCCATTATTACCATTCAGACTGACCAATGAACATGAACTTCGGACATAGGAGACCAGATTTGCCATCATTCCATGTCCTTCTATGTGCCTGTATTTTATATTAATTTTTATATCAATGAAAAAAACAAATCTGTGTTACTAAATTCTTACATTTTGACATGTATCTCACCATAGCAAGTTGGAAGTTGACATATTCTGCCATATATGAAGAGGGGAGACTCTCTGGAATCTGGCAATATAAGAACCATGATGGTGGGACATTCTGTCACTCCACAGCTGTCCAAAACATGTGGTTTGTGCCAGGCGGACATGATTGCCATATTTTTTCATTATTGCAAGAAATTCCATTACTCATTCACAAGTCAAAAATGTGTTTTATCTGAAAGAAAAATGCAATATTTACATTTAAAATAATAGAAAAATAGTCAACCAAGTGCAATGATGTCCTCCAAGATAATATTTGCCACTTTGATTGCAGTAAAAACAAAAATTGGGCATTGGGGGGGGGGGGGGGGGGACACGTGTCCCCCTCAATGTATATGGTGACTACGGCCCTGTCAGCATGCATAATTAGGCCTCAGTTGTCTGGGTGCGCAAAGGTGAAGCGGCTGGTCTTGTCATACAAAGTTTGATGGAGTGTCAACTGGACAATATGGAGATATTTGCATCTTGAAAGCCGGACTACAAATGTGGATAGACAGGGGAAACACACGCAAGCCTAAGACGTGGTAAGATACGATATTCCTCACTATATGAAGTGACTGATAACAAGATCTGTATAATGGGTTGTAAAGAAATTCGTCAGGTTTTTATTTTGTAGACAATTGATCTGTATTTGTAGCATGATGGGATGACAGCTCCTGCCCTTTCATGTGATATGCGTGGTATTTCTGTCCGACCCTGCATTCGCGAGTAATTCACCCAAGAGTAATGTGTGTGCAGAGCTGTATGAAAGCTCTGTTATACATAATTTTAGTGTAACTTTATCATTTTTTTTCCGCTGTGAAAACATTTGGAAAGCTACGATTGTTTCACGTGATATGCGTGGTTTCTCGCTATGACGCACGGTTGCGGAGAAAAACCATAGAGAAGAACAGGTGTGAATTTGGACGCACTATGCGTCGTTCTGGATGGACTCCTTGGCCTGCTGCTGCTGCATTTTCCCAAAAAAACGGGACAAATTGTGTCCCGACTCCCGGGAGAGATTCTTTTTCCCCCAGGACAGCTGATGAAAAAAGAGAAAAATTCTGGGAAAAACGGGACGGGTGGTAACTCTAGCTGTTAGCAGTTAGCAACTAACTCAAAGAAGAATAGCAGCTGTTAGCAGCTAACTCAAAGAAGACGAGAAGCAGCTGTTAGCAGTTAGCAGCTAAGTCCATGTTTTTTTCTAAACTGAACCAGGTGTGTTTGGTGATGTCCCGGCGGTGGTTGTGGTGTCCTGATGCAGGAGGATACTGAGAGCGTAGTATGTGGACGTGGATGTCCACTGAGGAAGTGGCGGTATGTGAGGAGTTGGGATGAGAACGTGTTGATGTCATGTGTCACACTAGAGGCTGACGCTGTTGTGTTACACACCATGCCTCTTTAAATTCTGTGATGTCATCACGTTGTCTGTAAACACTTCCTGGAGTGACGTGATGTCATTGTTATTTGGTTTTGTGTAAAATACAGAAGCGACTCTGTTGCGTTTTTAAAAGGCGCTGATGATTCGCTCAAAAAACAACAAACAGGAAGAAATATGTCAATGAAGTTTAAATTATTTTTATTGAAATCCATCAACTAAAATCAAACATGATGTGTGATGTCAGTAAAGTTTTCTCTTCAAGTTTATAAGTCGTCACGTTTTCCACCAACATGCAGAATCACAGCACGGATCAATAAATCAATATATCAATACAACCAATCACAGAAACTACAGGACAGGTAGTGGTTTACATCATCAGCCGCAGCCAACATTACACAAATGGACTGCAGTTTTTACTTCACTGGATGATGTCATCATTTTACTGCTTCCTGTTAACACAGATGATGTCACAACTTCACACGCCACATGCTGCACAACGACGACACATGATGTCACACAAAGAGCATCATGGGACACCAGACAGCGCTGACTGAGGAGGAGGTAATAATTAGAACGCGAAGCAGCATGTGATCGACAGAGCGTCTCACCGATGTTCATGGTTAACATAGCAACTAATGAGTCAGAGGCTGGAATCAGCAAAGAAGAAGAAACACGTCCAAAGAAAATATTTACACTTGAACAAATCTCTAAACATGAAGATCAGAAATTTGACAGAGAAACAGCTGATCTTAGCACAAATAAAAAGCTTTTTATCCACAAAGAAGAAAAACAACCAGGAACAGAAGAAGTGATGATGTCAGTGACGTGTGGGAGGAGTCACATCAAACTATAACCCATTAGATCTCCGCTGTGTCACCCGTCACTGTTAACTCCTCCCACCTGATTAAAAACACGCCTGAGGTGATGTCGACTATTTTTTCTCTACATGTTTGTTAGTTTTCCTCATTATCGGATATAAACTGATCATAGCTCCCGTTGGCTCCGTGATATCTGACACAGAGTGTCTCCTCTGGTCTGAATCAGGGACTCATGTTGTTCCAAAGTTGTATAATTGCCTAGAGTTGGTTCGTGTTCTCACGGCAGCATTTACAAGAGGACCAGATCAAATGCCTTGTGTGAGAAAGCTGCTCTTGATTGGTCAGAATTTCCATGTGGGAAAAATCCAGGAAGTAAAGCAAACGTTGAAGAAGAGTACACTTGCAAGATAAATGTGACACTTTCTAATGTCACAATGGAGGGACAACTACGCAGGTTGATTTTAGCGCTGCTCATCGTGGACTATATTGCTGTCATTGTTCATTTTAGTCAAACCATACAGTTTGAAAACAAGGCGCGGCTCCAACTAGAAAACAATGTTTTGATGCATTGGATGTGCTGAATGTGCATATTAAGGCAGTACAGGAGGAGGTGCACATTAATAATCCTCCAGGACTGTAACATGCTCATGTTTAACCCAAACAATGTGTCATGTGACTGCAGTTGCTTCACATCCAGGTCGAACACCTTCTCACCACAAACCAACCGCACCAGAGTTCCTTTGGAACCAGACTGAGACCACCTCTTCAAGAAGGTCTCGTACCGGTTGGTTTGGTGTGTTCACACCTGCACAAACGAACCGCACTGAGGGGACAAACACACCTCAGTTTGATTGAACTGAACCAAACAGGACAGGTGTGAACGCAACCTGCCGTTACATCTGATCCCTGAAGAGATGGAGCAGTCTTCACTGATCACACTGTGATTAGAACAACATCACTTCATTAATGGCTCTAATAATTGATCTGTCAGTTTGATAAATATCTGAAACCCAGGAGTGAGCGTGTGCCGTCATGTCTCACAGTCTGCCTCGGTCATTCACCTCTGTACTAACGTTAGCTAGCTTCAAGAGGCGGTAACATCTGTCCTCACTCACCAGCATCACAGCTGTCTGTCTTGTTTCTTCACCTTCATCAGGATTATTGATTATTGATTACTGATGTTTAAGGGTCAAATTAATGTAGGTCGCCTGCTGGCTATCGTTAACTAAACAAAGTGCAGATGCTAACTTAGTTCATGAACAAACAAAGTAAAAGTATCAGTAAGTGATGAAGGTCCTAGCGCCAACCCCTGACAATAATAGTAAACATAATGTAACATTAGCACTCCTGAATGTTATTAAATATCATTACCAGTTTAAAGTTTGTTAGTTATTGATAACCTAACACATGTAGCCGCTAACAGCAGGTAGCATTTAGCTATCTTAGACCGCACAGAGACACAATCTGTTTGGACACCTGTAACGAGGTAAACAAACAAACACGTCTACATAAAATCTGAATCTGGTGGGAGAATTTATCAGTCAAAGGTGAAACAACAAAGATACGATTGGTTATAGTTTGATTTGACCCCCGATAAATACCTACAGCCCATTCTCATTCTGAAGTCATCAAATACCGCCGCTTTGTCAGTGAGTTAAGCGTCAGACACCAACACCAAAAGCAAACTGTTGCGGTGGTGTGATATGCCACAGGATGGCGTCAGTTTGAAACACTACCAGTGACGATATGATATAAGGAGCTGAACGGTCACTATAGAGCAGGCGGGAGGGGAAGTGGACGGGTCCAACAAACACTGGACTTTGGCTTGGGAGTCAGCTGGTCACTTCCTGAATGAACGTAGAGCCAAACTATGTTTTTTTCGAAACCATGTGTTTTTGTTGATGTCCACAGCGTTGGTTTCAGCATCCCACAACATCAACAGCAGACGCAGGAAGACACCTAGAACATGATACGTAGAGGTGTCAGTCCTCTGACAAAGCGGAGATGTGTGACGAGTTGAATGTTGGGACTAAACCCTGGCTCAAATGTTAAATTCAAATGTCGTCAGTGACGTCATGACTTTTCCTTCCTTTATAGTTTCCTTGAAAACAACCAGGAAACAGAGTTTAATCATCTCAACAGATTTACAGCTGCCTGACGCCTTGTTAGTGTCTTGTTGTTAGCGTCTTGTCATTAGTGTCCTCGTTATCTCTGACAGCCTGCTGCTCAGAGTTCATCGATTCTTCATCTGAGTCCGTTTCAAGGTTTGTTATCAAATATTTCCAGTGCAGCTGTTTGGATGTGACGTCTGTGTTGGTGTTAGCACCCCCTGCAGGCTGCAGAGGTCTGTTCCCTCAGTCTGAGCAGTTTGTCCTGCAGGTGGAGCTAACAGGAAGATGATGGAGTCATTAACATCTACAGGGTTCATCCTCTGAGGAGCAGGAAGCAGATCAGGATATTTCAGAAAGAAGATGTCAAAGAATAATTTTGCTGAGGTAACTGTACGAGATATTTCTCTGCGTCCACATTCAGGGTCCGCCTCCAGCTTGTTGAACATAATACTGTATATACATTAACTGCTGATGAGAACAATAAACTAATAATTTTCACTGATTATGACAATTAAGGAACATTTTCAACTAGTGTCTTCATCGTCGAAATTTTCTCCAGACTGTTTTTATGTTGTTTAATTCCTGTGACAGTTTGAGGTCGTGACTGATCTGGGCTCTGTTTTTATGACGTTCTCCTCTCCTCAGTCGGACCACTCCTGGTCCTCGGGTTCAGACTCCTCCTCTGATTCGCTGTACTCTACGGCAATGCGTCGCGACAAGATGGTGGCAACATCATTTCCTGTGGGCTCTCGTTTCTTTGCTTCCTCCTGCTCACGCTGCTCCTGAACCTTCCTCAGCTGGATCCCTGCAGACCAGAAGGAACCAGAACCTCAATGACATGTTAGACCACAGCACAGTAAAGGGCCGATCACACCTACAGGTGGCGCTAGAAACGCAGACACTTCAAAGACGCTTGAAATGCCTGAAACGCCCTTTCAATGCGCGCTCCTTACTAGGAGCACCTGTAGAGCGGGGGTGCGTGCACAACCGGGAGATCAAAACATTGAAAATGGACCCAAGATGGAGCTATGGTGCTACTGGCGCCCAAATGTTGAGATGATTTCAACTTTCAGTATCTACAAACGAGCATCTAAGAAGACGCCAGAAAGATGCTCGTCATAAAAAATGCTTGAAAACCAGTCAGACGCGCCGTATCACAGGGAATCTTACTGGCGTCTCATTTCTAGCACTCCTTGTAGGTGTGATCGCCCCATAACTCTGGTTCTATGAGTTCTGGATGACCTGCAGAGACATGATGTAACTGGTTCTATGAGTTCTGGATGACCTGCAGAGACATGATGTAACTCTGGTTCTATGAGTTCTGGATGACCTGCAGAGACATGATGTAACTCTGGTTCTATGAGTTCTAGATTACCAACAGAGACAGGATGTAACTCTGGTTCTATGAGTTCTAGATGACCTACAGAGACAGGATGTAACTCTGGTTCTATGAGTTCTAGATGACCTACAGAGACAGGATGTAACTCTGGTTCTATGAGTTCTAGATTACCGACAGAGACAGGATGTAACTCTGGTTCTATGAGTTCTAGATGACCGACAGAGACATGATGTAACTCTGGTTCTATGAGTTCTAGATTACATACAGAGATAGGATGTAGCTCTGGTTCTATGAGTTCTAGATTACCTACAGAGACAGGATATAACTCTGGTTCTATGAGTTCTAGATTACCAACAGAGATAGGATGTAGCTCTGGTTCTATGGGTTCTAGATTACCTACAGAGACAGGATGTAACTCTGGTTCTATGAGTTCTAGATTACCTACAGAGACAGGATGTAACTCTGGTTCTATGAGTTCTAGATTACCTACAGAGACAGGATGTAACTCTGGTTCTATGAGTTCTAGATTACCTACAGAGACAGGATGTAACTCTGGTTCTATGAGTTCTAGATTACCTACAGAGACAGGATGTAACTCTGGTTCTATGAGTTCTAGATTACCTACAGAGACAGGATGTAACTCTGGTTCTATGAGTTCTAGATTACCTACAGAGACAGGATGTAACTCTGGTTCTATGAGTTCTAGATTACCTACAGAGACAGGATGTAACTCTGGTTCTATGAGTTCTAGATTACCAACAGAGATAGGATGTAACTCTGGTTCTATGAGATCTAGATGACCGACAGAGACATGATGTAACTCTGGTTCTATGAGTTCTAGATTACATACAGAGATAGGATGTAGCTCTGGTTCTATGAGTTCTAGATTACCTACAGAGACAGGATATAACTCTGGTTCTATGAGTTCTAGATTACCAACAGAGATAGGATGTAGCTCTGGTTCTTTGAGTTCTAGATGACTTACAGAGATAGGATGTAACTCTGGTTCTATGAGTTCTAGATTACCAACAGAGACAGGATGTAGCTCTGGTTCTATGAGTTCTAGATTACCAACAGAGAAAGGATGTAACTCTTGTTCTTTGAGTTCTAGATTACCTACAGAGATAGGATGTAACTCTGGTTCTATGGGTTCTAGATTACCAACAGAGACAGGATGTAACTCTGGTTCTATGAGTTCTAGATTACCTACAGAGATAGGATGTAACTCTGGTTCTATGAGTTCTAGATTACCTACAGAGATAGGATGTAACTCTGGTTCTATGGGTTCTAGATTACCAACAGAGACAGGATGTAACTCTGGTTCTATGAGTTCTAGATTACCTACAGAGATAGGATGTAACTCTGGTTCTATGGGTTCTAGATTACCAACAGAGACAGGATGTAACTCTGGTTCTATGAGTTCTAGATTACCTACAGAGATAGGATGTAACTCTGGTTCTATGGGTTCTAGATTACCAACAGAGACAGGATGTAACTCTGGTTCTATGAGTTCTAGATTACCAACAGAGACAGGATGTAACTCTGGTTCTATGAGTTCTAGATGACCTACAGAGACAGGATGTAACTCTGGTTCTATGAGTTCTAGGTGACCTACAGAAACAGGATGTAACTCTGGTTCTTTGAGTTCTAGATGACCTGCAGAGGCAGGATATAACTCTGGTTCTATGGGTTCTAGATGACCAACAGAGACAGGTTGTAACTCAGGATGTTTGCAGTATAACAGCTGACCTCGGCGTATTGCAGCCAGCAGGTCACTCCGGGCGTCGTTCATCGGAAAGTTTGGTCCACTTGATGGCTTCCTGCCATCTGTCGCCGGTGGCACTGGAGGTGCATTGGCCGAGGGTGGGGCCTGGCCTCCGGGTCGTGAGGGGGAGGGGGCATAGTTGGCTGGGGGGGGTGGGGGAGGGGAGGGGCTGTAGGGCCGAGAGAGGACAGCAGCGCCACCTGTAGGCAAAGACATGAAGGGACTCCAGCTGCTGCACACCAAACACACACCACAGAAAGTAACAACAAAGGAGTTAATACAACAACATGTCTGTTACCTTGGTTACCAGGAGCAGCTGCTGGATGCAGCGGTGTTGCCATGGCAGCAGTGTTGTTGGGGAATGCCATCTGCCCAGCTGACGGCATGAGAGGGGGTGGTGGGGGGGGGGCCGGAGGAATCTGATGGTCACTGAAGAGAGATGGAGGTCAAAGGTCAATCATGAGTCACATGATGAAACCGTTAACACTCTGTGTGTGTGTGTGTGTGTGTGTGTGTGTGTGTGTGTGTGTGTGTGTGTGTGTACTTGGCCTCCTTGGCAGTATTAGGCCGTGCTCCATTCTGATTGGTCGAGCCAGCGAGTGGTGGCTGGTGGTGGTGATGATGCGGCTGGTTGCGGCCCAGTGAGTGCTGGCGTGCGGTTGCTGTGGTGACTGCAGAGGATGCAGAGGCAGGTCGAAGGGCGCGGTCCAGCGACTGAGTCTGACCACTTCCACCTGTGGACACTGTGACGTGATCTTTCCCATCATGCCCCTGGGCATCATGGTGGTGAGCAGCGGAGAGGAAAGACGTGTCGTCTGACATCCCTGACCTGGAGAAGGGAGGATGGCGGTTAACGAGGTGTGACGGTTCAGTTCAGGTCATCAGGATCGTCCTGCTGAGGACCGACGGAACATTTCGTCAACTGTTTCTATTACAGAACATACCAAAAACTGTATGAGCACTGAATACACACGTTCCCATAATGCAACAGGTCTTCTTCTATGTGATCGAAAACAGAAATTATTGTTTGGACCTTGAACACACCACGTGTGCTGACTGCTGATCAGAGGTCAGAGAACACTGTGGAGGAGGTCTCTGGACACACTATTTGAAATGGGAGCTTGATGCTCGAAGGAGCTGAAATGACCAATAAAAAACATTTTGACCCCTTGGACTTTTTCCCTGACCTTTCAGAATAAGTGAAACTAAAACCAGGAGGTGACGCTTCCATCAGCTGCTCCTTCGTCCTTCAGACATGTTTCTGTCAGAAACATACAAACAAGTTTATGAAATGGTTAATGATAAGTGACGCATCACGGAGTGGCCGCACTTTTCAAAGGGCCATTTTGACGTGGTCACACTTTTCTGCGCAGGAGGTTGCGGTCGACTGGCAACAGGAAGCATATTAGAGTCCGTCCCTTGAAGTGATTGTGTCTGACAGGCAGTGAATTCTTCCTGATAAGAAAGAGTAACTAATGGGAGATCAAATGACCTCACCGTGAGTTTTAACCTGCTCTCGCTGACTGCAGACATCGATGGCACCTGAGTACAAGGGGGAGCTACTGAGCCATAGTCCGAGTAAGAACGACCTGTGTCATGTCGCGTTTGCTGTGTAGATGTGGGACAGTTAAACAGAGGCGGCATTAAAACCCTGTAAAATAAGTCCTGTGTTAGAGTCCCTGTCCCTGGTCTGGGATGGACATGTCTCTCAGATTAGAGGATGGATGACTCCAGAACGTTAAAATTGTAAAGGCGACTGGTGCCCTCGGCAGACGGATTGGCGCCACGAACTGAAGGGAGGAGCCCAGTTAAAATCCTGGTTTAATATTTGGGATGTCTGGTCAGAAGTGTCATCACAGCCCACATGGATTCTAACATTCCCAACACAGGGATGTTTCTCCAGGAGGCCGCAGATTTTTTTCCGAGATTTTAGCCACCTTAGCGCTGTGGAAACAGCTGATCGTCTCCTGATGTGCCTCACAATTGAGTCACTGATGACCAGGGGGTTGGGGGGAGCAGCTGGTGAGCAGATGGAGGAGAATGGTCAGAGGTGCGAGGACCAGGGCTCACTGGAGCCCAAGTGAAGTTAATCTTCAGCAGGAGGTAGAGCCCCTTGGAGCCAGAGTATAAATCGGCTTTGATTGCAGGGCAGGGGCTGAGGGGGCAGCCCAGGAGAGTTTGCTGGGTAGGCTGGGGGGATGTGGAGCTGCTGGACCCATGTGATATCATGGGTGGTGGAGGAGACTGTGGACTCTTAGTCAACGAAGGGAAATCGTGTTCATCAGGGATATTGTACCAATTCTCCAGCTGGATGTTGCAGGCTGAGGGACTGCAAATAGGAAGTCCACCCTTCCTTTTGTTTTCGCCGACCACAGTCCAGGACTCTGGAGTGGAGTTGAGAGTTCCTCAGAGCCGTCGGCTGGAGCAGGAACAGGAGCAGCAACGGCCGAGGCGGCGAGAGCAGAGTGGAGAATAGTGGAGTTCAACCCTCCACTATCAATGGCGATGGTTTGTGCCAGACCGAACATGATGGTGTCTGAAGATTGTTTTCTTATTAAATAACGATCCCATTGTGACTAAAAGCACACATCCAGTGAAACGTAGAGTCAAAGCACTGAGGATCTAAAGTTAGGGCAGATCTCTGTGCGACACAGCGACAGACACCTGACACCATTTATCAATTTATTTATAAAGCCCAATATCACAAATCACAGTTGGCCTCACAGGGCTTTACAGCATACGACATCTCTCTGTCCTTTGGACCCTCACAGCTGATCAGGAAAAACTCCCCAAAAACCCTTTAACGGGGAAAAAATAAAAAATAAAATTTATCAAATCTGAACTTAGATCAGTGATATTATCAGAATATTATCAGGGTCCAAAGGACAGAGGGATGTCGTATGCTGTAAAGCCCTGTGAGGCAAATTGTGATTTGTGATATTGGGCTTTATAAATAAAATTGATTGATTGATTGAAATATAAATATTACTCAGGAAGCTGTTAAAACCACTTCACCTGTCAGGTGACATTGAACCGTCTGAGGTGTGGTAAGGTGATGGTGTCACTCGAGCGTCCGGACGGAGCTCCTTGTCGTACGCCATCAGGTTCCACTCCTGCCGCCTGTTCCGAGCTTTCCGAACCTTCACAGGAAGAATGACAAGTTTATTAACGATGAATTCTGACTGAATGGCAGACACTCAAGAATGATGACACTCACCTTCTTCACCTCCCGTCCTGAAGACTCCTCTACATGCTTCTGCTCCTACACACAAAAACACGCTGTTTCAGACAGGAAGTGATATAAGGAAACACTCAGTGAGACACACACACACAGACAGAGACACAGACAGAGACACAGACAGAGACACACAGACAGAGACATAGACAGACAGACAGAGACACACACAGACACACAGACAGACAGAGACATAGACAGACAGACAGAGACACACACAGACACACACAGACACACAGACAGACAGAGACATAGACAGACAGACAGAGACACACACAGACACACAGACACACAGACAAAGACACAGACAGACCTTCTGTCGTCTCTTCTCTTTGCGTTTATTTTCGGTGGCCTGCAGCATCTTTTCCCTCCAGAGGCTGAAGAAGTACGACGGGTCGGTGTAGAACTTCAGACCGTCCTTCTTATCATCCCTGCACACACGCACGCGCGCGCACACACACACACACACACACACACACACACACACACACACACACACACACACACACACACTCAAGTTTTGATTGGTTCAGGTTGGATCAGCTGCAGCCAATAACACAGGAGGATATTAAAAACACTGACAAAAATAAAGGCTGCATCCGAAAGGCCCACTGGCATACTGCATACTACTACTACGTACTACCACTAGATACTACTCCTACCTACTGAACAAGTTGGGTCCATTCGGACATACTAAAAGATTGGTGGGAAAGCACTCCATCTGCTGGCAGAGCAGAGGTACTGCACGTGTGGATTTTGGTGCAGTACCTCTGCCAAGCCAGCAGATGGAGTGCTTTCATAGGCACTCCATCTGCTGGCTTGGCAGAGGTACTGCACCAACATCTGAACGCACCTGTGACTACTGAAATTGTCCAAAAATGAAGCAGGCCACTCTTTACCCACCAGCAACATGTCTGCAAGTTCTCTCATGCTTCTCAACATGCAACATGGCGAGGCATAGATGAGCCAGAGCTCGCAGACGCCTCCTTTTGCACATAATAATTAATTCACTGCCACAGTAAGCAATGACATGACATGCCACACTCAAGAACTTGAACTTTGCACTTTGAAGATCCTTTATATTGTTTTTGAAATAATCCAAGCTGTTCTGGTGATGACAACCATCATCACTTCTCATAAGTGTCACAACGCTGACATCATGTGTCAATCAAGTGATTAGTTCACTGAATATCAATATGTAGATACAGCATTTCCACCAGCACATTCTGTCATATGTGTAGGCTGAGTCACTCTGAACACCTGTCACCTCACACAGTACAATGACATCCAATAAAACTGCTCTGCCATGATGTTCTGTCATTATGCCAAACTTAATCATTTGTTTTAACAGTAATAGTATTTATTATTATCATTACTTATTTTATTATTGTTGTTGTCTTTTGAATGTCAAACGAATGTGAATGTCCAATATCAAACTAACTTAATACCGGTATAAAACAGACCGCTTTGTTCGTAACCATATCAGCAGAAATACATTTTTCACCAATGAAAACTGTGTGTGTTGATAATTGTATATTTGTGCAACTTAAATGTTTAGCTTATTGCACATAATGAAAGTGTTTTTCTTACTTTTTTGCATGTTTTCCACACTTAAATGTTTTAGATCATCAAACAAATTTAAATATTAGTCAAAGATAATACAAGTAAACACAAAATGCAGTTTTTAAATGAAGGGTTTTATTAATGAGGAAGAAAAAAAATCCAAAGCTACATGGCCCTGTGTGAAAAAGAGTTTGCCCCCTAAACCTAATAACTGGTTGGGCCACCCTTTGCAGCAACTACTGCAATCAAGCATTTGTGATAACTTGCAATGAGTCTTTTACAACACTGTGGAGGAATTTTGGCCCACTCATCTTTGCAGAATTGTTGTAATTCAGCCACATTGGAGGGTTTTCGAGCATGAACCGCCTTTTTAAGGTCATGCCACAGCATCTCAATAGGATTCAGGTCAGGACTTTGACTAGGCCATTACAAAGTCTTCATTTTGTTTTTCTTCAGCCATTCAGAGGTGGACTTGCTGGTGTGTTTTGGATCATTGTCCTGCTGCAGAACCCAAGTTCACTTCAGCTTGAGGTCACGAACAGATGGCCGGACATTCTCCTTCAGGATTTTTTGGTAGACAGCAGAATTCATGCTTCCATTTATCACAGCAAGTCTTCCAGGTCCTGAAGCAGCAAAACAGCCCCAGACCATCACACTGCCACCACCATATTTTACTGTTGGTATGATGTTCTTTTTCTGAAATGCAGTGTTACTTTTACGCCAGATGTAATGGGACACAGACCTTCCAAAAAGTTCAACTTTTGTCTCGTCAGTCCACAGAGTATTTTCCCAAAAGTCTTGGGG
The DNA here is from genome assembly GCA_035609425.1 of Epinephelus awoara. Taxonomy (NCBI): domain Eukaryota; kingdom Metazoa; phylum Chordata; class Actinopteri; order Perciformes; family Serranidae; genus Epinephelus; species Epinephelus awoara. The sequence continues at coordinate 48,409,913 of CM069295.1, forward strand.
ATCATCAAGATGTTTTCTGGCAAAAATGAGACGAGCCTCAATGTTCTTTTTGCTCAGCAGTGGTTTTCGTCTTGGAACTCTGCCATGCAGGCCATTTTTGCCCAGTCTCTTTCTTATGGTGGAGTCATGAACACTGACCTTAACTGAGGCAAGTGATGCCTGCAGTTCTTTGGATGTTGTTGTGGGGTCTTCTGTCACCTCTTGGATGAGTCGTCGCTGCGCACTTGGGGTAATTTTGGGCAGCCGGCCACTCCTGGGAAGGTTCACCACTGTTCCGTGTTTTCGCCATTTGTGGATGATGGCTCTCACTGTGGTTCGCTGGAGTCCCAAAGCTTTAGAAATGGCTTTATAACCTTTTCCAGACTGATAGATTTCAATTACTTTTTTTCTCATTTGTTCCTGAATTTCTTTGGCTCTTGGCATGATGTCTGTAGCTTTTGAGGATCTTTTGGTCTACTTCACTTTGTCAGGTAGGTCCTATTTAAGTGATTTCTAGATTGGGAACAGGTGTGCAGTAATCAGGCCTGGGTGTGGCTACAGAAATTAAACTCAGGTGTGATCAACCACAGTTATGTTTTACTGTAACAGGAGCTGGGGGGCAAACACTTTTTCACACAGGGCCATGTAGCTTTGGATTTTTTTCTTCCTCATTAATAAAACCCTTCATTTAAAATTTGCATTTTGTGTTTACTTGTGTTATCTTTGACTGATATTTAAATTTGTTTGATGATGTGAAACATTTAGGTGTGACAAACATGCAAAAAAGTAAGAAATCAGGAAGGGGGCAAACACTTTTTCACACCACTGTATATATGTATATATATACGTATATATATACAGTATAGGCCAAAAGTTTGGACACACCTTCTCATTCAATGTGTTTTCTTTATTTTCATGACTATTTACATTGTAGATTCTCACTGAAGGCATCAAAACTATGAATGAACACATGTGGAGTTATGTACTTAACAAAAAAAGGTGAAATAACTGAAAACATGTTTTATATTCTAGTTTCTTCAAAATAGCCACCCTTTGCTCTAATTACTGCTTTGCACACTCTTGGCATTCCCTCCATGAGCTTCAAGAGGTAGTCACCTGAAATGGTTTTCCAACAGTCCTGAAGGAGTTCCCAGAGGTGTTTAGCACTTGTTGGCCCCTTTGCCTTCACTCTGCGGTCCAGCTCACCCCAAACCATCTCCATTGGGTTCAGGTCCGGTGACTGTGGAGACCAGGTCATCTGCCGCAGCACTCCATCACTCTCCTTCTTGGTCAAATAGCCCTTACACAGCCTGGAGGTGTGTTTGGGGTCATTGTCCTGTTGAAAAATAAATGATCGTCCAACTAAACGCAAACCGGATGGGATGGCATGTCGCTGCAGGATGCTGTGGTAGCCATGCTGGTTCAGTGTGCCTTCAATTTTGAATAAATCCCCAACAGTGTCACCAGCAAAACACCCCCACACAATCACACCTCCTCCTCCATGCTTCACAGTGGGAACCAGGCATGTGGAATCCATCCGTTCACCTTTTCTGCGTCTCACAAAGACACGGCGGTTGGAACCAAAGATCTCAAATTTGGACTCATCAGACCAAAGCACAGATTTCCACTGGTCTAATGTCCATTCCTTGTGTTTCTTGGCCCAAACAAATGTCTTCTGCTTATTGCCTCTCCTTAGCAGTGGTTTCCTAGCAGCTATTTGACCATGAAGGCCTGATTCGCGCGGTCTCCTCTTAACAGTTGTTCTAGAGATGGGTCTGCTGCTAGAACTCTGTGTGGCATTCATCTGGTCTCTGATCTGAGCTGCTGTTAACTTGCGATTTCTGAGGCTGGTGACTCGGATGAACGTATCCTCAGAAGCAGAGGTGACTCTTGGTCTTCCTTTCCTGGGTCGGTCCTCATGTGTGCCAGTTTCATTGTAGCGCTTGATGGTTTTTGCGACTCCACTTGGGGACACATTTAAAGTTTTTGCAATTTTCCGGACTGACTGACCTTCATTTCTTAAAGTAATGATGGCCACTCGTTTTTCTTTAGTTAGCTGATTGGTTCTTGCCATAATATGAATTTTAACAGTTGTCCAATAGGGCTGTCGGCTGTGTATTAACCTGACTTCTGCACAACACAACCGATGGTCCCAACCCCATTGATAAAGCAAGAAATTCCACTAATTAACCCTGATAAGGCACACCTGTGAAGTGGAAACCATTTCAGGTGACTACCTCTTGAAGCTCATGGAGAGAATGCCAAGAGTGTGCAAAGCAGTAATCAGAGCAAAGGGTGGCTATTTTGAAGAAACTAGAATATAAAACATGTTTTCAGTTATTTCACCTTTTTTTGTGAAGTACATAACTCCACATGTGTTCATTCATAGTTTTGATGCCTTCAGTGAGAATCTACAATGTAAATAGTCATGAAAATAAAGAAAACGCATTGAATGAGAAGGTGTGTCCAAACTTTTGGCCTGTACTGTATATACATATATATATATACACATATATATATATACACATATATATATATATATATATATATATATATATAGATATATATATATGTATCCGGCGGCTGCCGTTGCTCCGCCATGATGTTTTGAATCTTGCCGGGCAGCGACCACGTTGCATTTAAATAGGAGACTGATGATGCCGGTAACATGCCGTGCAACTTCTACAATTAAGTACAAGACGAAGAAGAGGCCCGTGGTGCATTTTGGGTAAGTAGTAGCCCTGCAGTATGCTCTGCCATCATACTACAATGTAGGCGTGTTTAGTAGGGGATGGTAGCATACTACTCCTCCCTACTACGGTTTCAGACATACTGCATACTAATTTGGTCAACTACAAGCCGTTTAGATCCACAACGTGTTGAAAATCTGACCATTTTCCGGCCAACTTCTTTCTCTTTTGTCCTGTTCGCGGCAAGGAAGTGACGCGATGATGTCACCTTACGTTGCATCTTGGGTAATTTGAGTGTGAGTAGTAGGGTCATGATGTATACTCAACATTTCTGGCAAATCTAGTATGCATCCGGGAACTTCTCGCATACTCAAAATCGCATACTGTGCAGTGTAAACACACTACATACTCAAAGAGTTAGTATGAGTAGTAGGTAAGTATACTGTTTCGAACAGACCCAAGGTCTGCTTCAACACGCAGACATCACTTCCTGTTGGTCTGAATGAGCTGAGCTGATTGGCTAGAGAGGTTTAGATCGACCTGTAAGGTGTCAGGATGTTGAGGGGCAGGGTTTAGACCGACCTGTAAGGTGTCAGGATGTTGAGGGGCGGTGGTTTGTCGCAGCGTTGGTACATTTCCAGAACAGGATTGAGGATGGAGCTCCGTGACACCACCTGCTGGTCCTGGATGGTGCTGCTCCTGAAAGCCTTCCTCATGTTGATGTCCTGCAGAGACACTACAACATAAACAGGTGTGTTAGGACACTGCAGGTGAAGAGGGAATCAGCCTGGGGTCACTGTCTGACTGATGATGACAATGATGATGGTGATGAAGATGATGACTAACCTTCCTCCACGGTGGAGTCCAGCTGTGTGACCTTGACAGCCAGCAGGTCCACACGCTCCTGCAGGCTGCTCATCCTCAGGTAGAAGCTGTTGGCCTCTGTGAACAGCTCACTGAAGATGTCCTCCGCATGACGACCTGCACGCAGTCAACAACACACCAAGCCCGTGTTACACTGCAGTGATGTCACACAGTTGCCAGACAGAGTGTAACCTGCCGCAGTTCACCTGTGACTCACCTGAGAGTCTGACCTCACCTCACCTGTTAGTGGATGTCCAATCAGAAGACAGAGACCATCAGAGAGTCAGAACGTCTTACTGTGAGGTTGTCTCTTAGGTCTCCACATTGACTGATCAATCGATCGACTGATTGACTGACTGACTGACTGACTGACTGATTGACTAACTGACTGATTGACTAACTGACTGACTGACTAACTGACTGACTGACTGACTGACTGACTGACTGATTGACTAACTGACTGACTGACTGACTGACTGACTGAGACCATTGGTCTGAAATCAGAAAACCATCAAACCACCTTCATGATATTGGGATTAAAATAAAATCAATAATCCAGTGATGATGATGGTACAGTCTGGTACGGTCTGGTGAAGTCTGGTCTAGTATGGTATGATACGGTCTAGTAAGGTGTGGTACAGTCTGGTATGGTCTGGTGCGGTCTGGTACAGTCTGGTGCGGTCTGGTGCAGTCTGGTACAGTCCGGTAATGGTCTGGTACGGTGTGGTACAGCCTAGTACAGTCTGGTACAGTCCGGTACAGTCTGGTACGGTATGGTACAGTCTGGTACAGTCTAGTACGGTCTGGTACGGTCTACTACGGTCTGGTGTGGTACAGTCTGGTACAGTCTGGTACAGTCCGGTATAGTTCGGTATGGTCTGGTGCGATCTGGTACGGTTTGGTACGGTGTGGTACAGTGTGGTGCTGTGTGGTACAGTCTGGTCTGGTTTGGTACGGTCTAGTACAGTCTGGTCTGGTACGGCCTGGTACGGTCTGGTACAATCTGGTGTGATAGTGTGGTACGGGCTGGTGTGGTCTAGTACGATCTGCTCTGGTACGGTCTGTTTCAGTCTAGTATGGTCTAGTATGGTCTGATCTGGTACGGTGCGATACAGTGTGGTACGGGCTGGTGTGGTCTAGTATGGTCTGGTCTGGTACAGTCTGTTGCAGTCTAGTATGGTCTAGTATGGACTGATCTGGTCGGGTGCGATACGGTGTGGTACGGTCTGGTGCAGTCTAGTATGGTCTGGTCTGGTATGGTCTGGTATGGTGTGGTGTGGTCTGGTACAGTCTGGTATGGTCTACTACAGTCTGGTCTGGTATGACCCGGTATGGTCTGGTATGGTCTAGTACAGTCTTGTCTGGTACGGTCTGGTATGGTGTGCTACAATGTGGCACGGTGTGGTACAGTCTAGTACGGTGTGGTACGGTCTGGTCTGGTACGGTCTGGTGCGGTCTAGTACAGTCTAGTATTATCTGGTCTGGTACGGTGTGGTAGGGTCTGGTGTGGTCTAGTACAGTCTAGTATTATCTGGTCTGGTACAGTGTGGTAGGGTCTGGTGCGGTCTAGTACAGTCTAGTATTATCTGGTCTGGTACGGTGTGGTAGGGTGTGGTAGGGTCTGGTGTGGTCTAGTACGGTCTAGTATTATCTGGTCTGGTATGGTGTGGTAGGGTCTGGTGTGGTCTAGTACGGTCTAGTATTATCTGGTCTGGTATGGTGTGGTAGGGTCTGGTGTGGTCTAGTACAGTCTAGTATTATCTGGTCTGGTACAGTGTGGTAGGGTGTGGTAGGGTCTGGTGCAGTCTAGTACGGTCTGGTCTGGTATGGTGTGGTATGGTCTGGTGCGGTCTAGTATGATTTGGTCTGGTATGGTCTGATATGATGTGGTACGGTCTGGTGCGGTCTAGTACAGTTTGGTCTGGTATGGTCTAGTACAGTCTGGTCTGGTGCGGCCTAGTACGGTCTGCTGTGGTACGGTCTGGTACAGTCTGGTACAGTCTGGTCTGGATGGTCTGGTACGGTACAGTCTGGTCTGATATGGTCTGGTACGGTCTGGTCTGGACGGTCTGGTACAGTCTGGTCTGGTAAGGTCTGGTAAGGTCTGGTCTGGTATGGTCTGGTATGGTCTGGTAAGGTCTGGTACGGTCTGGTACGGTCTGGTCTGGCAGTCTGGTACGGTCTCGTCTGGATGGTCTGATACAGTCTGGTCCGGTATGGTCTGGTACAGTCTGGTCGGGTACGGTCTGGTATAGTCTGGTCTGGTATGGTCTGGTAAGGTCTGGTAGAGTCTGGTCTGGTACGGTCTGGTAAGGTCTGGTACAGTTTGGTCTGGTATAGTCTGGTCTGGTATAGTCTGGTCTAGTACAGTCTGGTCTGGTACAGTCTGGTCTGGTACGGTCTGGTATAGTCTGGTCTGGTATAGTCTGGTCTGGTACGGTCTGGTATAGTCTGGTCTGGTATAGTCTGGTCTGGTATAGTCTGGTCTAGTACAGTCTGGTCTGGTACGGTCTGGTCTGGTACAGTCTGGTCTGGACGGTCTGGTCTGGACGGTCTGGTACAGTGTGGTCTGGTATGGTCTGGTACAGTCTGGTCTGGTACGGTCTGGTATAGTCTGGTCTGGTATAGTCTGGTCTGGTACGGTCTGGTATAGTCTGGTCTGGTATAGTCTGGTCTGGTATAGTCTGGTCTAGTACAGTCTGGTCTGGTACAGTCTGGTCTGGTACGGTCTGGTCTGGTACAGTCTGGTCTGGACGGTCTGGTCTGGACGGTCTGGTACAGTCTGGTCTGGTATGGTCTGGTACAGTCTGGTCTGGTCTGGTTTGGTGTGGTGCAGTCTGGTCTGGATGGTCTGTCATGTGTCCATCCAGTTATTGGTGCAGCTGCTGGGAGCTGCTGATAGAAGCAGAGTTACAGTAATAACCGTCAGCACTCACTGAGTCCGCCCAGCTGTTTGATGACGGCAGCCAGCGTGCTGTTGGTCACACACTCCAGCTCACTGGCGACCCCATCAGGCAGAGCGCCGCGACACAGATACCTGGGCTCAATAATCCGCTTCACCAACGGCATGGCTTACCTGGAGACAGGGGGGGGGGGTGATAACAGGTGATAACAGGTCTGCTGTGGCTCAGAGACAGAGCATGCTGTTCACTAATCAAAAGACGGTTTGATCCCGGCTGCACCACTCTGCATATCAGAGTACCCTTGAGCAAGATACTGAACCCAACACTGATCCTGACAGTGACATCAGTATGTTAAAAACTGAGCAGCAGGTGGCACCTTGTAGCCTCTGCCATCAGTGTGTGTGTGACAGACAGACAGACAGACAGACACACACACACACACACACACACACAGACACACACACACACACACACACACACACACACAGTCAGACAGACACACACACACACACACACACACACACACACACACACACACACACACACACACACACACACACACAGACACACAGTCAGACAGACACACACACACAAACACAGACACACAGTCAGACAGACAGACAGACAGACAGACAGACACACACACACACACACACACACACACACACACACACACAGTCAGACAGACAGACAGACAGACAGACAGACAGACACACACACACACACACAGTCAGACAGACAGACAGACACACACACACACACACACGCACACACACACACAGACACACAGTCACACAGACACACACACACACACACACACACACACACAGACAGACAGACACACAGACAGACAACAGTCTTGATGTGGCAGATGGTAACACTAATCATTGAGTAACTGTTGTTGTTGTTATTGTTGTTGTTTACTATAATGCGAAACAGACTTCCTGTCTGTTTCACCTCCTTTTACAGCTCAGCTGCTGAAACAGTAGTAACCATGGAAACCAGTCCTGTATGCACTGAGCAACTCACACACTAACACACACCATCTGATCCTGCAGTCTTTGTGGGGACCTGTTGATCCCTGTTTCTGGTTTTGATCCTGATCAGAGTTCCAACAGAACATCACATGATGTGTTCATGGACCGTCAGAAATGTGAAAATCAAACGATAATTTCAGATTTTAGAGGTTCTGACTGAAAACGACCTCCAAACCCACGGAGAGATTTTGTCTAAAAACTGTCTGTAAGCCCCGCCTTTATGTCAACAAGAAAAATGTAAGTCCCTTCCCAGTGTTTGTAAAAATACGCCTCGTCCTTTTTGTGACCTGCAGGAAGGAGTTAGCATGCTAGCATGTTAGCACTTGTGCTGATGATTTCATCTTGTAAAGCACTTTGGTTGGCCTTAGGCGTTTAAATGTGCTATATAAATAAACTTGACATTGACAATGACATTGACATTGACTTCCTGTTCCCTGGTCTTGAAGTTAAGATGTTTGAAATAATGTCTGTAGTTAACACGAGCTGAGGAGATGTCAGTAAATACCTCACTGTCAGTTACAGCTTTATGTGTCTCTGACAAGATGAGACTACAGGACGTCATCACGATCACATGACTTTACAGTCTCACTGTGGTGGTGACATTAAGTCATGTGACCGTGGTGACGTTAAGTCATGTGACTGTGGTGACGGTAAGTCATGTGACCGTGGTGATGTTAAGTCATGTGACTGTGGTGATATTAAGTCATGTGACTGTGGTGACATTAAGTCATGTGAACGTGATGACGTTAAGTCCTGTGACTGTGGTGACATTCAGTCATGTGTCTGTGGTGACATTAAGTCATGTGACTGTGGTGACGTTAAGTCATGTGATTGTGGTGACATTCAGTCATGTGACCGTGGTGACATTAAGTCATGTGACCGTGGTGACATTAAGTCATGTGACTGTGGTGACGTTAAGTCATTTGACCGTGGTGACGTTAAGTCATGTGACCGTGGTGACATTAAGTCATGTGACTGTGGTGACGTTAAGTCATGTGACTGTGGTGACATTCAGTCATGTGACCGTGGTGACATTAAGTCATGTGACCGTGGTGACATTAAGTCATGTGACTGTGGTGACGTTAAGTCATGTGACTGTGGTGACGTTAAGTCATTTGACCGTGGTGACGTTAAGTCATGTGACCGTGGTGACGTTAAGTCATGTGACCGTGGTGACAGTAAGTCATGTGACTGGTGATATTAAGTCATGTGTCTGGTGACATTAAGTCATGTGACTGTGGTGACATTAAGTCATGTGACTGGTGACATTAAGTCATGTGTCTGGTGACATTAAGTCATGTGTCTGGTGACAGTAAGTCATGTGACTGGTGATATTAAGTCATGTGACTGGTGACATTAAGTCATGTGACTGGTGACATTAAGTCATGTGACTTTGGTGACAGTAAGTCATGTGACTGGTGATATTAAGTCATGTGTCTGGTGACATTAAGTCATGTGTCTGGTGACATTAAGTCATGTGACTGTGGTGTAGTTAGTTTACAGCGTAACGTCAGCTTTGTACTTCAATAATCACAAAGTTTATTAGTGAAGATTATCTCTCTGAACAGAACGTGAAGGATCAGAAGCATTTGTTTATTTTCTGTAATAATACAAAATCCAATGAAACAATCTAATTGGCCTTGAATTTCCTCCGGGATCAATAAAGTATCTATCTATCTATCTATCTATCTATCTATCTATCTATCTATCTATCTATCTATCTATCTATCTGTTTGACGAGGGAACCAGGGCGACACTGACCACAGAGGAACCTCGTCCCTGCAGAACTCTGTGGTCTAATTATCAGTAAAGTTTTGGACAACATCACCCAGAGTTCTCTAGGGTTGTTGCAATCATGACGTGACAGCATCGTGGAGGGACCCCCCTCCCCCCCACCCCCCAACATATACATGCGTTGATTGAAGGGTGTCTATGACGTCTGTGGATAATAACATATCAGGTAATCAAACACATCACTGAAGCAGTCTGGTTGCATTACGTCATGCAGTCGTTTCGGCAAAGTGTGAGTGTGTGTGTGTGCGTGTGTGCGCGCGCGCTCGGGCCTGTCCACACACAGCTGATCAATCGATCTGCGTCCATCAGGGGCCTCGCGGAGTGACCACTGATGATGTCATCGCTGGACCGGATGACTGACAGGTCTCTGATCAGTGTGTGTGTGTGTGTGTGTGTGTATATACAGAGACTGTCACGAGCTCTTATCCGTCGATAACTCGTCATCTCCAAACCGATAACGGATCGATGGGACTCACCGCGGGCTGAGGACACTAACGCTCCGGTGTCCGCTTCGTCGTTCAGAGGCTCCTCCGTCACAGAGCGGCGGACACGAGACTCATCCTCCGATCCTCCGACCAGGAATGGATGCTGAGACGAGGAGGAGGAGGAGGAGGAGGAGGAGGGAGCCAATCTGACTCTCCTTCTGACGCGTCATCGGAGCTGCTCGGCTCCTGCCGGAGAACTTCGGCCGCGTGGTGATGACGAGGAGAGCAGCTCAAACAGACACCACATAGATGTGTGTGTGTGTGTGTGTGTGTGTGTGTGTGTTTGTGTTTGCATGTGTATTATTATTGAAGTAGAAAGTGGTCTCTGGCACTTCACTGATTCACGAGGTGCATGGAGTGTGACGAAACACTGGACAATGTCAAAAGAGCTCCAGTACCACTTGTGGTATAAAAAACAACTTTATTGACGCGTTTCGGCTTGTGGCCTTCATCAGGGTCATGTGTATTATTATCATCATCATTATGATCATAATTATTATTATTAATGATGATGTTATTATGATGATATTAATAAAATATAATATGGTGAGGTCCCTCTCACAGTGTTGCAGGTTTGCTGTTGTGCAGTCCTGAGGTCTGGACTGTGAAGATGGATTTGGAATTAGGAGGTAACTTACAAACCGGCCCCAGACAGTGAAACTTGCACCCCACCTCTCCTCCACCTGGACACTGAGTACAGGCTCCCCTTACGCAACAGTCTTGTTGCATTAATGTTGTTTGCTATGCAAACGCTAATTATCTGTACTTGTCTGCACATCAGAAGTAGCCCCTGCAATTTTGTTGTATATGTAGCATCCTTTTGTTTCTATGCAATGACAATAAAGGCTTTCTGTTCTATTCTACCTTCAGGGTTAACTCTATGAAGCTGGTTCTCTTTTTATCAGGATAAATCACTGTGGTAACTGATGCTGAACAGCTGACCTGGGCCCTATTTCACAAAGCAGGATCAGTGAAACTCTGAATTTGTTCAGCCTGAGATGAAACTCTGAGTCAGTTACTATGGCAACATACTCTGTGAAGCTAACCTGCTGAGTCACAGGTTTGCTTCATCTCAGCCTGAGGCTGAGTGTGTAGCAGGAATAAGTAGAAACGTGGCGTATCCTTTAGTGAATGAAGTGGTAACATGACACACCTGTGATTCATCACAATAACCTGACACACCTGAGGGGTATTCCTGGTAGGAGGTTCAACAAACTCTGAGTCTAACCCTGAACTCTGAGTTGATTTACCCTGAGATGGGAAACTCTGAGTTACTGGTTCCAGAACAGCTGATTTGAGTTAGTTCAGTCAACTCTGAGTATGTTCACTCTGAGTTAAGCCAACAATAAAAAGCCATCATCAATGGAGCTCCGACTCCACCATTCACCATGGCAACAGGTAAATAAAAGACAGCGCCTCCATTTTAATCCAGTGGATGTAGAGATATTAATGCATGTGTAGCAGACGGTGCACGTTTATCTTTAAAAGAAGAGCCTGAGTCAGAGCGAGGAAAGTGTAAATAAGTTAACCATAAAGTTAATAAAAAAGTTTACTCATCATTTATCAGACTTACATTTCCTTGATGAAGATAAAGTGGTGGAATCTGACTGTGTATCAGGCTGTAGATACATTACATTTTATTAATAATATATAATAATATATTTGTTTAGATTTAATCTGATGGGGAAAAACACAGGAGGCAGCAACTGAAAAATAGGAAGATTTAAAACATATAGGCTAGGCTATAGATCAAAGACATAAAGACATGACTGTAAACTCACAGTCTGACCCAGTAATAATATGTTTGGTGATTTGCACTTGAAAAGACGTTGAGGTTAAAATACAGTAGATTTTAAAATGTTGGACATCTATTTGTATCTTGACTCAACAGCATTCAGTGACTTTATTTCAGCTACAAATGTAGTAAATTTAAAGACAGTGAAATGCTGCACCATTGCTCACTCAGAAATATGAACATATAATCCCCAATATTAGGCTATAGGAATTATGTTCCATCAGTGCGACCAATGACATCAGTGATAGAGATCATTAGTCATTGATACTACGTGTCTAAAGCTTCATACCGATTTTTAAAATGTAAATAATTAGACCTACACATTATGTGCAATAAACATGTGGGAGCTGCTCTAACAGACTGACAGTCTGATCCTTGTGCAGTGTTATAAAAAATAATAAATATAAAAAGGACACAGGTTTAATTCTGAGCTGAGGGTGAACTCTCGCTGTGTAATATTTGAATGTAAAGACAAAAACTGATGTCCAAAGAAATGATTGATGTGCATAAATTCAGTAACTTAAGACAGTCCTGTGTAACAAACTAATATCCAGCAGGATTTAGACTGTGACAGACGGTAAATCTCCGCTAATGAATGCGCTTTGATACAAGCTTTGACACAGACTGAATGAATGAGAAATGAAACAGCTTGTAAGAGGGAGGAGACAGAGAAAAACTCAGGGTTTCTTAAAGAAAACCTGCCATCGAGCAGGTTAGGTTCACAGAGTCAGTTGCCATGGTGATTGACTCAGAGTTTGATTTACCTCTTTCTGGAACTCAGAGTTTTCACTAAACCCGCTTTCTAGAATACCCCTCTGTGATTCATCACAATAACATGACACACCTGTGATTCATCACAATAACATGACACACCTGTGATTCATCACAATAACATGACACACCTGTGATTCATCACAATAACATGACACACCTGTGATTCATCACAATAACCTGACACACCTGTGATTCACCACAATAACATGACACACCTGCGATTCATCACAATGACCTGACACACCTGCGATTCATCACAATAACCTGACACACCTGTGATTCATCACAATAACATGACACAGCTGCGATTCATCACAATAACCTGATACACCTGTGATTCATCACAATAACATGACACACCTGTGATTCATCACAATAACCTGATACACCTGTGATTCATCACAATAACATGACACACCTGTGATTCATCACAATAACCTGATACACCTGTGATTCATCACAATAACATGACACACCTGTGATTCATCACAATAACCTGACACACCTGTTATTGACGGACGATGTGACGATGTGATGGGTTCATCAGACAGATAACCAAGATATCCTGGGAAAGATGAACTGGTTTCACAGTTCAGATCTCTGATCAGCAGCTCCATCAATAATCCATATACTGATCATTTCTCCCATCCTCTGCAGGAGGAGATAAAAGCTCTGGAGAGCTCCTTCAGCGACAGACTGATTCACCCAAAGTGTGTGAAGAAACGCTATCACAGGTCCTTCCTGCCTGCTGCTGTCAGGCTACATAACCAACACTGCTCACAGTAAACTGCACCATGGACACTTTATGGACACTATGGACACTTTATGGACACTATGGACACTTTATGGACACCACAGCTGTTTGCTGTTTTGCACATACAATCACTTGCACTAGATGTTCTCCCTTTATCCACTGCTCATTTTCATTCACTGCTGCTCATTATTATTATTACTATCATTATTATTATTGTTATTTATCGCCATTTCTTGTATTTTTGTACTTATTTGCATGCCTAGTTATTTAAGTTTTTTTTAAGTTTAAATTTGAAATCTTTAATCTGACTCTTTCTCCTTGACTGCTGTAACACTGGAATTTCTCAATTATGGGATCAATAAAGGTGTATCTTATCTATCTTATCAGCAGCCCCATCAATAATCAATACACTGATCAGATCAGCAGCTCAATCAATAATCCAGATCTGACCTTCATGATAAAAACGTCAAATTAAAGGAAATAAAAGATCAAATAAAAACAGACTTTATGTCACAGATGATTCAGAATGTTTACACTGATTTAAATTCTTCACATTTATTCATGTTTATTTATCAGTGTTTGTTAATGTTTATTAATCTTTAAAAATATTACCCATGATACCTTGCATGACTTATGGGTGCAACTTCTGGCTCTGCACTGAAACCAGCGATTTCCAATGGTAACTGGGTTTTTTTTACAGCTTATTTACAGCTTGTTTACAGTTTGTTTACAGCTTGTTTACAGTACGCTATTCTTCTTTCTAAGAGGGAAATAAAAGGTGGAACACACCACCATCACTCAAACAGGATCATGTGATCCGAACTGCTAACAGTTAGCACGCTAACAGTTAGCATGCCTTGCTCCATTAGAACATTGTTAACTTTAATATGTCCCAAGCAGCTTAAGGTAACATCTGCTCCTTCTAAAGAAAGGTTTATGATTTCTGATGGCTTATTAAGAGACACTAACACATAACTCAGTATTAGCTGTAGCTCCATGTAAAGTGAATAAATGTGATGTTTCCAGCTAATCCTCCACGCATCTGCGTTAACCACGTAGTTTACACGTTTTGTTAACCTCTGATTTATTAAAAAGTGTTCTGCGTGAGACATGAAGCTGTATTTTGCAGCAGGCTTCAGTCACAGTGACATAAATAACTTCATGTGTTTATATGATATAAAGGCAGTACAGTAAATCAGTGACACATTCACAGTTTATTTTCTAACGTAGGTTGAGACTTTAGTCAGACGGGGAAAGACAGGGATACCATGTACAGACGCTGAGTGATGCACTTGTCAGTCTGTGTCATTCTCTGTTAATAACTCTGATTTAAACTCTTGTGGTTCTATTTCTCATGTCAATGGTAACCATGGCAACAGGAACAATCCCTTTTTGTCCTGGTCACATGTTCAACACACAGTTGCTGAAGACACAAATGTAGCTCAGACTGGCTGTTAGTCATCACAGACACGGACAGTGCAACAGGTACCAGAGCTCCACAGAGACATTCTAGAAAATGCTGAGTTAACATTAGTTAAATATTTGTTAAATATAAACTGAAGGAAAATGACTTTGGAAAAGGACCAGCATTGGCGGTTAGCCACCAAGAGTAGCCACTGGGACTAACCACAAACAGTCTATGGGACTAACTAGCTCACTGCTACTTCCTCTACCTCACAGGAAATTGCTCCCAGAATAATTTCTACAGTCGTGTCCTCAGGAATAAGGTGGATACATCTTTAAACATGTTTTAAATGTTGAGGTTTCAGTTTCGGGTATAAATGAGAAACTCAGCATCAAAAAAAAAAAAAAAAAATTAAAAAATACGAGACGTCACAACGATAAACATTTAAAGGACATTAAATGTTTTTTTTAAAAGTCTTTAAAATGTTTTTTTTTAAGTCCTTAAAATGTTTTTTAAATTATTAAAGTGTTTGAAGCGTCAGTGAGACCTGCAGGAAGTGATCACATGTACATGTACATCTGTGGGAACAGTTCTAAACGTTGGACACAGACTAAGTGATGACTTCTTCTTCTTCTTCTTCTTCTTCTCCTTATTCTCTACGTTTTGGCGCCATGGCCCTGTGACATCATAGCCCTCTGCTGAAGTCTGTCTGACCTGATTAGAGGTCAGTCCGTCCCACTTCCTGTATTCAGTGACATCATCAGAGTCTGTCACATTCAAATTCAGGGCCAGTCTCAGAGGGGCAGGGCGTGTCGATGTAGAACACTTCCTTGTTAGTGGGTGGCGGCGTGCAGTGCGGGCTTCCCATCCCAGAGTCCGGGCTGGGGGCGGGGTAAGGCTGGTTCCCAGGTGAGTACTTTTTCTCGGTGCGGTTCAGAGGAGCTTTGAATCTGGCGTCGGCCTTCGGCTTGAAGCGCTTCAGCCTGACAGTGTCCTTGGCGTCACGCGTGCAGGGCAGGAGGACAGCCACATCTTTGCGGAACTTGGAGCTGAGTCCGAAGTAGATGAGGGGGTTGTAGAAACTGGCGGACTTGGCAAAGAGGCGGGTGAAGATGCTGGTGAGGTTAGGCACGTGGAAGCCGCAGGCAGACCACATGGACACAACGGCGTACGGAGACCACGCCAGGATGAAGGCCGTACAGATCACTATGGAAACCTGGAGGAACAACAAATAATAACAAAGCTGATTCATCACTAAGCGACATGGACTCGCTCCGAGTCCTCGTCTGTCCTCACCACCTGAGGTGGGACCAAATCACTGTTCTCCAAGTCTCGAGTTAAGACAGGCGAATCCCGAGTCAAGTTCCAAGTCAGGGCTGACAAGTCCCAAGTTAAGACTAACAAGTCCCAAATCAAGACTGACAAGTCCCGGGTCAAGTCCCAGTTGGTTACAGTAAAAGAATCTGACAATAAAAAAAAAAGGTTGGATCTGCTTGATTTCAGTACAACTTTCAATGTCATCGATCACGAGCTTCTCATAACAAAACTAAGGGGTTATGGTTTCTCATCAACTGCTCTCTCTTGGATGGAGAGCTATCTATCTGGGAGAAAACAGAAATTGTATTTTAATGGCAGTTTTTCAGAAAGCAAAGATGTTTAAGTGGTGTCCCACAAGGCAGTTGCCTTGGCCCACTCTTATTTTCAATCTTCACCAATGATTTGCCTTATGTCCCAGATCATGCTAGAATTGTAATGTACGCCGATGACTCAACCATGTTTTGCGATTTTGAATGTGACCAAAACAAAATGCATGGTCTTTGGCAGTCGAAGATTGTTGGCCACAGACTCCCAGTAAGATTTATCCATAGGGGGGAACCCATTACAGCAAGTTCAGAAGATGAAATTACTCAGTGTCACAATAAATGATTGCTTAACTTGGTTAGATCACATTGATGCTACTGTTATAAAAATGGGGCGGGGTATTTCTATGTTAAGAAAATACTCTCATTATGTCACGCTGTCCATTAGGAATCAGGTGACACAGGCTCTTGTCCTTTCACATTTAGGATATTGTGTTGATGCGTTGTCTTGTGCCACAAAAGATATCAAAAAACTTCAGCTCGCACAAAACAGAGCTGCAAGGCTAGTTCTGAACCGCTCTTTGAAAAAACAATGTTTCAAAGATGCATTACAGTCTGTCATGGCTGACTGTTGAGGCGAGATCAGCATCTAGTCTTCTAACACTTGCTCGAAATGCAATGGTTAATGGAAAACCAGATTTCTTTACAGAACAACTAGTAAAGATAGGTTCAACACACAACTATCAGACTAGACAGGTTAGTATGGGTCATTTAGAACTTCCAAAGCCAAAATCAAATTAATTAAAAAAAACACGGTCACAGTCATCTAAAGAGCCAGTATGCAATGGAACTTGTTACCTATGCACATCAAACAAATCAAAAGTAAACAGTTATTTAAGAAATAAATTAAACAAAAGTTAATGAAAGAGACAACACAGGAGGAAAGATACTAACTATTATGGTTTTTGTTATTGTTTTCTGTTTCTTAATCCGTAACCACAATCAGTTTAAATCCTGGTACATGAATTGTGTGATAACTTCTGTATATGTAAGGTTTAAGTTATATGTCACTTTGATTCGTCTGTTTTATTTTGTAGCTTTGTCTAGACTGACAAGGTGTCAGTCCGTGTCTGTATAACTGACGTGTTTTTATATTAGTGTTTGTAATGATTTGATTTTTTTGTGGACTCCAGGAAGATTAGCAACCGCTGAGGTGGAAGCTAATGGGGATCCAAAGAAAGAAAGAAAGAAAAAAGCCCAAAGTCAAGACTGACAAGTCCTGAGTCAAGGCCGATCAGTCCCAAGTCAAGACTAACAAGTCCCAAGTCGAGGCCTGAGTCAAGAATGACAAGAGAGACTCGACTCCAAGTGAAGTCTTGAGTCATTGGTGATGCAAGTCCTTTCTAATTTTGTTAAGTCGAGGTGAAAGTCAATGAATTTGTGACTCGAGTCTGACTTGAGTCCAAGTCACGTGACTTGACTCCACCCTTCTGTTTACTTTTCATGGATGTTTGCATGTAGCTGTTTTGCTAGCTTAGCCTGTGATGTTTACTGTCGTACTTTGAGTTAACTCCCAAGCTCTCTGAGCTGTCAGAAATTTGACGGTTGGACAGATCAATACCAATCAGCTGATCAGCATTTATTGATCAACACCAATCAGCTGATCAGCTGATCGGTATTGATGTGACAGCTTCACACACGGGCCTGTTAGCCGTGGCATTAGCGTAGCCTTGTGTAGAGTTTGTTGGATGCGTGTCAGATCAGCTGTGTGATGATGAAGCTGACCAACACTCACTATGGTGACGTCCCTCTCCATCTTCCTCTGGCGGTCGGTCAGGTCGCCCTCTGACGACAGAGCGTTTCCTCTCTTCACCGTGTTGATGATGGAGACGTAGCAAAAGAGCATGATGAGCACCGGGACGAAGAAGCAGAAGATGAAGATGGAGATGATGTAGGACCTGTAGGTACTGGAGTAGTTGGCTTTGGCCCAGTCGATCTCGCAGGTCCCGTAGCCTCGGTCTGCACAGAGGGGTCAGAGGTCAAAGGTTAGAGGTCAGTGGAGGCGGAGCTACAAACTGAATCTTATGTGGTCGGTTTCCTGCCTTTGTAGCTGCCCCAGCCGAGCAGCGGTGCTCCAGACCAGAATCCAGCTGTGATCCAGATGAGCAGCAGACAGACCGAGATGCTGGTCCTGCTGATGTGACGCGCTGAAACATAACAAACACGCTGCTTTACACATCACATGACTTCATTCAGACGCCAACAGAAACATCTCTGGGATAATGCTGAGTGACGGCGCCCTCTGGTGCTCACATGAGGAAACACTGAGCCCTCATCAGGTGAATAAAAACTTAAACCACAGTGATTTGTGGTGATGTCATCCTACTGATCAGGTGCCAAGTGTCATCCTAAACTACAGACAGAGTGTTTCGTTCTTTAACTTGTTGAAGTGAGTAACAAGAGAGGGATTTAGGGGGTTAAATTTAGACATAATATTATGAGATGACACGTAGAAAAAAATATAACTGCAAGCAGAGACTTTGGGTTTGAACCAGCATGAGTTTTTCCTGATCAGCTGTGAGGGTCCAAAGGACAGAGGGATGTCGTATGCTGTAAAGCCCTGTGAGGCAAATTGTGATTTGTGATATTGGGCTTTATAAATAAAATTGAATTGATTTGAACCGTCAGTCTGCAGAGAATCCAGCTCTGTAATGGCTGACGGTGACCTTCAGGTTTTATGATGATCCGACAGACACTCACTCCTTGACCACCAAACCTGCCCTGGGCCACACCCCTCTTTGTCTCCACTCTGGCTTCCCATTGGTCAGTTGCAGAAACATTTTGGGGACATGTTTTCACGGCTTTGTTAAAAACATCCACTGAGTTTGGTGAGTTTTTTGAACTGGTGGCGCACCCTACTGATGAGTTACAGAATAATTTAACACATATGATTGGACATTATAATTTCAGATATCCTGAAGGTTTTGTTTTGATTGGACGGTTGATTTGTGTTTATGCCACACCTATTTTTTTTGCATCTGTAGTGCCTACTAGTGGTTGATTTGATTGAAACTTTCAGGGTGTGTTTGAGGTACTGATGTAAACACAAGTTTAGGGGGTGATTAGCTCGACAGTTGTAGAGTTACATTTATTGATGTGCTGAGCCACACACCCTCTAAAGTTCATTGGTCAATGTCATCAAAACAAAATGAGATATCAACAAGTTTATGATGACGTCTGATGAAGTTGGTCCGACTAAGATCCACTGAAAGTTTGGTACAAATCAGACCCATGGTTTAAATCGAAATGGCTGAAAATCTAGTGGGCGGAGCTAAGTGGCACTGGGTGTTTTTTTTTACATTTTTGGGCTTTAATTGTGGCGCCCCCGTCTGGCTGATCATTGTGGAATTACTTGAGCAGCACTCGCACACACCTTCCAACCAGCCTGATGGGGGAATTGGGGGGAATAGGAAACTATCCACAGGTGAACGTCGAGCTCTGAGCAGGGTTAAAGGTCAAACATTTAAACATTTCATCTGCAGGTCTGATCTGAGCCTGAAGCCTACGGGTGGTGCTGTGGCCTCTGACCTCTGCTCGGGTGACAGCCTTTGATGTAGCGGGTAATGCTGATCACTGTCAGTGTGTTGATGCTGCTCAGACCAAACACCAGCGTGAAGAATCCGTCCACCTGGAGGAGACAGGACAGGTGTCAGGTGAGGACAGAAGACAGGTGAGGACAGGAGACAGATGAAGACAGGAGACAGATGAGGACAGGTGACAAGTGAGGACAGGTGACAGGTGAGGACAGGAGACAGATGAAGACAGGAGACAGATGAGGACAGGTGAGGACAGGTGACAGGTGAGGACAGGAGACAGATGAAGACAGGAGACAGATGAGGACAGGTGAGGACAGGTGACAGGTGAGGACAGGAGACAGGTGAGGACAGGTGACAGGTGAGGACAGGAGACAGGTGAGGACAGGAGACAGGTAAGGACAGGTGACAGGTGAAGACAGGAAACAGGTGAGGACAGGTGACAGGTGAGGACAGGAGACAGGTGAGGACAGGTGAGGACAGGAGACAGGTGAATGTCAGGTGTTTGGTACCTGGCAGGTCCAGATGGAGGAGATGAGGTAGTCGGTGTCCTGGAAGACGTTGAAGATTTCAATGATGCCTCTGGAGTATCCAAACACAGAGATGCTGGCGTCGGAGACGGCCAGGTTAAAGGTCAGGTAGTCAGTGGGCTGCAGGACGGCTCTCTGTCTGTACAGGACGAAGAGGACGATGCTGTTTCCAAACCAGGACAACCAACCTGAACGCACCACAGAGACAGACTGTCAGTATGTGTGTGTGTGTGTGTATATGTTTGTATGTATGTGTGTGTATATGTTTGTGTGTGTGTGCGCGTGTGTATATGTTTATATGTGTGTGTGTGTGTGTGTGTGTGTGTGTGTGTGTGTGTGTGTGTGTGTGTGCATGTGTGTACCCACCCAGCAGCAGCAGGTACACTCCTATGATGGTCTCTCCCTGGTCAGACAAAGGGGGGTCCCGCCCCCCCCCCAGCAGCAAGCTGTTGTTCCTCCAGGGGGGGGGCGGCCCTGCAGAGCCGCTGCCGAACGATGACGACGATGAAGACGATGTGGACATGTTGCTGCTCTGACAGTCGGCGGCACTCTGACAGGAAGTCTGTCTCATAATCTCAGGTAAATATAGACACCTGATCCTGGTTCAGCTCTGAGCTCAGCAGCAGGTGGGCTGGCAGCACACCAGCAAACAGCAGGTGTCTGATTGGCTGATTGATGGATAATGTCACAGACACTGTCTGACTGTTAACCTCTCTTCTTCTACTGTACTTCATACCATACTGCAGAGGACATGTTTCAGGCCAAGGAGCCTCAAACTGATGGAGAGATGGAGCAGGGACCCCCGACCAAATATCTACTGTATATCAAATTGTGTTTTATATTAAACTGGGCCTGGTAACATGTTTAAACGTACCTTGGTTTTATGCATTCAATACTGAGCTATTTAAATAATACACAGGTTCATATATTCATGTTTTTATTTTAAACATGTGCAAGGCACAGTGAGTAGGGGGCCTTGCCACTGCCATGTATAAACATATCTTGTCAGCTGATACCAACACTGTCTGTCAACTGCATGACAATCGAGCTATTCAAACTGGCGTTTCTATTTTAACCATAAATGTGGAAACAAAAGTGAGTGATGGCCTCTAAGTGCTAGTGTTGTCATGATGCTAAGGATGGTACTCAAGACTATTTTTGAGAAAGAGAGAACAAATAAAAGTCATAACATCACAAAAATAACAGCAACAACACAGTCTTTGGGTCAGGGCTCTGCAATTACTGTTTCAGCTGGGACGGATTTTAAAACCAGATCATGTCGATGGGCCATATTCTGAGCTGCAAGTGACAGATCCACTTTTTTTTTTTAGCATATAGACAGACAGACAGACAGACAGACAGACAGACAGATATTCATGCATGGCCCTCCTCAAAATAACGCAGAAACAATAAAAAGAGCTATCAGTGCACAGAAGCAACATGAACAAGTGACATTAACAGTATCTATCAACACACACACACACACACACACACACACACACACACACACTCTGCATCTTTCATACTTTGTCTTTCACAGTGTGCTGTTCGCCCCGAAAGCGCGATCATAAACCATAACAGCGGTGAATGAGAGACTGTGGACAGAGCGGATTAAAATATGTCTTTCTACATGCTGATCACATGTATTAATAAATTATTGGCTTTTTATTGGCAGAGGTTTTATTGCACTGACTCACAGTAACAAGCACAGTTGTTGTCAACAAGAGTAAGTTACACTCATCTGCACCTTTCTGCTGATGTCTGACTTCACTCTCTCGTGTGTGTGTTTGCTGTGAGGAGGAGGTCAGTCCTGACATGCAGGCAGCAGGAGAGAGGCTGCAGAATGCTGATGCGTGAAACCCAAACTTTAAAAGAGAGCTGAATGTGTGTAGCTGAATGTGTGCATTTCTGATTGAAACACAACATCTTCTGCCTCCATTTGTCCATTTGCGACAATATGTTGGATTCATGTGAATGTGTATTTAAAGACATTATAATTTGTGGAAAAAAGTTTGGGGAAATTTAAAAAAAATAAAAATTGTCTAATCAACCAAAAATGTCACGACCCCTCTGCAGTACCTCCGCAGACCCCCTGTTGAAGACCTCTGCTACTGTACTATGGTATGTGTGTGAGTAAAGCAGTGTGTGCTTCATTGGTGATGGAGCTCTCTCTCTCTCTCTTACACTCTGTGTGTGTGTGTGTGTGTGTGTGTGTGTGTGTGTGTGTGTTTTTGATGAAGCCACAGAGTCTGGTCTCCACGGAGCTCTCATCGGCTCTTGGTGCGTGAACAGACCCAACATGATAACTCAAGCTCCAGAGACTCCGGGATCTGACCTGAGTTGACGTGACCTGACCTATCCTCCTCCTCCTCCTCCTCCTCTTATCTTCTTCTTCGTCGTCTTCTTCTTCTTCTTCTTCTTCTCTCCACGTGTTTGTAGTTTGCAGGCTGAAGTTCAGATTGACCATATAAGGAGCGGCAGCGCCATAAAAGGAAACATGCTTCTTTATATGGAGGAAAGTAGTTCCGCTGCATGTCCGAAAGAACACGTCGCCTTTTGGTATCACTGCGCTCATCCTCCGTTAAAAGCAAAGTATTTCCGTCTCATGACGTGAAGAACACATGACTGTAACATGTCTGACAACATGTGTGATGTTCCAAAGAAGCACAGTGAACGAGCTGCGTACAGTCTGTAGAACTATGTTCCACCGCGGACGGATATGTGCGGGTGCTGTCAGGTGATGTCCTTATGTGGAGCGGAGTGATTCGGGGGCCGGGCCTCACTGATCACTGTTCACAAACACAACTTTTTAACTTTATTCACTGATTGTGATCAAACTGGATCAAATCTGACGCAGAGGACATTTTCTCCGGGTTCCTCTAACGTTCTCCGACTGATCGGCCCGATCTGGCGCTCACTGACGGACTTTGACGGACAGGTAGCTTTACTTGTTGCTAAAGCAACCGCTAACTGATGCTAGCTGCAGCTGCCTGTAGTAGTTAGCTCAGTTAGCCTTGCAGCTAGCGGTCCTGTTAGCGGAGTGTGCACGGACTGGGAGCTCGGAGCACCGGGGGAGTGTCGGTCTTCACACCGCTGGCACAGGAGCTTTGGCTCGCCGGAAGGAGGAGGTTTTCAGGCCCGGGGCGGGGGGGATCCAGCGGGGAATGCTGGCGGGGAGCGGCGCCGGAATGGGCTCCAGAACCGGAGCCGGGCGAGCGGGAAACGGAACCGGGATCAGCACGGCCGGACCGGGACCGAACGCAGCCACCGACACCGACGGAGGCCGGTTTGAAGAGAGGGAGTACAGCACCGAGGTGGTCTACAGCGGCTCCGACCAGGACTCGGACTCCGGGGACGACGAGGACACGGCAGGGTCAGGGGGGGACAGGAGGGGCGTGAAGCGGGAGAGGAGCGAGAGGGAGCTCGGGCACCAGTCAGCGCCCACCTCCGGAGGCCTGAGCGGGGGTTACGGCGGGGTCAGCCCCGGGGTGCCGGGAGCCAAACCCGGCAAGAAAACCAGAGGAAGAGTCAAGATCAAGATGGAGTTCATAGACAACAAACTGAGGCGGTACACAACTTTTAGCAAGAGGAAGACCGGCATCATGAAGAAGGTGAGTGTGGAGGGAAAACACAGCAGGGGTCAGAGGTCACAGGGTCACCATACAGAGGTCAGAGGATCATTACACCCAAGTCACAGGGTCATCACACAGGTCAGAGGTCACAGGGTCATCACACAGGTCAGAGGTCACAGGGTCATCTCACACACACAGGTCAGAGGTCACAGGGTCATCACACACACAGGTCAGATTTCACAGGGTCACTACACACAGGTCAGAGGTCACAGGGTCATCACACACACAGGTCAGAGGTCACAGGGTCATCACACACACAGGTCAGATTTCACAGGGTCACTACACACAGGTCAGAGGTCACAGGGTCATTACACACAAGTCAGAGGTCACAGGGTCATTACACACAAGTCAGAGGTTACAGGGTCATTACATACAAGTCAGAGGTTACAGGGTCATCACACACAGGTCAGAGGTCACAGGGTCATTACACACACAGGTCAGATTTCACAGGGTCACTACACACAGGTCAGAGGTTACAGGGTCATCACACACACAGGTCAGAGGTCACAGGGTCATTACACACAAGTCAGAGGTTACAGGGTCATTACACACAAGTCAGAGGTCGCAGGGTCATTACATACAAGTCAGAGGTTACAGGGTCATCACACACAGGTCAGAGGTCACAGGGTCATTACACACACAGGTCAGATTTCACAGGGTCACTACACACAGGTCAGAGGTTACAGGGTCATCACACACAGGTCAGAGGTCACAGGGTCATTACACACAAGTCAGAGGTTACAGGGTCATTACACACAAGTCAGAGGTCACAGGGTCATTACATACAAGTCAGAGGTTACAGGGTCATCACACACAGGTCAGAGGTCACAGGGTCATTACACACAAGTCAGAGGTTACAGGGTCATCACACACAGGTCAGAGGTCACAGGGTCATTACACACAAGTCAGAGGTTACAGGGTCATCACACACACAGGTCAGAGGTCACAGGGTCATCACACACAGGTCAGAGGTCACAGGGTCATCACAAGCAGGTCAGAGGTCACAGGGTCACCATACAGAGGTCAGACGGTCATTATACCCAAGTCACAGGGTCATGACACAGGTCAGAGGTCACAGGGTCATGACACGCACACACACACACACACACACACACACACAAGTCAGAGGTCACAGGGTCATCACACACACACACACGCACACAGGTCAGAGGTCACAGGGTCATCACACGCAGGTCAGAGGTCATTTACCTGCTGAGATGTCAAACATCACAGATGAAACCATGGTTGATAACCCTGATGTTCTGAAACACCTGACTCGGCGAGCGCTCATACCTGTCGTCTCTCCTGCAGGCGTACGAGCTGTCCACGCTGACCGGTACTCAGGTGCTGCTGCTGGTTGCCAGTGAGACGGGTCACGTGTACACATTCGCCACCAGGAAGCTGCAGCCGATGATCACGTCAGAGACGGGAAAAGCTCTGATTCAGACCTGCCTCAACTCTCCGGACTCTCCGCCGCGCTCGGACCCCTCCTCCGACCAGAGGATGAGCGCCACTGGCTTCGAGGAGACCGACCTCACCTACCAGGTGTCTGAGGCTGACGGCTGCTCGGAGGTCGCCAAGGTAACGTCATATTCAGAGACGGTGAGGCAGTGAGGTGTGAGGATGCAGCGTAATTGTTTAATGGCTTAAAGATACCAGAAGGTTCTGTAGGAATCTCAAACCAGCATAAAATATGGCAACTAGACTAACCTCGTGTGAGTCACACGAGGTTTGAGATTTACCATGACCTGGATGACTGAGAATATCCACAGATTTGTTCTGTAGGAATGTACTTGTCGACCTTAGGTTCTGTTTCCTCTCAAGGTTCTGTTGGAACGTACCTGTTGACCTTAGGTTCTGTTTCCTCTCAAGGTTCTATTGGAACGTACCTGTCGACCTTAGGTTCTGTTTCCTCTCAAGGTTCTGTTGTAACGTACCTGTCGACCTTAGGTTCTGTTTCCTCTCAAGGCTCTGTTGGAACGTACCTGTCGACCTTAGGTTCTGTTTCCTCTCAAGGTTCTGTTGGAACGTACCTGTCGACCTTAGGTTCTGTTTCCTCTCAAGGTTCTATTGGAACGTACCTGTCGACCTTAGGTTCTGTTTCCTCTCAAGGTTCTGTTGGAACGTACCTGTCGACCTTAGGTTCTGTTTCCTCTCAAGGTTCTGTTCGAACGTACCTGTCGACCTTAGGTTCTGTTTCCTCTCAAGGTTCTATTGGAACGTACCTGTCGACCTTAGGTTCTGTTTCCTCTCAAGGTTCTGTTGGAACGTACCTGTCGACCTTAGGTTCTGTTTCCTCTCAAGGCTCTGTTGGAACGTACCTGTCGACCTTAGGTTCTGTTTCCTCTCAAGGCTCTGTTGGAACGTACCTGTCGACCTTAGGTTCTGTTTCCTCTCAAGGCTCTGTTGGAACGTACCTGTCGACCTTAGGTTCTGTTTCCTCTCAAGGCTCTGTTGGAACGTACCTGTCGACCTTAGGTTCTGTTTCCTCTCAAGGCTCTGTTGGAACGTACCTGTCGACCTTAGGTTCTGTTTCCTCTCAAGGCTCTGTTGGAACATACCTGTTGACCTTAGGTTCTGTTTCCTCTCAAGGCTTTGTTGGAACGTACAGTGCCTATCATAAGTATTCACCCCCTTGGATGTTTTACCCTTTTAGTGCTTTCATAAATCAATCATGGTCAATAAAATTTGGCTTTTTTAACACAAATATTTATTGGAAAAAACTCTTTAATGTCAAAGTGAAAACGGATTTCTACAAAGTTATGTCAGTGAAATAAAAATATATAAAGAAATATCATTGTTTGCATAATTATTCACCCCCTTCAAGTCAGTATTTTGTAGATGCACCTTTGGATGCAATCACAGCAGTGAGTCTGTGTGGATAAGTCTCAATCAGTCTTGTACATTTGCCCACAGCAATTTTGCTCCATTCTTCTTTGCAAAACTGCTCAAGCTCTGTCAGGTTGCGCGGGTATCGGGCATGAACAGCCCTTTTCAAGTCCAGCCACAAATTTTCTATAGGATTGAGGTCTGGGCTTTGACTCGGCCACTCCAGAACATTTACCTGGTTCTTTTTTAACCATTCCTGTGTAGCTTTTGCAGTATGCTTTGGATCATTGTCTTGCTGGAAAATAAATCTTCTCCCAAGCCGTAGTTCTCTTGCAGACTGAATAAGATTGTCCCCCAGGATTTTGGTGTATTTTGCAGCATTCATTCTGCCCTCTATCTTTACAAGCCTTCCAGGTCCAGCTGCTGAGAAACATCCCCACTGTGAAGCATGATGCTACCACCACCATGCTTCACAGTGGGGATGGTGTGTTTTTGGTGATGTGCAGTGTTTGGTTTCCGCCAAATGTAACGTCTTGTCTGATGGCCAAAAAGCTCAATTTTGGTCTCATCAGACCAAAGAATCTTCTTCCACTTGACCATGGAGTCTTCCACGTGCTTTTTGGCAAACTCTAGTCGAGATCTAATATGAATTTTCTTCAACAGTGGCTTTCTCATTGCCACTCTCCGATAAAGCTTTGACCGGTGAAAAAGCCGGGCAGCAGTTGCTATAGGCACAGTCTCTCCCATCTCAGCAGCTGAAGCTTGTAACTCCCTCAGAGTAGTCGTAGGGGTCTTGGTTGCTTCTCTCACCAGTCTCCTACTTGCACGGTCACTCAGTTTACGAGGGCGGCCTGATCTAGGCAGATTCACACAAGTGCCATATTCCTTCCATTTCTTGATAATTGATTTCACTGAACTCAGGGGGATGTTCAATGCCTTGGAAATTTTTTTGTATCCATCCCCTGAATTGTACTCCTCAATAACCCTTTCCCTGAGTTGCTTGGAGTGTTCTTCTGTCTTCATGGTAGCCAGGAATACTGATCCAACAGTCTGGACCCTTCAGACACAGGTGTTTTATACCTCAATCACTTGAAACACACCCACACCACTCAGGTGATCTTCATTTCACTAATTGTGAGACTATTGGCAACAATTTGATGGACCTCTATTGAATTAGACCATTTAATTAAAAAGGGGGTGAATAATTATGCAAACAATTATATTTCTTTATATATTTTTATTTCATTGACATTACTTTGTAGAAATCTGTTTTCACTTTGACATTAAAGAGTTTTTTCCAATAAATATTTGTGTTAAAAAAGCCAAATTTTATTGACCATGATTGATTTATGAACGCACTAAAAGGGTAAAACATCCAAGGGGGTGAATACTTATGATAGGCACTGTACCTGTCGACCTTAGGTTCTGTTGGAACGTACCTGTCGACCTTAGGTTCTGTTTCTTCGCAAGGTTCTTTTGGAACGTACCTGTCGACCTTAGGTTCTGTTTCCTCTCAAGGTTCTTTTGGAACGTACCTGTCGACCTTAGGTTCTGTATCCTCTCAAGGCTCTGTTGGAACGTACCTGTCGACCTTAGGTTCTGTTTCCTCTCAAGGCTCTGTTGGAACGTACCTGTCGACCTTAGGTTCTGTATCCTCTCAAGGTTCTGTTGGAACGTACCTGTCGACCTTAGGTTCTGTTTCCTCTCAAGGCTCTGTTGGAACGTACCTGTCGACCTTAGGTTTTGTTTCCTCTCAAGGCTCTGTTGGAACGTACCTGTCAACTTTAGGTCCTGTTTCCTCTCAAGGCTCTGTGAGAACGTACCTGTTGACCTTAGGTTCTGTTTCCTCTCAAGGCTCTGTTGGAACGTACCTGTCGACCTTAGGTTCTGTTTCCTCTCAAGGTTCTTTTGGAACGTACCTGTCGACCTTAGGTTCTGTATCCTCTCAAGGCTCTGTTGGAACGTACCTGTCGACCTTAGGTTCTGTTTCCTCTCAAGATTCTGTTGGAACGTACCTGTCGACCTTAGGTTCTGTTTCCTCACAAGGTCCTGTAGGAACGCACATGTTGACTGCATGTTCTGTTTCCTCACAAGGTCCTGTAGGAACGCACATGTTGACTGCATGTTCTGTTTCCTCACAAGGTCCTGTAGGAATGTACATGTTGACTGCATGTTCTGTTTCCTCACAAGGTTCTGTAGGAACGCACATGTTGACTGCAGGTTTTGTTTCCTCACGGGGTTCCGTGCAGCTGATGGTGATTGGCTGCTGTGTCTATTTAGGTGTATTTATCTTATGTAATTTTTGTCATGGTCACACCTTTACAATTCTCCTCTGCTCTCTGTATCGCCCTGATGCACACACACACACACACACACACACACACACACACACATAGACACTTGCGCGCAGTCTCAGGTGAGCACTCTAGAGCGTGGCTGAACCTGACCTGAGTCCAAGACAACAGCTGACAGACTTTCTGATTTTTAAGTCTGAACCCGACCTAAGCCCTGTGTCTCAGGTGTTTTCAGGTACAGTTTGTACTGTTGTGTCTCTCGGTGCAGTTTGTCACCTGACATGGTTATTGTTATGGACAGTGTGTAAATGACCATCTAAAGGCTGCTTTTACACACACGCAAGCTGTAAACCTAGGGAAACACTGCGTGTGTGTCTCTTCCTGTAGGATGTGATCAAACCAGCGTTCACCATGTCCAACCTTCCTGGCACCACACAGGCCACGCCATCCTCCTCTTCGTCCTCAGTGTCCATGCAGGTGCAGACCAGCGCCCTCTCCTGGCAGTCGCCCTCCTCCACCAATGGGACGGTGCTGAAGACATCGGCCGGCGTGGTGCTTCCTGGAGGCTTCACCTTGATGTCAGGTAGGTGGGCGGAGCTTCCTTTCACCTGTATGGAGCTAAAACAGTCTCAAAATGAATAAATGCACACAGAAATTAATAAATGCACAAACAAGACTTCACAAATGTGTTTGGGGATTTATATGTATATATGACTGAAAACACAAACACATTTTCAATGCACACAAAAACATGTTTCATTCCATATATAAGTAAAAGAAAATCCACATATGTGATGCACACACAAATATGTCTCGTTTTAAATATGCGTAATTGAAATTCACAAATGTATGCATTTAGAAGTATTTGCATTTTTCATCAAATACATATCGTGAGGTTGTTACATTGATATATGAACTGTCCAACCTGCATTTACAAAGTGCTTTTAATTTGTAAACTTCCCTGCATTTGTGTGTGTGAGTTTTGAGACTCCCCTGATGTGACTCGATTCACAAATGCATTTTTTCTAAAAGGGGATTGTCTGCAGCCAATCAGATGTCTCCCTCTTTGAGTCACTGATCAGTTTACCTTATAGATCATTTCCTTTCTGCACCCAGGCTCCATCCTGGGAAAATAAAGGCTCGCTAACATTAGCACCCTAGCTACATTAGCTAAGGCTGATCACTGACAGCCAGAAACAAAAGTCTATGATCCATCATCTGTTTGATCATCTAAACTAAGAACATGTTTTCTAGTGGTGTCCTCTGTAAAATGATCAGTGCTGACAGTTACTGTATTCTGTTCTGATTCAGGAGGTTAGTTAGCTAGCATGCTAACAAGTAGAAAAGTTGTCTACGTCCATATTAGATGATGCTGCTGACATATTGGTGTGATCTGCTGACACAGTGAACGCAGCGTAGCTGCTGCTGTGTGTGGAGAAGCGGAGCTCCGCCCCCTCAGTGAAACACCACACATACAGAGCAGAGGACGGACGCAGTGTGACACAGCAGCATCGTGTTCTTCTGCTCATTCGGTTCAGGCACAGCAAAAAAACCAAACAAACAACTAAAATCATTTCCACAGTCGAATATGATTTTTTTTATAACTTCAATTTTTATTGTCAAATTCCAAGATTCCCACCGTTTATACCGTCCATTTCAGACTGAAGATTCACACCGCTGACACTTTTCTCTGCGACGTTTTAAAACGGTCTCGTCTTGATGGAAGTGGACACTGAGACGTGTGGACGTGTCAGAAATGTCACTCGGTCAAGCTCCTCCTGTCCATATAACCTCTTTAAAAAGTGACCTCACTGATGTTCAGCTGTTCATTAACTTGTCTCTGGCCACCCCCCCCACCCCCCCCCACCCCCACCCCCCAACCACCCCCACCCCCCAACCACCCACCCACCTGTCCACAGGTGCCTCGCTGCCCCCCGGCACACACCCCATCCCCCTCAGCCAGCTGCAGGGCCCGCCTCTTACCATCCAGGGTCCCGGGGCCCCTGGTCCCACCGCCGCCACCACCACGCTGCACACTCCACCCACACCGCCCACCACACTGCTCCGCCTCCCCGCAACCGTGTCACTGGCAGGTGAGCATGACCACTCCCACTCCTGTGTGTGTGTGTATGTGTGTGTGTGTGTGTGTGTGTAGCCTGGAAAAGTCATGGAATAAGCAAGGTCCATGAAAGTTTTGGAGAAGTCCTGGAATGTTATTTCCTGTAACGAAGCTATTACAGTGACGTTCTGTGAAGAACCCCCGCACTGTGTTGCTGATCGACCTGTGACATCATCTGGTACGGTTCTTTGTTTCCTCGTCTGTGTGTGGAGCTGGACTGATTGACTGTTTGAATCTGATAGGTATGAATAACACCGAGGCGGAGTCAGAAGAGAACCTTTTGTGACAGCATGATTTAACATGTAGGGTCATGAATCTGTGTGGACACGTGAAGTGGACAGACTGAAACGTCCATGACACTCGGAGACTAGCGGGCAGTTTGAAGGTTCACAGCGTTCTTCTTCTCTTCAGACAAACTAACCAACGGGCTGATGGAACTGTTGCCTCCAGTCTGCAGACCGCCTTTAATGACATCATTAACCGTTGGAGCAGTGATGTCATCAGTTCAAATCATGGTTCATCTGAAGGTTAATGTTGCTGCTCTCAGTTTACTGCTCACCATCAGGGTCTGGTGGGGCCGCTCATTCAACCATTACTGCTGGTAACGCTGTCCTGACCCAACAGCGTTGCTATAGAAAGCAGGGAGACCAGAAACCAGAGAGACCACAGAGACCATAAGAGACACACAGAGACACACAGAGACCATAAGAGACACACAGAGACCATAAGAGACACACAGAGACCACAAGAGACACACAGAGACACACAGAGACCACAAGAGACACACAGAGACACACAGAGACCACAGGAGACACACAGAGACCGCAAGAGACACACAGAGACTGCAAGAGACACACAGAGACTGCAAGAGACACACAGAGACCACAAGAGACACACAGAGACCACAAGAGACACACAGAGACACACAGAGACCACAAAAGACCAGTGAGAGCAGTGAGAACCTTTTTAGCCACAGCCAGATGACCTGTTTCACACCAGCGCTCTCAGGTGATGATCCTGGCCAGATGGAGGGAAGGTTACCTCAGTTCATTTACATATCGACCCAGAGCTGCAGAAAATCTGCGAACTGTCCCCTTAATGTTACGGACGCAGGTGACGCTGTTTGTTTTTGTGTTGAATTAGAGAATATTGATTATTGACACATTGATGATGACTGATGGATGACATGTAGCTCTCCTGTGTTTTCACCGGGAGGCGGAGTCTCTCAGCAGCTACAGACCATTCAGGTTCAGCCTAGCAGTCAGCAGACCTCCACCAGTCAGAGCAGCTCCGACATCAACAACCCCGCCTCCTCCACAGGTAAGACCATAGCCTGATGTTGCTGAAGTTACTGACGATACTGATGTTGTTGACGATACTGATGTTGCTGACGATACTGATGTTGCGGACTATACTGATGTTACTGACGTTGCTGACGATACTGATGTTGCTGACCATACTGATGTTGCTGACGATACTCATGTTGCTGACTATACTGATGTTGCTGACTATACTGATGTTGCTGATGTTGCTGACGATACTGATGTTGCCGACGATACTGATGTTGTTGATGTTGCTGACGATACTGATGTTGCTGACTATACTGATGTTGCTGACGTTACTGACGATACTGATGTTGCTGACGATACTGATGTTGCTGACTATACTGATGTTGCTGATGTTGCTGACGATACTGATGTTGCTGACGATAATGATGTTGCTGACGATACTGATGTTGCTGACGATACTGGTGTTGACGATACTGATGTTGCTGACGATAATGATGTTGCTGACGATACTGATGTTGCTGACGATACTGATGTTGCTGACGATAATGATGTTGCTGACGATACTGATGTTGCTGACGATACTGATGTTGCTGACGATACTGATGTTGCTGATGATACTGTTGTTGCTGATGTTGCTGACGATATTGATGTTGCTGACTATACTGATGTTGCTGACGATACTGATGTTGCTGACAATATTGATGTTGCTGATGTTTCTGACGATATTGATGTTGCTGATGCTGACGATACTGATGTTGCTGATGTTGCTGACGATACTGATGTTGCTGACGATATTGATGTTGCTGATGTTTTTGACGTTTCTGACATTACTGATGTTGCTGACGATATTGATGTTGCTGACGATACTGATGTTGCTGATGATACTGATGTTGCTGACGATACTGATGTTGCTGACGATATTGATGTTGCTGATGTTTCTGACGTTTCTGACATTACTGATGTTGCTTACGTTTCTGACGTTTCTGATGTTACTGACGTTTCTTATGTTGCCAATGTTGCCGATGTTTCTGACGTTGCTGATGTTACTGACTTCGCTTTCTTTATTGATGTTACTGATGTCACTGACATACTGACGTTGCTAATGTTGTTGATGTTGACGTTGTTGACGTTACCAATTTGCTATGATTACAACAGAAGTTGAACTCTTCTCCAGCTCACTGAATGTTAGCGTTAGCCCTGATTGTTCCATTTTCTTTATGCTGAGATCATTTTAGCAAGCTAACACAAAACCATGTCTGTCTGTCTCTGTTTGTCTGTCTCTGTCTGTCCCTGTCTGTCTATCTGTCTGTGTTCTGTCTCTGTCTGTCTCTCTGTCTGTCTCTCGGTCTGTGTCTCTGTCTGTCTGTCCCTGTCTGACTCTCTGTCTGACTGTCTGTCTGTCTCTGCAGCCAGTCTTTCTGCCTCCATTGTGTCCTCCTCTTCCTCGTCCTCGTCTGCCTCTTCCTCAGTAGCAGGTCACATGATGTACCCCGGCGGTCACACGGTGATGTACGCTGCACCGACGCCCTCTCTGGGTGATGGCAGCCTCACCGTCCTCAACACCTTTCCCTCGACAGGCCACGCACAGTCACATGACCCAGGTACCATCCTGCTTCTGTGGTGATGTACATATTAACTCTGAGTTGTTGTTAACATGTGTTGGGCTGTGAGTTTTATTTTCTGTCTCTCAGGTCCTCTCCCTCAGGTCTTCCTCACCTCGCTTCCTCCGGTCGCTGCTCAGATCCCTGTGTCTGCGGTCCAACTGCACCCGGTACCATACTGCTGATACTACTGCTGACAGTACAGCTGATAGTACAGATAGTACAGATAGTTCTACAGATAGTACGGATAGTAGTACAGATAGTGTTACAGATAGTACTACTGATAGTCCAGATAGTATTGCAGATAGTACTACAGATAGTACAGACAGTAGTACAAATAGTACAGATAGTACTGCAGATAGTAGTACTGATAGTATTGCAGATAGTACAGATAGTAGTACAGATGGCTCTGCAGATAGTACTACAGATAGTTATACAGATAGTAGTACAGATAGTACTGCAGATAGTACAGATAGTAGTGCAGATATTTCTACACATAGTTCTACAGATAGTACAGATAGTATTGCAGATAGTAATACAGATAGTATTGCAGATAGTAATACAGATAATATTACAGATAGTACAGATAGTAGTACAGATAGTTCTACAGATAGTACTACTGATAGTACAGATAGTAGTACAGATAGTACAGATAGTACAAATAGTACAGATAGTACTGCAGATAGTAGTACAGATAGTTCTACAGATAGTACTACTGATAGTACAGATAGTAGTACAGATAGTACAGATAGTACTGCAGATACTAGTACAGATAGTACTACAATCAATCAATCAATCAATCAATCAATTTTATTTATAAAGCCCAATATCACAAATCACAATTTACCTCACAGAGCTTTACAGCATACGACATCCCTCTGTCCTTTGGACCCTCACAGCTGATCAGGAAAAACTGCCCAAAAAACCCTTTAACGGGGGAAAAAAAACGGTAGAAAGCTCAGGAAGAGCAACTGAGGAGGGATCCCTCTTCCAGGATGGAGAGACGTGCAATAGATGTCGTACAGAACAGATCAACATGATAAATTAACAGTAATCCGTATGACACAATGATACAGAAAGAGAGAGAGAGAGAGATGCAGGACAGACGGTAATGACAGCAGCTTACAAGAACATTAATTGAAGTAATAATATTATAATAAATAATAATATATTAATATCTGATAGTATACATGTGTGACAATAATCATACTACAGATGGTAGTACAGATAGTACTACAAATAGTACAGATAATTCTACAGATAGCACAACAGATGGTACAGGTAGTACTACAGATAGCACAACAGATAGTTCTGCACATAGTACTACAGATACATCAGACACATTAGATACTACAGAAGTACTACAGCTAATACAGATACTACAGACTCTACAGACAGTAATACACTTAATACAGATAGCACTACTGACACTACAGTAGTACTGCAAATACCACAGATAGTACAGATGGTACTACAGATAGTATTACAGATACTACAGATAGTATTACAGATACTACAGATAGAACGACTGATACTACAGTAATACTGCAGAAACTACAGATAGTCCTACTGATACTACAGATACTACAGAGTACTACAGATAGTACAGAGAGTACTACAGTAGTACTGCAGATACTACAGATAGTCCTACTGATACTACAGATACTACAGAGAGTACTACAGAGAGTACAAATACTACAAATAGTACTACAGATACATCAGACACTACAGATAGTTCTACAGGTACTACAGAGAGTACTACAGAGTACAAATACTACAAATAGTACTACAGATACATCAGACACTACAGATGGTACTGCAGATACTACAGATAGTTCTACAGGTACTACAGATAGTAGAGATACTGCAGTAGTTCTACAGTAACGTGTATTTCCTGTCTGGACAGATGGTGATCAGTCAGCAGAGCAGCAGTAACCTGACGGAGCTGCAGGTCGTCAGTCTGGACGTCCACCAATCAAAAGACGACTGAGTGTCACATGACCGTCTCTTACACAAACACACATGATGATGATGATGATGCAGTTAACTTTCTGTTTACTTTGTTTTTCATCATCATGTAAACAACAACAGGACTCTGCAGCAGCTGATCGTTAAACGCCTCACACAGGAAGTGATTTTCAGAATAAAGCGCAACAGTTTTTTTTATCAGAATAAAACATCTACAACAGAAAACATTAATGACCCTGAAACTGATGATGTCATCAGACTGATGTTCAGGTGAATGTTGTGATGATGTGACAGCGTGACGAGTCATGACATCATCACACAGTCACCTGTGTGTGTTTGTCACATGAATGTATTGTTGTGTTTCACTTTATGATTAAAAAATTTAAAAGTGCCAAAAACATGTCCAAGAAACAGTTCACCCAAAAACTATGAGTCATGTTTACGTCTCCAGTTTCAGGACACTTCCTGTTGAGTCTCCACGTCAGACTGACATCACTCAAGTTCTGTTGGTGCGTTTAAGGACACTTGATCATGTGAGAACTGATGGTCAGCTGCTGGACTGTGTTGGATTGATGAGTCATCAGAAGATGATCAGGAATCAAACAGACGCTGAGCTGCTCTCAGGCTGATGACAGGAAGTAATCAGATCAGGATTCAGCTCCAGTTTGAGGATTTTCTGTTTCTGTTGGACCTGCTGATCCTCGTCAGACCCACAGGACCTGGTCAGACCTGGTCAGACTCTAAACAGACATGAGGATTTATTTTCTAAACTGAACTGTATTTTTTTAGACTTTGACAAAGGGAGACAGGTCAGTTGTCAGCTGTGTGACCTCTGACGACCTCGTGTCTTCATTCACTCATTTACATTTATTTCTAAGCAGCAGTGATGTCATCAGTTGTTTGTTAGCAGCAGGTTGTTTCCGCTAAACACAGCTGAAGAAATCAATCAATCAATTATCAATCAATAAAAAGACTTGGAGAGAAACTGTGGGAGTGACATTCAGTCATTGCTTCTCCTTCACGCTGGTTTGTTCATTCACACTATCTTGGCCAAACTGTAAAAGAGACGTAGAGCAAAGTGATTCTGATCCATTATCAGTATTTTTAGCTCTTTGTTTTTCTGATAATTTCTGCTTTTACAGTTTCTGGTTATGATGCTGGTGTCATGTTTTCTTTAAAAATCCCCCAAATTTGAAAAAGAAATGGCCAAAATTTTTAAAGAAAAGAAAAGGCCAAAAAAATTTCAAAGAAAACGTCTGCCCTGTCCCTCAAATTTTCTTTAATTTTCTGGCAGAGCTGTTGGGACTTCATGTAGGTGCTGGTAGATCACGGAGTGTTAGCCCAAGGGAGCAGATGGTCATTACCTGTCTGAGGAGAGCAGATCCTGCTGGACCGTGTTCACACTAACAGACATGTTTAATAGACTGCAACAGAAAGAAGGGAGTCAGTAGGAGGACTGACTGAAGAAAAGCAAAGTATTACATCGAGAATCTACCTGGAAGGACATGAAGGAAAGCACATACGCTTCCGTTTAATGATTGAACAGAGCAACAGGAACAGCAGCGAGAATTCAGCCTCCTGCCGAGCTGGGGCCTCATTTATTAAAGAGTGCTTAGGATTCATACTAAAAGTTGACGTGCGCCCAAAAGCTGAAAATGGCGTGCGCAGATTTATAAAACCGTGCGCACGCACACTTGCACGCAATGTTCTCTTTATAAATCACAGACCTCCTGGAGTTGTGGCACCCAGATCCGCCTCATATTCCGCCCTCTATACACCCTGGTTCAACCATAAATGGTCATGCAAATCACCTCATGAATGCGATCTGCATATAGATAAGCCGGCATGCGAGTGTTCTCTTGTTGTGTGAGTCACGGCGACAGGTGTAAGAAACGAACCAAAAAACGGAATTTCTCCAAGACTGAGCTAGAGACCCTTTAACTGGAGGTGGAGGACTGAAGAAAGATTTTGTTTGGTGGCCACAGCAGCGGGATCACTAATAAAAGAAAAGCAAAAAAAAGTGGCAACACATCAACGCTGCTGATGCTGTCAGCTGTGTCTGTGGGACTGCACGGACAGTGACGGAACCAAAAAAAGAAAAAAAAAAAGTGGTCTGACCTAAAGGTAGACCAAATATTTCTACTCCTTTACCAACATGTAGTTAATGTGTTGCTTTTAAATTTGAAGATGTTTGACATTGATGTGCGACATAAAGAATCACATTTATTAAAGGTGGAGGCAAAAAGGAGTAGGCCTATGTGCCAGTGCCATCTTCCGCAATTACGCACAAGGGTCACCGCAGTATGTTTATGACAATTAGTCTGATCAGACACCCGGCCTGAATTACAGCATGA
Organism: Epinephelus awoara; assembly: GCA_035609425.1. Classification (NCBI taxonomy): domain Eukaryota; kingdom Metazoa; phylum Chordata; class Actinopteri; order Perciformes; family Serranidae; genus Epinephelus; species Epinephelus awoara. The sequence continues at coordinate 48,448,182 of CM069295.1, forward strand.
ACCAGTGGTATCCCTGCCCCAAAATACAACGTGTAATTTGAAATACAAATCAAAGATGAAATTGTAATAGGCGAAAGTGTAATAGGCGAACACGTTTCTTCATGCCGGTTTTGTCATGAACAGCAAATATCTAAGTAGTGCTGATGAAATGAGTGTAATGGTTGTGCTTAATGGCTGTATTTCGAGACATGATAAATGCACTGGAAATATTTAGCTAAATAAACATATTTTTCGTGCACCACTGCAATGCATTGTGGGTGATATACAGCTCTGGAGTGACCATTGTTGTTGACTCGATGATCACTCAGCCCTCAAGGGTCGATCTCACAAAGTTCACTTCAGCTGTTTAGAGAAATGGAACAGCCCTTAAGATGGCGGCGGGGATTCCCCCGGGGGCAAGTGCTGAGGGCAAGTGAGCGAGGGCGACTCAAACCGTTTTTGGAACGTTCCAAAAACGGTTTCCATGCGGTGGCGATAATGAACCTCAAACACCGTTGGCTGCTGTCTATTTACCACCAAAGAAGAAGAAAATGAATTTAAGGAGCCAGCACGGGTCGGTTAATTGTGCAATTAGACTGTCCGTGGCAGTTATGGCAGAACCCACCGTTTACAAGTGTAAGTATATAAGCTATTTGTCACAGACAAAAGAAAAAGAAAGCAAAATACTTGTATCTAAATAGCATTTTATTTTTCTGATGTCACGTCGTTTGTTGTGCATTCTGTGTCTATCCTACATGACTTTAAGTGTTGTGTTTGTATTGTTGTCTGAACCACAATCTTTAACAATTAAGGCCATAAAGACAATGAGGAGGAGGAGGATGGTGGTGGTAACAGGCCTAATAATCAGGAAAAAACAATCTAAAACTAAAACTAATGTCAACTAAACTTAAAGTAGGTTAAATGTATTTAAACAACAAAACTGTCTACAAATTATACGGTACAGACAAATACATAAATAAATAATGAATTGCCCAAATAAAATTTGATACAAAACTAATAATTCTGATAATTACCAGGTACCGACGTATTGCCATCAAGCGCAGACTACGTCTCCGTCTTAATGACATGAGTCTCTGTATATTTTGGAATAGGCAGTATAGCGCTACTCCAACGACATGTGGTTGATCCATCATTGTCTGCCCTGTGAGTGAACGAGGGCAGGTGTGTTCCATTTACCTCTTTCACTCCCCCTCCGCCCACTTTCCCTCCGCCCTCCAAGTGGCCTCCGTGTGACGTCAAAGCAAGGGCTGAGGGCAAGTGAGCGAGGGCGACTCAAACCGTTTTTGGAACGCAGCTCTTGTCGCGTCGCTGGCAGCATACGTCATCGGTGCGACACGTGCGGCGGCCTTTCTTCCCCCGTGTTAGCAGTTAGCTGAGCAGCAGCGGCGCAGCGTCGGTCCAGTTTCAGCGGAATAAAGAGCTCAGAGTGAGAGATGGCTGCTGCCGGGGTGCAGGGCAGAAAGAGACTCCTGAGGGAGGAGGACATGACCAAGGTGGAGTTTGAGACCAGCGAGGAGGTGGACGTCACCCCCACCTTCGACACCATGGGCCTCCGGGAGGACCTGCTCCGCGGCATCTACGCCTACGGTAGGCCGGGGATTTGTGCGGCCTTCGGTGGGAGGATGTTAAAGCTAACAGTTCGTCACTGCAATGTTTTTAAAGATAGGAACGAAATAAAATCCGTTAATGAGTGTTAACAGGTTTTTTCCCCACAAGTGTTTACTAAACTGTAGATTGACTGATGATTTTTGCTATTTTAACTGTTCACCGACACTTCTGTTAGCATTAGCCGTTAGCTAGTAGCGACTCCCGCTAACTTCCGCTGTGTTTTCCTACACGGTCTGCGCAACAACCGGAGTCGGTAAACACACCGGGAGCTTCAGGTGATGTTACCGGAGATAAGTTAAGTCAGTCACAGGTTCACACAGTGTGACGGTGTTTACAGGTGGAGCAGCCAGGTTCGTGATGTGAACATGTAGACATAAAATAATACAAAATAATACTATATATATATATATATATGTGTGTGTGTGTGTATATATGTATCTATGTGTGTGTGTGTGTGAATCACATGTCATGTGACCCACTTTTGTTTTGGGTTTCAGGTTTTGAGAAGCCATCAGCGATTCAGCAGAGAGCAATCAAACAGATCATCAAAGGCAGAGACGTCATCGCCCAGTAAGACCTGACCCCACATCTGTGCTGATCCTCTGGGTTCTGTACTGATTAGACTTGCACCGATTAATGTTTCACGATCACGTGATAGGTCACAACCTCCGACCGGCCGGTCTGTCTAAAATATGCTGATTTAAACGCTGGTCAAATTCCCACCATGCCGCATGATTGAAATTGTGTAATATCAGCAGTGCACACACACGCACAAATCAGCTCACGGCTTGAGCAATGACAGGAAGGGGACACAGTTATCGGTTTGGGTAGGATAACTATGGAGTAAGTGATTCCGGCCAGAGAATCAGGTTCGAGAAGATACTTTAATTTTCAATGCAGGACGTTCACAAGTGTAGAGTGTGTGTGTGGTCCTGAAATAAACAAAAGGAAAAATAGCTTTCCACTCAATTCTTACAAATATACATAGACAATCTGTAAACATGGGTGGCTTCTTGCCTTATTCATTCATGCTCCAACATCAAAAGAAAGAAGGAGAACGTTGTTAAATGTACGTGTTAAACTTAATGAAATGGAGCTCTTGCTGCCGTACAGTGCCGCTTGTAACAGGCAAGGCACATGCCCACGTGCTGATGATCGACGTGTCCGCGCACTTACTGACAGGAGCGTTCTCAATGGAGCACCAGCCTGTTCAAATCTGCACCTTTTTTCTCGTTGTTAAAATAAGAATGTCAGTAACACTGCATTTTGAGGATGTAAAGCCCTGTATGAATTTTATGTTGTTGTTGTTGGTTTTTTCTTGTTAAAATGTTCTAATAAAGGAAAGACAGAAAACACTGCAATATCTTGTGTGCTGTAAAGTGGTTTGAAAAAAATGTAATTGCAATCGGCCAAAATTGGATTCGGCCGTCCAAACACTCTGCAAATCGGATGTTGGGATTGGCCCAAAAAATTGTAATTGGTGCAAGACTAGTTCTGATCTTGATGTGCTCTAACAGCTGGTCTGTGATGTGTTCAGGTCTCAGTCTGGAACAGGAAAGACGGCCACCTTCTGCGTGTCAGTGCTGCAGTGTCTCGACATCCAGGTGAGAGTTCTGATAAAAATGTTCTGCTGCAGGAATCCGAAACTTCACCTTTGTGTCAGCAGAACACAGCAGGCTCGGCCACAGGTTCACGTGGTCCACAAGGCCAACCAGTGAGCTCACAGTCAGTGGCGCTGCTTGCGATTGGTCAGGCAGGTGTTTGGGCGGGAAACCACAGAGCTTGCTGCTGCGCGGACTCTGGCACTGTATGACGTCACCACCGCACTGTGATGTTTTAGCTTCACCTCTGTACAGTGGGAGGAGATGTGTTGTGCATCTTATTTATTATCATGAGACTGAAGTCATGGTCATTATGGTCTGTATCGTGTCCTCTGATCAGATGATGTCACACAGAGGAACTTGAATTTTTGATGACATCATGCTGTGATGCGTTTCCTGTGTGCAGGTGAGGGAGACCCAGGCTCTGATCCTCGCTCCAACCAGAGAGCTGGCTGGACAGATTCAGAAGGTAGCCCCACCCTTGTCATACCCAACCAATCAGCAGTGAGAAGGGTAGCTGTGTTCTGGTTTCTGATTGGCTGTTTGTCTGTGTTCAGGTGCTGCTGGCTCTGGGAGACTACATGAACGTCCAGTGCCACGCCTGCATTGGAGGGACCAATGTGGGCGAGGACATCAGGAAATTGGACTACGGTCAGCACGTGGTGGCGGGGACACCTGGACGAGTGTTTGGTGAGTTTACCTGACAACAACTCTTGTGGTGTTCTCCAGACCTCAGAGACTTGCCAGTCAATGTCTGTAGCCAAGAGGAAGTTGAACCGAGTGTGTTGTTTGTCTGCAGATATGATTCGTCGCAGGAGTCTGAGGACGAGAGCCATCAAGATGTTGGTTCTGGATGAAGCTGACGAGATGCTCAACAAAGGTGAGCCGCTTGGAGAGCTGTGATGACGTGTGTGTGTGTGTGTGAGAGATTTTATGCTGTGTTCCTACCAAACACAAATTTGCGCGTCAAGATTACATACAAAGTCAATGCAAAGATGCGATTAGATGCGAAATCGCACCGGGCGGCGCGATGGACGCGTCTAGCGTGACGCGATGGACGCGATAGAGGCGTCCAGTGCAGCGTGATAGACGCGAAATTCGCGTCCAACGCCTCATCGCTCGAGTTGAAAAATTTTTTCGGCGAATTCGCATGACGCTGTGCCTTGAAAGCCAATCAGCGTTGAGATTCTCCCAATGTCACTGGCGTGTGTCAACAACGTCCAGTGCAAGTGGTACTCACCGGAGACAGATGGACAGACGCTCCGCAGCTGAAATGGAGTGCCTGTAGTTGGTGTCCTGCCGGGAGATCCTGGTGCCAACCCTCGCCAACAGGTCCTCAAACTGGGCCCCAGTCAGCCTGAAGTACCGCTGAAAGCGGCTATCATCCAGACGGAGTTCCTGGAAGAGGTGGTGAAACTCGCCGAGCTGGATGCACTTCTGCAGGATAGGGTGAACCCAAAAACGACGGTGTTTGTCCCTCCGACGCATTTGGGACTTCCAGAGCAGGTACAAAGCAGCGATGGTGGTTATCTCAGCCATGGTCGTCAGTGGCTACCCGGAGCTATATGATACTACGTGTCTACTCTATAGAGACTGCAGCAAAAAGGAGCAGGCTTGGGTGAAAGACGCCGAGGAGACTGGTCTACTTGGTAAGTTCTGTAAATATGTGTCTTTAATTAAATTGCAGAATGATTGTACTATGAACGTTAACACTAGCTTAGCTCCAGTTAGCACAGCCGGCTTCTCTGCTACTCGCGCGAATGACGCGATAACGCGAATTAACAAAATGGTCAGGCGTCGAAACTTGGGCGTTACGGGCGGCGCGTTACGAGCGATTAAACCGCGTTCATCACGTTTGGTGGGAACACAGCATCAATCTATGTCTCTGATGACCTCACTGAAAGTGACTGAAAACAACTGATCAGAGCCCAGAACATGGCAGCCGGGCCACAGACTTTCTCAATGGACATTCAACAGTCACTAAAATCTGACGTGTTGAACAGCTCTGATTGGCTGCTGCTGACTGGTGTGATTCTAGTGACCGCCATTAGAGACAGGAGAAGTGAGGAGAGTAAGGAGAAGGAAGAAGAAGAGGCAGCTCTGACTGAGAGCTGAGGGTTGATCGAGAGCTGTAAAGTCTCGACCTCCTGTCACCCACCAGTCTGGATCGTGAGACAGTCAGAGGACACTGTCCTGATGATCTGAGACACAGAGTTATTTCACCAGCTGTCCCTGTGTCTGTCTCTGTCTGTCTCTGTTCTCTCTCCCGCTTTGTCTCTGTCTCTGTCTCTAAATCACTTAATCTTGACAGTGCAGTGTTTCCCCTACCATTTCCATTGGTTTATATTATTTATGGTGTCTCCGTCCTGCTGATGGTGTCGCTGTCCTCAGAAACAGAAGCTGGACTCATCATCATTGTCATTTGTTGTTCAGGTTTTAAGGAGCAGATCTACGACGTGTACCGTTACCTGCCTCCAGCCACACAGGTAGTCCTGATCAGCGCAACGCTGCCACACGAGATCCTGGAGATGACCAACAAGTTCATGACAGACCCCATCCGCATCCTGGTTAAACGGTCAGTGCAGAAACACCCAGAAACATCCAGAGAATATTCATTGTATCGTCCAGAGAATACTCATTGTAACGTCCAGAGAATATTCATTGTAACGCCCAGAGAATATTCATTGTAACGTCCAGAGAATATTCATTGTAACGTTCAGAAGAAGAACAACAACAAAAAAACCCTAGGAAATATTTGTGAAAAAACATCCAGAAAATATTCCAAAAAAAACCAACCTCAGAGACAGTGTGTAGTGTTGACAGTGTGCCTCTGATTGTGTGTCCCTCAGGGACAGTGTGTAGTGTTGATAGTGTGTCTCTCATTGTGTGTCCCTCAGAGACGAGCTGACTCTGGAGGGGATCAAACAGTTCTTCGTGGCGGTCGAAAGAGAAGAGTGGAAGTTTGACACTCTGTGCGACCTGTACGACACTCTGACCATCACTCAGGCCGTCATCTTCTGTAACACCAAGAGGAAGGTCAGTTTGCTCCTCTTCCTCCACATCATGCTGTCAGTCCTGCAGCAGCAGCAAAGCCTTGTGGGAACTGGAGTCTGTGTGCGTGTGTTTCAGGTGGACTGGCTGACTGAGAAGATGAGAGAGGCCAACTTCACGGTGTCCTCGATGCACGGAGACATGCCTCAGAAAGAGCGGGAGTCCATCATGAAGGAGTTCAGATCAGGGGCCAGGTAACCTCTCTCACAGGACTGCTGTCCAACACACTGCGACAGGCGAGGCAGACAGGAAGGGATGAGACAGACAGGCAGACAGGAAGGGATGAGACAGACAGACAGACAGGGAGGGATGAGATAGACAGACAGGGAGGGATGAGACAGACGGGGAGGGAGGGAGGGGTTAGACAGACAGACAGGGAGGGAGGGAGGGAGGGGTTAGACAGACAGACAGGGAGGGAGGGAGGGGTTAGACAGACAGGGAGGGATGAGACGGACAGGGAGGGAGGGATGGGACGGACAGGGAGGGAGGGATGGGACGGACGGACAGGAGGGATGAGACGGACGGACAGGAGGGATGAGACGGACGGACAGGAGGGATGAGACGGACGGACAGGAGGGATGAGACAGACAGGGAGGGAGGGATGAGACAGACAGGGAGGGAGGGATGGGAGGGAGGGATGAGACAGACGGACAGGAGGGATGAGACAGACAGGGAGGGAGGGAGGGATAAGACAGACAGGGAGGGAGGGATGGGAGGGAGGGATGAGACAGACAGGGAGGGAGGGACAGGGAGGGAGGGATGAGAAGGAGGGAGGGAGGGATGAGACAGACATTGATGGGTGAGAGACAGGGAGGGATGAGACAGACATTGATGGGTGAGAGACAGGGAGGGATAAGACAGACGGGGACAGATGTGGGGGTCAGTGAACGCAGCTTAGGTGGAGCTCTCTGACTTCCCAGTTTAGTTCCAGGTTAGACCCAGTTTAGTCCCAGTTTAAACCTAGTTTAGTCCCAGTTTAGTCCCAGTTCAGACAATTAAGTCACAGTTTATTCATAGTTAAACCCCAGTTCAGTCCTGGTTTAGTCCCAGTTTCAATCCGGCTAAATCCCAGTTTAGACCCAGTTCAGTGCCAGTTTAGACCCAGTTCAGTGCCAGTTTAGACCCAGTTCAGTGCCAGTTTAGTTACAGTTTAGACCCAGATTCAACCCAGTTTTGTCTCAGGTTAGACCCACACTGTCTGCAGCAGAACCTTTAAATGTTCTGCAGACAGAGTGGTGCTGTACACACAGACAGCATGGCTCAAGACTGAGTGATGCTGCACACACAGATAGCGTGGCTCGGTGGGAAATAGACTGCTCTGGTTAAAGTGCTGAGGGCTGTAACAGAGCTATGACTGTCACTGACACTGATGAGCCACAGTTTGTACGGGGACACACTGATGCTCTGACACCTGTCCTGTGTGTGTATGAACACCTGTCTGTATGAATATGGTCACATGACTTGATGGGTTCCATGTGTTTTCAGTCGTGTGTTGATCTCCACGGATGTTTGGGCCAGAGGTTTAGACGTTCCTCAAGTTTCTCTGATCATCAACTATGACCTGCCCAACAACAGAGAGCTCTACATCCACAGGTACGTTTCACTCCACACAAACGAGTCCCAACAACACAGAGCTCCACATCCACAGGCGTTGTGTAAATGATGGGCATGTAACCAATGGGCGGGGTATGTAGGCGGGGCATGGGCAGGCTCTCAGCAGGAGTCATCTGACATCTGGGGTTCATCCCAATACCGAATCTCGCATCCATCTTTCCCTCACTTGCATCTCTTCCTTGCGTCTTAGCTCCGCCCTCATAGGACACGGGGGAGAGATGCGAGGATGAGACACGAGGAGAGAAGAAACAAGGATATATGTCTTTGGAGAAATGAGACGTCCTTTCCTCTGAGGCGCCACGTTAAGTGACGTCTGTTTCTGATTACAGCTGGATCAGCTTTCAGGAGGCTTTATTAACGGCTATAGAAAGTTTTAATTTTTTAAATAGTTTGTTGCCGCACATGATGTTATATATAATGATACAGTTATCACATAATGTTATATATACATACAGTACAGGCCAAAAGTTTGGACACACCTTCTCATTCAATGCGTTTTCTTTATTTTCATGACTATTTACATTGTAGATTCTCACTGAAGGCATCAAAACTATGAATGAACACAAGTGGAGTTATGTACTTCACAAAAAAAGGTGAAATAACTGAAAACATGTTTTATATTCTAGTTTCTTCAAAATAGCCACCCTTTGCTCTGATTACTGCTTTGCACACTCTTGGCATTCTCTCCATGAGCTTCAAGAGGTAGTCACCTGAAATGGTTTCCACTTCACAGGTGTGCCTTATCAGGGTTAATTAGTGGAATTTCTTGCTTTATCAATGGGGTTGGGACCATCGGTTGTGTTGTGCAGAAGTCAGGTTAATACACAGCCGACAGCCCTATTGGACAACTGTTAAAATTCATATTATGGCAAGAACCAATCAGTTAACTAAAGAAAAACGAGTGGCCATCATTACTTTAAGAAATGAAGGTCAGTCAGTCCGGAAAATTGCAAAAACTTTAAATGTGTCCCCAAGTGGAGTCGCAAAAACCATCAAGCGCTACAACGAAACTGGCACACATGAGGACCGACCCAGGAAAGGAAGACCAAGAGTCACCTCTGCTTCTGAGGATAAGTTCATCCGAGTCACCAGCCTCAGAAATCGCAAGTTAACAGCAGCTCAGATCAGAGACCAGATGAATGCCACACAGAGTTCTAGCAGCAGACCCATCTCTAGAACAACTGTTAAGAGGAGACTGCGCGAATCAGGCCTTCATGGTCAAATAGCTGCTAGGAAACCACTGCTAAGGAGAGGCAACAAGCAGAAGAGATTTGTTTGGGCCAAGAAACACAAGGAATGGACATTAGACCAGTGGAAATCTGTGTTTGGTCTGATGAGTCCAAATTTGAGATCTTTGGTTCCGACCGCCGTGTCTTTGTGAGACGCAGAAAAGGTTAACGGATGGATTCCACATGCCTGGTTCCCACTGTGAAGCATGGAGGAGGAGGTGTGATTGTGTGGGGGTGTTTTGCTGGTGACACTGTTGGGGATTTATTCAAAATTGAAGGCACACTGAACCAGCATGGCTACCACAGCATCCTGCAGCGACATGCCATCCCATCCGGTTTGCGTTTAGTTGGACGATCATTTATTTTTCAACAGGACAATGACCCCAAACACACCTCCAGGCTGTGTAAGGGCTATTTGACCAAGAAGGAGAGTGATGGAGTGCTGCGGCAGATGACCTGGCCTCCACAGTCACCGGACCTGAACCCAATGGAGATGGTTTGGGGTGAGCTGGACTGCAGAGTGAAGGCAAAGGGGCCAAGAAGTGCTAAACACCTCTGGGAACTCCTTCAAGACTGTTGGAAAACCATTTCAGGTGACTACCTCTTGAAGCTCATGGAGAGAATGCCAAGAGTGTGCAAAGCAGTAATCAGAGCAAAGGGTGGCTATTTTGAAGAAACTAGAATATAAAACATGTTTTCAGTTATTTCACCTTTTTTTGTTAAGTACATAACTCCACATGTGTTCATTCATAGTTTTGATGCCTTCAGTGAGAATCTACAATGTAAATAGTCATGAAAATAAAGAAAACGCATTGAATGAGAAGGTGTGTCCAAACTTTTGGCCTGTACTGTATATGATAGTTATCACGTTATATATAATGATAGTTATCACATAATGTTATATATACATATATAATGATAATTATCATTATCACAATGTTATATATATATATATATATAATGATACAGTTATCACATGTTATATCTCCAAGGGGAGAGGAGGTAGCGACACAACTCTACCTAATGGAGGCTGTCAGTGCCCCAGATTCAAACAAAAACACATAATTGAAAACACAAAATATCTCCATACTGCTCGTCTGTAGTGATCCAAGTGTCCTGAAGCCCCGACATAAAACGTTGTTTGGAAAAATGTAGGGCTGTACCCAAATATTCGGATATTCGAATATTCGTTTCTATTGGTAGGTATTCGTTATGAATATTTGGTATTTGATATTTGATTTTTTTTTTTTTACTTGTTACATATTTTTGGTGCTAAATGTAGTCTCTTTGTTGTTGGTAAATGTAGGTTATCAATAAAAATCAAAACTTTTAAATTGCATTGTTAAAAATGTGAAAATATAGTATCGCCTACCAACGGAGCTTATGCGCTTGGCACGCTTGAGCGCATCCGTCTGAGGCTGTGGATCAATGCCAAGTTTTACCATTTTATCACTACTTCCTCTAACTTGTAGCTGTTTTTTTGTTATCTTTTGAATTTAATATGAATTATGGAACCGTTTTTGTCAATGTTTGTTTCCCCCGTTTTGTACAATACATTATTGTTTAAAGTTTCAACAAGTTTCTTTTGGAGTGCGTGACACAAGTGTGTTTTGAAAATGACCGCGGGCTGTCACCTGCTCAATGCATCAGTACCTTCGAATGCCATGACAGTAATAGATTATAGATTAATAGATTATAATAATAATGTCAAAATATCATTTACAGACCGATTTAATGGGCGATCACTGCTGCCCGAGCCACAGGTCCATTTGCGGTTCCCGTTGGTTACAGGTCGAGCCGCGCATCACTACTCAGCTCAGTCTATAAAGGCCGTACACAACAGTAGACATTATATTCTATTCAGGCCGGCAGAACCAGCAGCGCATCGGTACAGTGCACGGCACTGCTGATTAACCATCTTATTGCAGCAGAGAGTGTCTGCCAGCAACCAATTACTTGCAGAGGCTTTCTACAACTTGTTTCAACGGTTCTGATTTAATCAGAAGACAAATTAAACAGGATGACTAGCCAATGTGAAAATCAAAAGAAAGCCTAGAATAATGTACTGAAGGAGACTGTTGTGCCATCACATTTTTTTGTGGTTTGAGAGCAAAGATCTGGTCGCTGCTGTGCAAAACTCTGCAACACTATGGGTGAGTAGACAATGGCTGAATTTTCATTTTTGGGTGCACTGTCGCGTTAAAGTGTTTCTGTCTGACAGACAGGCTCTCTGACAGACAGATTTTGAACTCGATGAATCAGAAAACAAAACAAATATCAAACTTGTCAGTGACACAGAGTTTAATCTCTTATCTGTCTTCACTCTGTGTGAAACTGATGTATCAGATTAATCAGCTTTCCAATCAATAACTTATCCAATCAGGTGTGTCGGTCAATAAAAGACTTCTGTGAAGGCTGCACTCGTGTATCCTCACTTCCCCCTCTGAAAGCCTCCTCTCTCCTCGACTCCTCCGAGTGCATTTAACAAATTGAGACGTCCTACAAGATGGCGAGTCTCAATCGATTTCCAAGTCAAGTGATCAAGGAGTCGAGAGTTGAGGAGGGATATTGGGATGAACCCCTGTTGTTCATGATGATTAAGCGCTCTGTGTTTTCATGGTTGTTTCTAACATGACCTCCTCCAGGATTGGTCGGTCTGGTCGTTACGGGCGCAAGGGTGTGGCCATCAACTTTGTGAAGAACGATGACATCAGGATCCTGCGGGACATCGAGCAGTACTACTCTACCCAGATCGACGAGATGCCCATGAACGGTAACTCCACCTGTGACACCACTAATGCTAACATGTTAGCGAGCACGATTTGTAGTCAGTCAACCTGAAAACAGAGCAGGCTCTGTGATTAGCTGCTGTCACGGTGACATGTTTGTGTTTACCTCCGCAGTGGCCGATCTGATCTGACCTGGATGACATCACATCAGACCCCGCCCCTTTGACTTCCTGTCTTTTTTTTTGTTTGTTTTTATTAGTTTTAGAGGGTGTTTCTTAATTTGACTGTTGAGGTGAAAACAACTGTACAACTCTTGACTTGTTTTTGTAAATAAATTTGTTTTGGTTCCATGTTGGTTTGTCAGTGTTTTTTTTCTTCAATATTTAATGTTTACTGACGTCACCGTGATGTCACCCGCCTTCTTTTAACACTTTGAGAGTCGGTATTTCTCTTTACTGTGATGTCATATCCTAGAGCACCTTCAAATGCATCTCATTCCTAAAATCTGCTGAGCTCGAGCTTAAAGTTGGTGCGAGTCAATAAACCACAACAACGTTATTTTAATAATTAAAACAGAAATCACTTAATTTCATCAGATTTTATAAAATAAAAACACAAAAGTCAAAAAAGTCCTGTGCACACCAAAACAGTCTTAGACAGATGTGTAGGTGGGCCAAACAATGAATCAAACACCTGCACACTGGCAAAAAAAAGTCAGTCTAATAAATGTAACTTTCTTTGCCAGTGCACAGTGGTCGAAATGAGGGGGGATGCCATCCCCTTTGTTAGAAAATTGACCAAAAAGCATCCCCCTTGTTAATCTAGAATCTGTGTGTGCAGGCACGGACATAATTTGAGGGGAGGGGATACAGGAGACATGTTCCCCGCATTTCCCATATCTGTGCCTTCTGTCCCCCACACTAAACTTCTCACGCGTCCTGTAAAAACTTGAAAACCTGGAAAATGATTGACCAATTTTCCAGTCATGGAAAACACATGGAAAATGAGAAAAAAAGTAAAATGTCCTGGAAAAGCTTGAGTTGTCCTAGAAAATTATTTTTCCTCCCTCCACTTCTCTCTGCCTTGTGGGTGAACGCAAACGGGTTAAACATTTTACGCATGTATGTCTGTTTTCAGCTGCCTTTAATGGGCAACATTGGGCTGTAGCACTTCCTGCTTCATCTCTGCTTCTAGTCGGCACAGCGCGCCACGTGACGCTACCAACCAATCAAATTGCATATTCCCTTAGAATAGTTCTGCTGCCCAGTGTTTCCATATGACTTTGTTGCTAGATTTACCGACTTTTCAGACCCAAGTAAGGATTTGTTTTCTCCAGAGAAGCGCCAAAACTAGCGAGTTTCAGTTCAAGAGTGTTGCTGTATCGCTGTACATCGAGTATGAGGTTTTTCTCCCTCTCTCTGCGGAGAGCTGTAGTGGGCGTGCCGTCACTTTTGGCTGTGCGCTCAGAGATGAAATACATCTCTGGTTTCAGTAGAGCCGCAGCGACCATGACGACAGCTTCGAGATAGCGACGGGTAACAGGTAGCCTTACTGGGCCACGTTTCACTCAGTATTTCATACTTGCTCCATTGTCCGACAGCAGAAACAGAAAATATGTGAATGAGATAGACTTCATTAGGAATTCACCTCTATTAAAATACTGTGTATGTGCACAGAGAGCAGAGCTCCGACTTTTCATGCAGTGTTTAGCTAGGTAGTTTGCAATGGAAGTAATTTAGATGTCAACATCCAAGTGAGATCTTATATATCCATGGGTGAGATGCACACAGACCACAGTGAAGAGGCACACCCCTTAGCCTAAATGAGGAAAGAGGGCAGTGAAAACTGAAGACTTGCATGTTCATTTGAACAATGTTGTTAGCATAAATGAATGGGATTCAACATGGCTAAATTAATAAATAGAATAAGTATAAAGTGATAATCATAAATTTTTAATAGTAAGACACTACATAAAAGCCAGATTAAAAAGATAGCTAGCAAACGATATTTATGTATGAGAGTTAGAAATAAATATATTTCAGGTTCAGTATGATACTGTGGTGCTAGCTAGAGATATTAGTCATCAACCCTGAATCATGTTTCTTTGATGACTAGAGTAACCTAAAATGACCAATACTGGAACAACAAAATGCAGTTGAGCATCTAACTAGCCTATGTGTGAAATAAGCAGTATGACATTGACATTGCTTTGTTTTATATTGACCGTTTTGCACTGCAGGATAGGATTTGATTTTGATATTTATATTTTTGATTTATTTTTGCAGTGATTTTGATTTTTACTTTACGAATGCAGGTGTTAGATGCACAAGGTAAACTGTAAGTTAACAGTAAACAGATGAACTAAAGGAAATTGTTTTGGTGATTTATTGAACATATAAAAATATTTTGTGGAGAAAGTACAAGAGAGAAAGAGGGAGAGGAATAAACATTGAAGCAATTTAAATGTACAAAATATAAGGTACAATTGTAGAAAATAACACCTCTCCAAAGCTTGGGGGTGGAATTTATTAGTGTATGTTGTGATAACTTGACTCGTACTGTAGCAGCTGAAAAAGTCCTGAAAATGTCCTGGAAAATAATTTCAAGGAAAGAGTGGGAACCCTGCACTTTTTACAGCTGTTATAACCATTTAATTTGTTTAACATGTGGTAACGTGTTTTTCCGAGCCGTCTTAAAACGCACCGTGAGTAGACAGCACCAGGCGCATACACATGCTGTCGTGTTGTAGTCTGAATCAATCGCACAGACCAGACTTGTGCTGCTGGGCAGTGCTGCTGTGTTAACTATGTTCAGCAAACCAGCCAGCAAGAAGCAAAAAACCTTGCACAGTTTCTTCCAAACAAACCGTGTAAGTTGGGTAATGCTGTTGCATGTAGATAATGTTAGCAAAATGATGACTAATTAATTGATGCCAATATATCAAGTTAAGAATGTTAACAAGCACACCAATATTAATGTTACCTATGTTAAATACCTAGTTTCATGTTAGGAATAAACCCACTTCTCCTTAACAAGAACTTGTGCTCACTATTGCTTTGCACATATTTTTAATCTTTATTGCCACAATATAAAGAGCAGGGTCAGGGAGGAGACAGTGGACCAGAGGCCAGCAAGGATGATCATGCAGGGTGAGGAGAGATTATAACTGGCTGAGAGAAAATATCCAGAGCATGAAAGTGACTTTGAGGTTAATTTCCACAGCTATGTCACCACTACTATTCCTAATTCTATTTATGATTTTTGCTTTGCACATTTCTTATCTATATTATTCCAATAGATAGAAGAGGGACAGGGAGAAACCAGGCAGGTATCAGGACAGGGACCTGACAGTAGCACCAATTATCAGCCCAAGGCTTCACAGGTAAGGAGAAATTATAACTGGTTAAGGAAATGTCTATAGGATAAGAGTGACTCTAAGATCAATTTTCACAGCTATTTCAGAACTACTTATTTATACTCTAAAATGATTTTTTGTCTGTATTGCAATAGGAATACTACTGCATTATTGTGTTTTTAAAGGCAGTAGGTGTAAGTCATGCCATTTTTCTTTATCTTGATTAATTTTGCACATCTGTGCTGTCATGTTTGATGATGTGTGTACGCGAAAAAAAAATCAAAGCTACACTGCATCCCCCTTGTTAAAAATTAACAATTCGACCACTGCTGGTGCAGACAGTGTGCAAGTGTTCTCCTTTTGGATTCATAGAATAAAAACTAAATATTTTTGATGTAGAGATGTGATGAAAAACCAGCTGACACAGTTTTGTGCCTTTTCCTCTATCTGATGCAGACATGCGTGTCATTGCCGCCGCCGCGGCTGTTTATATTTATTCCTGCAGATGGATTCTGTAAACAATATTTATGTTTTAATTATAAAGATGAAACAAATGATTTGTGGTTATGACATCAGAGCCGAACGCAAAGACTTGAGACGCGTCACTCAGATCAGATTTTATTTCAAACACAAATGTTAAAGGAACAAAACAACAATAAAAACACTTTTACAGTGAAAATAAACAGGCGAAAACTAAAAACAGGCACCAGATATCACAAAAAGCTGTTTCACATCAAATACTGACATCATCATCATCACCACTTTCATATTTTACATCTTAAAAACCTTCATTATCACCTTGTTACAAAATATTGAACCGTCCTCAGATCTCATGCTGAGACCAGAACCAGAACCTCACAGATCGACTGTAGAAAAACTGCAATATTCTAAAGGACTGCCACTACCCCCTCTGAGACCAGGATCAGGACTGGGTCTATGACCAGGTCCAAGATCAGGAATAGGTCCAGATCCAGGACTGGGTCCAAAATCAGGACCCTGACCAGGTCCAGGACCACCACCAGATCCGTATTCAGGACCAGGTTAACAACCAGGTCCAGAACCAGGACTAGTTCCAGGACCAGAACCAGGACTAGTTCC
The DNA here is from genome assembly GCA_035609425.1 of Epinephelus awoara. Lineage (NCBI taxonomy): Eukaryota > Metazoa > Chordata > Actinopteri > Perciformes > Serranidae > Epinephelus > Epinephelus awoara. The sequence goes on from CM069295.1 coordinate 48,464,467, forward strand.
AGGACCAGAACCACTGCAACCAAGTCCAGGGCAGGGCCAGGTCCACAGCAACGTCTTGCTAAGCTAAATTAAGCTAAGCTAAGCTAAACTAAACTAAACTAAGCTGGTGGGCGGAGCTCCTCTCAGATATTCCTTTGATGTTTTCAGTCTGATCGATCTGATCGGCCAATCAGGACGGAGCCTTGATTTAACAGATGTATTTCCTGTTGCTGTGGCGCGGGATCATTTAATGTGTGAACCAATGGGGTGTCAGTGATTAAGAGAGAGGAGCTCTGATTGGACAGGAGATGCTGGGGGCGGGGCTTAGTGTCAGGACCTGCTAACAAACGCAAACCTGCTCTGATTGGTCAGTTCAACATAAAAATACAGGAAATGAACAGATAAACAAACCAGCCAATCAGAGGAGGCGTCTACAGGTGGCGTCTGATAAACCAGATCTCATTCCGGCGGCGAGGGACGCCGGGGTTCTCGAATGTGGCAACCATGTAGCTGTCTCTGTGGAGGTCATCGGTGACGCCCAGAATCTCCCACAGCAGGCTGATCTGATTGGTCACCGTCTCCTCCGTGGTTGTGCCATAGAACGTCCTGACAACCAATCAGAGAGCAGAACATCATCATCACAAACTGAGTTACGTAACGATTTTTACAGGTCAGGAGTACCGGGTCGATGGTGATGTTGATGATGATGTTGTTGTTGATGCTGCTGCTGCTCTGACCTGGCGACCACTCTGATTGGCTCTCTGTAGATGATGGTGATGTCGGGGTCAGTGGGGCGGGGGGGGTCGGTCTGAAACTCAGAGGGCAGGAAGAGCGCCATCTGGACGTCTTTCTCAAATGTGATCCCGTCCTCCTTCATGTGGATGTTACTGACCACCGGCACCGTCATCCCCAGGTACCTGCCTACATAGCATCAATACATCAATACACACCGATCACCTGATCAATACTGATCACATGACCCGGGGGGGGGATTTACCTGCAGAGTTTTCTTTACAGATAAAACGCATCAGCTTCATGAAGCCCATCGAGATGCTCTGTTCATACAGCTCCTCCGCCCGAGTCACACACGCCCAGTGACCTGCTGCGTACAGACGCTCCTCATACAGCTCCTCTTCCATCTGTGGGGGACGGAGGGGGGAGTCAGAGACACATACAGCTCCTCCCCCATCTGTGGGGGACACAAGGGGGAGTTTGTTCTGGTCCTTACCTTCTCATGGCGGGACACTGGAGTGAAGGGGAGGGTCTCCCTCTGCTGGTTACTGTGGGTCATTTCCTGTATAGGTCCAATCATATCTGTAACACACAAACAGGAAGTTCAGTTTTTGTTTACAATCAAAACAGGTAAACAGTCCGCTGACACGTGGTGCCCCCTCACCTGGAGGTGCAGACACGTGGTGCCCCCTCACCTGGAGGTGAAGACATGTGGAGCCCCCTTACCTGGTGCCCCCTCACCTGGAGGTGCTGACACGTGGTGCCCCCTCACCTGGAGATGCTGACACGTGGTGCCCCCTCACCTGGAGGTGCTGACACGTGGTGGCCCCGCCCCCTCACCGGAAGGTGCAGACACATGGTAGCCCTGCTCCCTCACCTGGAGATACTGACATGTGATGGCCCCGCCCCCTCACCTGAAGGTGCAGACACATGGTAGCCCCGTCCCCTCACCTGGAGATACTGACACACGATGGCCCCATCCCCTCATCTGGAAGTACAAATACATGGTAGCCCCGACCCCTCACCTGGAGGAGCAGACACATGGTAGCCCCGCCCCCTACCTCGAAGGTGCTAACACGTGGTAGCCCCGCCCCCTCACCTGGAGGAGCAGACACATGGTAGCCCCGCCCCCTCACCTGAAGGTGCTGACACATGATGGCCCTGCCCCCCACCTGGAGATGCTGACACGTGGTAGCCCCACCCCCTCACCTGGAGATATTGACACGTGATGGACTCGCCCTCTCACCTGGAGGTACTGACACATGGTGGGTACTGGCGACTGCCTGCCAGTGAGCCAGCAGTCGGCCTCTTTCCTCTTCATCCATTGGTTCAGGGTTGTCGGTGATGTCATCATCCAGCTGCTCGTCGTCCAATCCGTCGAGGTCTTCCAAAGAGATCAGAGCCATCGCTGCTGGAGGAGGAGACGACCTTTGATCAGCAGAGACGATATTTAATGTTCCTGAAACAAACACAGAGTGAGGACACTCAATGAAGACACACAGAGTAAAGACACACTCAGTGAGGAAACAGAGTGAGGACACACAGAGTGAGGACACACAGAGTGAGGACAGAGTGAGAGCACATAGTGAGGACACACTGAGTGAGGACACTCAGTGAGGACACACAGAGTGAGGACACACTGAGTGAGGACACAGAGGACTCTCAGTGACGACACACAGAGTGAGGACACTCAGTGAGGACACACAGAGTGAGGACACACAGAGTGAGGACACATAGTGAGGACACACAAAGTGAGGACACACTGAGTGAGGACACAGAGTGAGGACACACTGAACTGTATCTTTTGATACTCCCCTAGTCCCTGTCCCCTGCTCCTCAAAAGGCTCTTGCTTTTTGCCAGGCCGCCATTATAAACAAGAATGTGTCCTTAATGACTTGCCTGGTTAAATAGAGGTTAAATAAAAATAATAAAAATAAAGGACACTCAGTGAGGACACACAGAGTGAGGACACAGAGGACACTCAGTGAGGACACACATAGTGAGGACACAGAGTGAGGACACAGAGGACACTCAGTGAGGACACACATAGTGAGGACACAGAGTGAGGACTGAGTGAGAACAGAGTGAGGACACACTGAGTGAGGACACACAGAGTGAGGACACAGAGTGAGGACACACAGAGTGGACACAGTAAGGGCAGAGAGTGAGGACACACAGAGTGAGGACACACTGAGTGAGGACACACTGAGTGAGGACACACAGAGTGAGGGCACACTGAGTGAGGACACAGAGTGAGGACACACAGAGTGGACACAGAGTGAGGGCACACTCAGTGAGGACACTCAGTGAGAACACAGAGTGAGGACACACTCAGTGAGGACACTCAGTGAGAACACAGAGTGAGGACACACCGAGTGGACACAGAGTGAGGGCACACTGAGTGAGGACACAGAGTGGACACAGAGTGAGGGCACAGAGTGGACACAGAGTGAGGACACACAGAGTGAGGACACTCAGTGAGAACACACAGAGTGAGGACACTCAGTGAGGACACACAGAGTGAGGACACACAGTGAGGATGGACAGAGGACAGTCTCATTCAGGAGGACAGAGAAAGTCAGGGGGATAGAGGACACTCAGGAGGACAAACAGGGACAACCAGGAGAACAGAGGACAGTCAGGAGGACGGGGACAGTCAGGACAGGGGACAGACAACATTCAGGAGGACAGATGGGGACATTCAGGAGGACAGACAGGAGGATGGGGACAGTCAGGAGAGGGGGACAGAGGACGCTCAGGGGGACATTTAGGAGGACAGAAGGGGACAGTCAGGACAGGGGGCAGAGGACACTCAGGGGGACATTAAGGAGGACATTCAGAAGGACAGACAGGGACACTAAGGAGGACAGACAGGAGGACAGGGACAGACAGGGGGACAGTCAGGACAGAGGACACTCAGGGGGGCATTTAGGAGGACAGAAGGGGACAGTCAGGACAGGGGGCAGAGGACACTCAGGGGGACATTAAGGAGGACATTCAGAAGGACAGACAGGGACACTAAGGAGGACAGACAGGAGGACAGGGACAGACAGGGGGACAGTCAGGACAGAGGACACTCAGGGGGACATTCAGGAGGACAGACAGGAGGACAGACTAGAAGACAGGGGACAGACAGGAGGACAGGGGACAGACAGGAGAACAGTCAAGAGGACAGGGGAACAGACCATATGACGGACAGGAGGACAGACAGGAGGACAGACAAGGGGACAGTCAGGACAGGGGACAGAGGACTCTCAGGGAGACATTCAGGAGGACAGACAGGTACAGTCAGGACAGGGGACAGACAGGGGGCAGAGGACACTCAGGGGGACATTCAGGAGGACAGACAGGAGGACAGTCAGGAAGACGGGGACAGACAGGAGAATAGACAGGGGGACAGACAAGGGGACAGTCAGGACAGGGGTCAGACAGGGGGACAGTCAGGACAGAGGACACTCAGGGGGACATTCAGGAGGACAGACAGGAGGACAGACGGGTACAGTCAGGACAGGGGACAGAGGACATTCAGGGGGACATTGAGGACAGGGAAGAGGACAGACAGGGGGACAGAGAGAAGGACAGGAGGACAGACAAGAGGACGGGCAGGAGGACAGACAGTCTCAGTTTTTGTCCTTCATGTTTGACAGCAGCAGCTCGTCACAGCTGAAGGAGGCCACGCCCACTGTGTACACTTGTTTGTTGACAGTGTAAACAGTGAGGTCAGACAGACTCCAGGCCCTGTATCACGAAGCAGGATTAATGTCTCAGCGAGGTAACTTCAGGGTTAACCTGGGTTTTCAGTCTCACAAAGCTAGTTCAGTTCTTATCGGGGTAGATCACCATGGTAACTTACTCTGAACGGCTATCCTGCTCCGGAGCAGGGTAAGTTCAGGGTTGAATCTGATCCTATAAAAAGCACCACCCACTGGCCAATCAGCTGTTCGGCTGACAGAAATGCAGCCCAGTCATGACGGGAAGTTTAATTAATTTGATTGATTTTGACTTGAAAGTTTATTTTGAACATTAAAAAAGAAAAGAAAGCAACAACAACAGACAATGAAAAGATTGTTCACAAAGCAGTGGAAAGAAGTCAAAATCTCATCCCACCCCTTCATAAGAAAGAAACTGACCATTTGCAGACACTTAATAGCACCATTAATTAGTGCCAACATTTTGTTTTGTTGGAGGAAATGATCCCTGTTAAAGATAATGGGCCTAATTGACAGCTTTGCTGCTGGAAATGTGGAAAGCTGTCAGGCTCCTCTCCTGTGGAATCATCTTCCTGTTGCGGTCCGGGAGGCAGACACCATCTCCACATTTAAGACTAGACTTAAGACTTTCCTCTTTGATAAAGCTTATAGTTAGGGCTGGCTCAGGCTTGCCCTGTACCAGCCCCTAGTTAGGCTGACTTAGGCCTAGTCTGCCGGGGGACCCCCCTATAATACACCGGGCACCTTCTCTCTCTCTCTCTTATCCTATTACTGCATCTTGCTAACTCGGCCATTCTGGATGTCACTAACTCGGCTTCTTCTCCGGAGCCTTTGTGCCAGATGCCTCCTGCTGCTGCTGCTGCTGCTGCCATCATTAGTCTACTGTTATTATACACATATGATTATTATCACACATGTATACTGCCAGATACTAATATATACTTTCAACATATTGTACCACAGTAGCCAGAACTATAACGATAATATTATTACTTTGATGAATGTTGTTGTAAGCGACTACAGATTACTGTTATTTTATTATGTTGATCTGTTCTGTACGACATCTATTGCACGTCTGTCCGTCCTGGAAGAGGGATCCCTCCTCAGTTGCTCTTCCTGAGGTTTCTACCGTTTTTTTCCCCCGATAAGGGGTTTTTTTGGGGAGTTTTTCCTTATCCGCTGTGAGGGTCCAAAGGACAGAGGGATGTCATATGCTGTAAAGCCCTGTGAGGCAAATTGTGATTTGTGATATTGGGCTTTATAAATAAAATTGAATTGAATTGAATTGAAAGTAGCCTATCATGTCTACACTTCATGGTGTTTGAGGGATTTTCCTTTTTGTTTTTTAAAGAGGGAGACTAGGTATATTTTTGCACAGCTGTTAATTTCTAACAGCTCAATATCAGGATGATTTTATTCAGACTATCAATTTGCTGTTGATATGATTTAATTGTGGCGTCAGCTTTAAGCTTTATTGTAGCATATATAACGTTATGACAAAGAAGACCAGTTTATCAGACGCAATGATGTTAGACGATAATTGTAATACACGCAGTTCATCTGTGCAGCATTGATTTCATGGGAGTCAAGGGTGTGATCAGTGTCAGATGTACAGGTACAGGTACTGTAGCTACTTGAACCAGTGATGAGTAATTTAACCTACACATCATTTTATTTGCTCCCTTGTGTTGTCTTGATTTTTCCCTCTCTCCTCCTCTATTTCTTCTTTCCTTACACATTTTTTTTCCTCTATTATGTGACTTCATTGATGTTTTGACAGGGGAATTTCTTTGATAAGCTTTTAGTGGCTTCTAACCTCTCCGGCACTTTTCTTTTTTTGCAAATAAACTAATCTAAACTAAAACTAAACATCATTCATCCCGTTATGCGTTGCCACGCATGTTTCCTCCTCCTGCAGCTGCCACAGTGTTGGCCTTTTCTGTAGTGTTGCTTTTCTTCTCCTCATATTTTAGTAGAATTAATCTCTGATCCTCACAAGAAATACTGTTTTTTCCTCACATACGGCGCTCAGTGAGGACGCTCTGTGAGGACGCTCTGTGAGGACGCTCGGTGACGCTGCGCTTCTCTCATGATTGTGATTGGTCCGCTGCGTGCGCGTTCACGGCTCTTAATAAAGCAACCCTGGGTTGAGTTACCGAGTTGATATCCAGTGTCGTGATACAGATTATCCTGATTGCCATTGTTAGGGTCAGTCAACCCAGGATAGGTCTGGGTAACCCAGGAAAGGTAGCTCTCGCTTCGTTATAAAGGCCCCAGTTGTGAGACATGTCCCTCTGACAGGAAGTGGACTTTGAGTTCTTGTCAGGGTGACGCCAGCCTGTGATGTCACTCTGGTTGTTTGAGTTGTTTCCGTCAACAGGAAACTGCACATCAAAATAAAAGAACCATGATGTTTGTAGATGAGTTCTGATCAATAACAGAAATCATTCTATTTCAATAATCGATCTGTTATCTGATCTCTTTCACCAAGGTGAGATGTCACATCTGTTTATTTATCGAAACACAACAACAACCGGACGTGTTTCCTTAGCTCTTCCGTAACGGATCAATGTGCTACGTCGACGTCACACTTCCGGTCTGATTGAGGTTCAGAGCTGTCGTGCTGATTCTTTTAATTTGAAAGTCACTCCGGATGTGACAGAAGTGGAACAATGAAAGACAATAAACCATAAAGACCTGATCAGTGATCCGGATCGATCACTGATCAGGTCTTTAAAGTCCTTCTGGATCCGTGTGTTCGGTGTGAACCGGGTCGGTCCGGTGGTTCCGGCCCGCGGATCCGCCAGAACTGAAAGTAGGTCACCGGGGATCCGGTCCAAACTTACAGCCGCTGCTCGCCGCACACCGGTCCGGTTTCCTAACAGATACCGGATGGACCACCGGGAGTCCGGAGGAGCCGGTCCGGACCCGACAGAGAGCGGGCAGGTCTCGGTACCGGGTTCGGTAAGTAGCATAGCGCGACGAGATTAGCATGGGTAGCACGGGGCTGCCTGTTAGCACGGTAAGCATCGTCAGCAGACCGGGACCGCGACTGGGTCAGAACACGGGTCCAGCAACTGTTTGTCTCACCTGGTTGTGGTCGCACCTGTCCACCAGGTGAGTCTCAAACTGTCCGTCAATTACAACAACGACGCTGAGCTTCTTCTTCTCTGCTTCCGATACACTGCACCAGCGGACACTTCAAAATAAAAGCCTGCACGTCCGGCTGTCTTTCGGAATAAAACCTGAGAAAACAGAAAAGGGTTGATTTCCTCATCTTCACCCATCAGTAATCTTCAGTTTCAGCATCTCATTAATATTTTTATTTATTTTATTAGGGTCCGGACAGCTAAGCTGCCAGGACACTATTGTAATCCTAGGTATTCTTCTTCTTCTTCTTTCTTCTTTCTTCTTCAGAGGAAATCATACTTCCCATGGGTGAAAACTCACTAAACTTTGCACAGTGGTCCAGTCTCGTGCAAGATATCCTCAGCTGTAAACTCAAGCCAATAGTCCTGATGGTGGCACTACAGCAAGTGTCTAAATTTCAAAACTTTGAAAATTGATAACAAATCAACCATACGTGCTATGACTTCACAATTTTCATCAAACTGTAGCCCCAATACTGAAGAAACTTTTGTACATTTAAACATATTAAAAATTATGAAGTTCATCACTCTGTATTTTTCAAAAACTGTAAAACTTCTTAAACCTATCTCCTCCCACAATTTTTGCTCAATTGACACCAAACTTGCTACAGAGCATCTTCAGACTGTCCCACAAAAAGTACGTTTCTCAGATTTTTGATGCATGTATATATCAAAATGTTTGACTGTAAATGGTACTATAAATATAACTATAATCTTCAATGTTCATGGAAAAAAACCTTAAAAAATTCTAGTCATAGTGGATGATGTGTGGCAAATTTCAGAATTTTATCTCAAAAACTGAATTTTTGACAGCATTTTGAATTTTGCGCTAATGTGAACAATTGGAGTCAATGTAAAAATGGCAATTTTAAACATCAGTTTTTAACTTATGGATCAAATCAATCATTGTTACAAACAAATTACCAACATCTGCTGTCTAGATGCAATATGTGTATTTTCAGATTTTTGTCTTTAAAACTGAATTTTTTACAGTGGTTTCAAATCTGCCTTTCCATGCACGGATGGCTGCTTTCCTACACAACAGTGAATGGCTTACTCAATTTGCGAAGCCACTGTTGAGTTGCTACTTGCCAATTAGCTCAGAGCGGTAGATGACCGTCTTAGGTTCCAGAGGTTGTGGATTTGAGACTCAGCTGGTGCAGAATCCACATTGTAATGTAAACATCTTCTTGTGTTCCAGTTTATAGCTTAAAATTGCCTGAGCGTGACTGATCACTGTGCAGCATCTTCAAGTCTTTTTTCTGCTAGAAAATCTGCCTTCTCATGCTTGATAATAAACCAAACTTTGTACAAAGATCCAGTGTCAATACTGTATCTTAATATATGTAAATATAAGATTATGTGATAATTGTATCATTATATGATACACATAATCTTATATATATGTATATAATGATAGTTAAGACATCATGTTATATATATAATGATACAATTATCACAAATGTTATATATGCATATATAATGATACAGTTATCACATATTGTTATATATACATATATAATGATACAATTATCACATCATGTTATATATACATATATAATGATACAGTTATCACATATTGTTATATATACATATATAATGATACAATTATCACATCATGTTATATATACATATATAATGATACAGTTATCACATATTGTTATATATACATATATAATGATACAATTATCACAAATGTTATATATGCATATATAATGATACAGTTATCACATATTGTTATATATGCATATATAATGATACAATTATCACAAATGTTATATATGCATATATAATGATACAGTTATCACATATTGTTATATATACATATATAATGACACAGTTATCACATAATGTTATATTTACATATATAATGACAGTTATCACATAATGTTATATATACATATACAATGATACAATTATCACATTATGTTATATATACATATATAACAATACAATTATCACATAATGTTATATATACATATATAATGATACAATTATCACATTATGTTATATATACATATATAATGATACAATGATCACATTATGTTATATATGATGCTTGGTGGAGCTGCTGTTTGGAGGTGATGGGTGTAGCTGCTGTTTGGAGGTGCTGGGTGGAGGTGCTGTGTGGAGGTGCTGTGTGGAGGTGCTGGGTGGAGGTGCTGGGTGGAGGTGCTGTGTGGAGCTGCTGTGTGGGGGTGCTGTGTGGAGCTGCTGTGTGGAGCTGCTGTGTGGGGGTGCTGTGTGGAGCTGCTGTGTGGGGGTGCTGAGTGGAGCTGCTGTGTGGGGGTGCTGTGTGGAGGTGCTGGGTGGAGCTGCTGTGTGTGGGTGCTGTGTGGAGCTGCTGTGTGGAGGTGCTGGGTGGAGCTGCTGTGTGGGTGCTGGGCGGAGGTGCTGGGCGGAGCTGCTATGTGGAGGTGCTGGGTGGAGCTGCTGTGTGTGGGTGCTGGGCGGAGGTGCTGGGCGGAGGTGCTGGGCGGAGCTGCTGTGTGGAGGTGCTGTGTGGAGCTGCTGAGTGGAGCTGATGGGTGGAGATGACACGGTGGAACAACACGTCTTTAGTGATTTACGATTCTAGTGGGAAAAAAACTGATTCGCGTTGAGTGATCTGACCTGCAGTGACACGAGAGATTATGGCGAGTACTGTGTGATGACCTCATCTGTCTGATGACCTCACCTGTCTGATGACCTCACCTGTCTGATGACCTTTGGCCTGTTTAAGATTCAGTCTTTTTTTTTTTCTGAGTGCAGAAACCTCAGAGTGGAGATTAACCAGTGTGAGGTCAGAGGTTGAGGCATGGAGGTTGGAGGTTGAGGGATAGAGGTCAGAGGTCAGCATGTTCAGACAGTAGAAGAAGAAGAAAACATGGTGGTGACCTAAGCTCAGGACAATCAGTTGAAATGTTAGCTGTCCATTTAAAACCATGCAGAGCTGCATTTTCTTCACCGTTAGCAAATATTCCAAAGTGCACAAATGCACCGTCTTTAAATTTTCATCAGCACCACCGCTGCTCTGTGTGTGTCCCCCCTCCTCCACCTCCTCCACCCCCTCTGAGAGGAGTGATAAATTATTCACACAGAGCTGAGGTCGACACTCAAACACACTGATGGAGGAGAGAAACACACTGCAGCTCTAAACGCCAACACTCAGCTCCATCCACTGTTTCAATTACACCCTGGCTTTAAGGCGGGGCTACACGTGCACACACATACACAAGTGCACGCACATACACTAGTGTAAAAATATACTGTCAGTACGTTTCAGTTGGTTCAGGAAATATTCAGCTGAGGACAAAGAAACAGAAACGTGTTTGCACAGCGGACAGGTGACGCTTTGTGTTACTGTGTTAAACAGAGCAGACCAGGGCTGCATCCCATAATAATCATGAGCCACAGCCTCAAATGTTGCTCTGACAGAAAACACAGCAAGATTACTTTTAAAACCACCAGCCTCTGAACACAGCTGCCGACGGAGCCGCACAGTCAAACAATCACAGGGGACGCCATCAGATAGCAAAAGTGTTCATTAAAGTGTCAGAGAAGAGACAACAAGCGTCTGAGATCATAAAGAATGTCTCCGTGTCTTCACATCATCTCCATGTCTTCACGTCATCTCCGTGTCTTCACGTCATCTCCGTGTCTTCACGTCATCTCCGTGTCTTCACATCATCTCAGTGTCTTCACATGGTCTTCATGTCTTCACGTCACCTCAGTGTCTTCACATGGTCTTCATGTCTTCACGTCATCTCTGTGGCTTCACGTCACCTCCGTGTCTTCACATCATCTCAGTGTCTTCACATGGTCTTCATCTTCACGTCATCTCTGTGTCTTCACATCATCTCTGTGTCTTCACATAATCTCTGTGTCTTCACATCATCTCAGTGTCTTCACATGGTCTCCATGTCTTCACGTCATCTCTGTGTTCACTTCATCTCTGTGTTCACATCATCTCTGTGTCTTCACATGGTCTCCGTGTCTTCACATGGTCTCCGTGTCTTCACATCATCTCCGTGGCTTCACATCATCTCCGTGTCTTCACATCATCTCAGTGTCTTCACATGGTCTTCATGTCTTCACGTCACCTCAGTGTCTTCACATGGTCTTCATGTCTTCACGTCATCTCTGTGGCTTCACGTCACCTCCGTGTCTTCACATCATCTCAGTGTCTTCACATGGTCTTCATCTTCACGTCATCTCTGTGTCTTCACATCATCTCTGTGTCTTCACATAATCTCTGTGTCTTCACATCATCTCAGTGTCTTCACATGGTCTTCATCTTCACGTCATCTCTGTGTCTTCACATCATCTCCATGTCTTCAGATCATCTCCGTGTCTTCACATCGTCTCCGTGGCTTCACATCGTCTCCGTGGCTTCACGCCATCTCCGTGGCTTCACGCCATCTCCGTGTCTTCCCGTCATCTCCGTGTCTTCCCGTCATCTCCGTGTCTTCCCGTCATCTCCGTGTCTTCACGTCATCTCCGTGTCTTCACGTCATCTCCGTGTCTTCACGTCATCTCCGTGTCTTCACGTCATCTCCGTGTCTTCCCGTCATCTCCGTGTCTTCCCGTCATCTCTGTGTCTTCACGTCATCTCTGTGTCTTCACGTCATCTCTGTGTCTTCACGTCATCTCTGTGTCTTCACGTCATCTCTGTGTCTTCACGTCATCTCTGTGTCTTCACGTCACCTCTGTGTCTTCACATGGTCTTCATGTTTTCACGTCATCTCTGTGTCTTCACATCATCTCTGTCTCTTCACATCATCTCTGTCTCTTCACATCATCTCCGTATCTTCACATCGTCTCCATGTCTTCACATAATCTCTGTCTTCACATCATCTCCATGTCTTCACATCATCTCCATGTTTTCACATCATCTCTGTGTATTCACATCATCTCCATGTCTTCACGTCATCTCTGTGTCTTCACATCATCTCCATGTCTTCACATCATCTCTGTGTCTTCACATCATCTCCATGTCTTCACATCATCTCTGTGTCTTCACATCATCTGTGTCTTCACATCATCTCCATGTCTTCACATCATCTCTGTGTCTGTGGAGTGGTGGAGGCGCCGTGACGTCACCGACGCTGACGCTGGCGGGAGTAGGCCTTGGAGGGCGACCCGGAAGTGCGGCCGGGTTGGGAGAAGGAGCTGTGGCCTCGGGAGCCCGGACGGCGGCTGAGTAGAGCTGGAACAGCCTGGATTTGTTGTTGCTGCGGTGGAAGGGGATGTTTTTTGCCCTGAGGAAACGCTGGAGCAGGGCGATGGTCCAATCCCTGATGTCGGGCTCTTGTTGTAGACGTGGAGATGGCCAAGTCGAGCGTGACGGAGCACCGTGGGAGCGGCGAGGTCGACTAGACGCTGCACCGCTTCGGGAATGAGGAGAAGACCGCCGCTGGCTCCCATGGTTGTGGACGCGGCGTCGATTTCCCACCCGTGCGGACGGAGGAGAGAGGCCTGAGATCCACTAGGAGTCGGGGCGATCTCGTTGATGGAGCTTGACGGAGAACCACGGCGAGACCGAGGGATGTGGACCACGGAGCGCAGCCGGCTCCCCTGGGAGTTTCGGCTACCGGCAGACTGCTGGGGCAGGGTGAGAGGATCACCTGGCTCGAACGCGGACTCGTACAAGTCGTCAGAGTCGGACTTGGACAGGTTTACTTGCAGCACATGATCCATCGGTGAGTAAACGCGAAAAAACACACTTCTGAGAGATACGTAGAGTCGCAAATGTTCGAGAGATCTGAGAGGCCTGTGGTAGGGCTGTGCTGGTATATATATGTTAGTCAGGTGATTAGAGGAGTGGTTGAGGTGTGGTCCTACTCCTGAACCTAAGTTAAACAATTAATTCCATTTGTTGAGTTTTAACATTTCAACAGAATTTTGATGAATTTTAACAGTATTTTATGAGTTTTAACAGCGTTACAGTATTTTTATGAGTTTTGGTAGTTTAACATTATTTTCTTGAGTTTTAACAGTTTAGCAGCATTTTGTTGAGTTTTAACATTTTAACAGTATTTTGATGAGTTTTAGTTTTGTAACAGTATTTTTGATGAATTGTAGCAGTTTTGTTGTGTGCCGCGAGGCAAAAAGCAAGGCCAGGACCCAGGGTGCAGAGAACAAGAGCACAAGTTTATTCAGGCACAAAAGTTTCAACACAAAGAAAACAGAAAATCACCATCACGGGGAAAAAGGGCTCTGGCGGCTGGATGGGAACAAAACATAAAAGTTAAAGCTCAAAAATTTAATAACTAGAAAAAACACAAAATCACCGTAACGGGAAAAAACAACAAGGGGAAAAAACAAAGTATCAACAGAAAATCACCTTTACAGGGAGACAACTTGAGGAAACAAAGTAACAACAGAAAATCACCTTACTCAGGGAGAAGCTTGAGAAAACAAAGTAACAACGTAAAATCACCTTACTCAGGGAAGATCTCGTGTCGGGAGAACAACAGGATCACAGGCAAAAAACTCGAGACTGAACGCGTGGCAGGAGACCAGGGCAGAAGCGCGGCGAGACACAGTGCAAGACAAGGTATCTTCTGGCAACGAACCAGGGGAAAAAGCCGGCTTAAAAAGCTGCATGTTAATCAGCCTGATGAGGCTCAGGTGCGGTGAATGAGGCTCAGCCAGCGAGTTCAGCCCCGCCCCCCTGCCAAGATCCAGCTCTGCAGAGGGAGAGTGAGAGGAGAGCAGAGAGGGGGGGAGAGAGAAGCAACAGCAGGCAACAAAACACAAAACACTAATATTGGTCACAATAAAACCATGACAAGTTTAACAGTATTTTTATTAGTTTTAGTAGTTTAACAGAATTTTGATGAGTTTTAACAGTTTAGCAGTATTTTGTTGAGTTTTAGGAGTTTAGCAGTATTTTGTTGAGTTTTAAAAGTTTAGCAGCATTTTGTTGAGTTTTAGGAGCTTAGCAGTATTTTGATGAATTATAGTAGTTTAACAGTATCTTTATGAGTTTTAACATTTTAACAGAATTTTGATGAATTTTAACAGTTTAGCAGCATTTTGCTGAGTTTTAGGAGCTTAGCAGCATTTTGCTGAGTTTTAGGAGCTTAGCAGTATTTTGATGAGTTTTAGTAGTGTGACAGTATTTTGATGAATTATAGTAGTTTAACAGCATTTTGTTGAGTTTTAACAGTTTAGCAGCATTTTGTTGAGTTTTAACAGTTCAACAGTATTTTGATGAGTTTTAACAGTTTAACAATGTTTTTTTGGAGCACGGGCCTTTCATCAGTGTTTGGATGATTTATTCAGAGTGTCCTCTTCCTCTCAGCAGAGGACACTTCACATTTAACAGCAGGCCAACATATAAACTGACAGCTGCAGATACTAAATGGAGTCTTAATGTTGTCCTTCAGTCAGCTGTTGGGATGAAAGCCCTTTGGACAGAGGACAGAAAGTGGAGGCCGATCACACTGAGATTCTGTTTGTCTGTTTGCAGATGAGTTACAACTCACAACTGTTTCTGATCTTTGAAATAATCTGAATCTGAATTTTCCACTTCTAAGGGATTTGCCACTGAAACATTGAATTCCCTGACCTGTGATCAGTTTGGGTTAAATCCCTGACAGCCCTAAAGAGCATCACTGATGTGTCAATCATCCCGTGTCAGCGACAGTTCCTGTTTCTGAAAGACAAACTGCAGCTCTCTGACTTTCATCTGAGCTGAATCTAAAACACATTTCCTCCATCAGAGTTTCACCAGAGTTTCATCAGAGGGAGGATTTTACATTAAAGGTACACTCGGCTGCACTGCAGCAGGACTTCCTTCTGCTAATGCAGACTCATCAGACAGGCACATGTGAACATGTCTTAATGACAAATGAGGACTTTATTCTTCTGTAAGTCTTTGTTTTCACAGTTGGTCCTTCAGAACCTGAGTCATATATTAATTCAGCAGGAAACCATGTGTCACTAATCAGCAGATGACGCTGTTTTTGTTAATCCAACTTCAAACTGAATGACATTCATTAAACACAACACCAAACAAACCATTTAACAACAGGTTGATAGTTCTAGCACTGACGTACAGTGGTTTATAGTCCTAGTAGTAATGTAGTGTGGTTTATAGATCCAGTAGTAATGTAGTGTGGTGTATCGTTTTTTTGGGAGAGTTTTTCCTTATCCGCTGTGAGGGTCCAAAGGACAGAGGGATGTCATATGCTGGAAAGCCCTGTGAGGCAAATTGTGATTTGTGATATTGGGCTTTATAAATAAAATTGATTGATTGATTGATTGATTGATTGATTGATTGACATCGTTCTAGTAGTGATGTAGTGTGGTTTATACACTGAACAAAAATATAAATGCAACACTTTTGTTTTTGCTCCCATTTTTCATGAGCTGAACTCAAAGATCTAAAACATTTTCTATACACACAAAAGACCATTTCTCACAAATATTGTTCACAAATCTGTCTAAATCTGTGTTAGTGAGCACTTCTCCTTTGCCGAGATAATCCATCCCACCTCACAGGTGTGGCATATCATGATGCTGATTAGACAGCATGATTATTGCACAGGTGTGCCTTAGGCTGGCCACAATAAAAGGCCACTCTAAAATGTCCAGTTTTATCACACAGCACAATGCCACAGATGTCGCAAGTTTTGAGGGAGCGTGCTGACTGCAGGAATGTCCACCAGAGCTGTTGCCTGTGAATTGAATGTTCATTTCTCTACCATAAGCTGTCTCCAAAGGCGTTTCAGACAATTTGGCAGTACATCCAACCGGCCTCACAACCACAGACCACGTGTAACCACACCAGCCCAGAACCTCTACATCAATCAATCAATCAATCAATTTTATTTATAAAGCCCAATATCACAAATACAATTTGCCTCACAGGGCTTTACAGCATACGACATCCCTCTGTCCTTTAGACCCTCACAGCGGATAAGGAAAAACTCCCCCCAAAAAAAACCTTTAACGGGGGGAAAAAAAATGGTAGAAACCTCAGGAAGAGCAACTGAGGAGGGATCCCTCTTCCAGGACAGACAGACGTGCAGTAGATGTTGTACAGAACAGATCAGCATAACAAATTAACAGTAATCTGTATGACATCCTCGGTAATGACAGTAGCTTACAACAACATTCATGAAAGTAATAATACTGTCATTATAGTTCTGGCTACTGTGGTACAATATGTTGAAAGTATATATTAGTATCAGGCAGTATACATGTATGATAATATCATATGTCTATAATAGCAGTAGAAGTATGACTGATGATTAATGATGGCAGCAGCAGCAGCAGGAGGCATCTGGCAGGACCACAGCAGCAGCACAACCACACACGTCACACTATCCAGGCACCGCTGCAAAACGAGTTAACCTGAGAGATAGTGGAGCACAAAGGCTCCGGAGAAGGAACCGAGTTAGTGACATCCAGAATGGCCGAGTAAAAAAAAAAAAAAAAAAATCCAGCATATTCACCTCCAAGATCGTCTGAGACCAGCCACCCGGACAGCTGCTGCAACAATCGGTTTGCATAACCAAAGAATTTCTGCACAAACTGTCAGAAACCGTCTCAGGGAAGCTCATCTGCATGCTCGGGGGTAACCGACTTGAGTGGGCAAATGCTCACATTCGATGGCGTCTGGCACGTTGGCGAGGTGTTCTCTTCACGGATGAATCCCGGTTTTCACTGTTCAGGGCAGATGGCAGACAGCGTGTGTGGCGTCATGTGGGTGAGCGGTTTGCTGATGTCAACATTGTGGATCGAGTGGCCCATGGTGGCGGTAGGGTTTTAGTATGGGCAGGTGTATGTTATGGACAACGAACACAGATGCATTTTATTGATGGCATTTTGAATGCACAGAGATACCGTGACGAGATCCTGAGGCCCATTGTTGTGCCATTCATCCACGACCATCACCTCATGTTGCAGCATGATAATGCACGGCCCCATGTTGCAAGGATCTGTACACAATTCCTGGAAGCTGAAAACATCCCAGTTCTTGCATGGCCAGCATACACGTCACCATTGAGCATGTTTGGGATGCTCTGGATCGGCGTATACGACAGCGCGTTCCAGTTCCTGCCAATATCCAGCGACTTGGCACAGCCATTGAAGAGGAGTGGACCAACATTCCACAGGCCACAATCAACAACCTGATCAACTCTATGCGAAGGAGATGTGTTGCACTGCCTGAGGCAAATGGTGGTCACATCACATACTGACTGGTTTTCTAACCCCCCCCAGACCCCCCCCAGTAAGGCAAAACTGCATATTTCAGAGTGGCCTTTTATTCACTGCATGAAAAACCAGTTTATCGACCCTGTAAACTCCTGCCAAGTTCCATGATTCCCGGCAATTCACACCAGTTTACAGAGAAGTTTGCCTGTGCCTTAAACTGCCGGAAAGCAACACCGGGGGTGAGGGGTGGAGGGGGGTGGGGGGAATGATGAGGATGTGGGGGTCACACCTTCATGAATGGCTGTAATTAGCATTTGAATGTTATTGCCGTCTGGCCTGGCTGGCCTTACACAGACACCCATTGGATAACACCATGTGACAGTTTGAGGTTGGTACGCTGTTTTGTATCTTTTATGTTGGTTTTATTCCTTTTAGGGGTGCCAGCCAGGTCTCCCTCCTGACATGTAGGATGTGAAGAAAGTCAGTCAGTCTTGTACAGTTTGTTGGACAGTTTGTTTTCTGGTTGATTGTTTTGTCTCAAACTCCCACAAAGGATGCCAGTATGGGCATACAGACACCCTGAACACTGAGCAGCACAGCACACAATGAAACACACACTCTCAGAGCAGTTCAGACATTTGAAAGGAAAGATCACTTGTGATTGGACAGTAAATCTGTTGCTGCTGGTCACATGTGGGTAATTATAATACGTGTTGTATGCCCCTCCCATTTAATACTACTACCATAATAATAATAATAATAGCAATAATAATACTAATAATAATATATATATATATATATTTATTAATTATATACACACACACACACACACACACACACTATATTTGCATTATATAAATAATTATAATAATAACAACAATAATAGCAGGCTAATAATGATGTTGCTGAAAACTACACTGCAACCAATATTAACTGAGAAAAAACACATTTGCCAGGAACATGTTGAAAAAAAGTAATGGTTTATTAAAAAACATGACAAAAAACAGAAAACACTCAGTCTCAGCACTTGGAACAACCAGTGGTTCCCTGGTCTGGGTCACACACTGGGCCCATGTTGACAACAGCAGAGGAGCGTTCGGCCCGCAGGTCTCATCAAATGTCGATTTGCTGCATCGGGGTCATATTGGGTCGGTGCCAGTCTATCTGAAGGTGACCCAATATGAAGTCTTTTGTGGTGTGTCGCCACATATTTGGGGTTCATCTCCAGTCTCTCCTGAAGTCTCCACACTCGGCGAGCTTGTGGCTCCTGAAGGATGGAGGCCTGACAATCCATCCAACTTCCCCGTCAACAGAGTGATCCTCTTCATCAGACATCATGTCTATGGTGATGCCCCTCCAGAAGTCCACTTCCTCTGTGGTGGCCAAGGCACTCCTTCTTGCTTCAAGCAGCTGTAAACACAAGTAGTGCTATTAGTACTGCTCTGTAGACACAATAACAATAGACATTTCTGCTGATATATGGGCCAATGACATGACATGCATATTTTTGTGTCTGAGTGCAATATTTCCTTTTAAAACAATTAAATCAGTTCATGGCATATATGACTATATATGCCATATACTATAAAACCTGTTCAGTTTGAATATATTTTCAGTTACATTACAGTGAACCCTATCAGTCTATTGCATTGCAGCCTATTCCAGTTGCTTCTATCCAGTTTTTGATTAATGCATTTATTTACAAATTGGTATGATTATTTTTCTGTATTTAAATGTTTATGTGTTAATGTGTATGTGCAAAATAATTTTATATATAAAATGCATTTCATCAATTTTGAAAATACTTTTTAAAAATACCTGTTAAGAAGCTTTATTTGTCATTGACCCATATACATTTTTTGGACTGGTCCCTCAAATGGACTTGTGTGTGTATGTGTCACACACATACACACACAAGTCCTCTGTGCAATGACAATATAGTAAAATTCTTATAAATCTTACCCTCTTCCTTCTCTGTCTGCTGCGGGCTGAATTCTTAATGGCTGCTGCCTCGTCCGCAAGGTCTGGTTGACTGTACCTGAAGTTCCTCTGGACAGTCTCATAGTATGTCTTACAGGCCGCTGGGAGAAAAAATATATATGTTAGAAAGAATAAAAACTAGCCACGGGAAATTAAATAAAAACAACAAACAAAACACATAAAACCTACATGTTACTTACATAAAAGGACTCCCCTGTCCACACCGTCCATGTCTGGACTTGCAGTCAGGGCTGTCACCAAATGTGAGGTCACTGCCTCATTGTGGGGAGAGGTCAGTCTGTGAAAACAAAATGAATAGGTAAGAGAAGGTATACATTTACTGACATTCAACAGAATACATCCAGGTTTTTTCTTTAAATCTTACCCTTGCTCCGGTTCATAACGCCTGTTATTTCCTTCACTGTTGTGAAGGCGCCGGACCGTTTCCTATAAAATACAAAATAAGTATTGTATAAATAAATAAGACAAAATAAAAGTCCCTTTGGTGAACAAATATATCCAGGCTTAAATACTTTTCCACAATTAATTTTAATGTACTCAAGAGTTGTGCAAAGAGGAAATTCTCTTAAAAATAGCAGACAATTTAATATCTACTTACCGCAATTTTTGGATTGTGCGCTCGTCTTTTTTTCCTGGTGGGTTCTTCTCCTGAAGAAGAGTTTCGGCTGTGCTCCTCCAGGGAAATCAGTCTGGCATTGATGTCAGCCATTTGCTGCCTCACCTCAACTGCAAACTGCGTGAACTGTGTCATGTGTTGATTTAACTGGCGAGACAGCCCACTGACGACATCCAGCAGTTTCTTCTCAAGGTCTGTGGTGGGACTTGGTGGAGGCTGTCTTTCTGTAGCCACTCCCATCATTGACCTTCTATCTGAACCAAGACCAGCCATTATTAAGCAGTTCTTGGTTGTTAATGTCCTGTCAAAAGGTACTACATTCAAAGATGTCGTTGCAAAAGTGTCTTGGCTTCATCCCCATCCGGACAGACATTTTTATGGAAAGCCAGTAGAAGTTTGGAGTTTGCAGGGAACAGACACCTCCCACCCAGCACTGTATATATATATGTAAATATTTTTTGATGTAAACATTCTTCTAAGATAATCTGAACCCTTTGTTCATTTAACATTTTTTGTTGTTTGATACAGATAGTACTGTACTTTCTGTTCTATGTAAACTGTTTTAAACTTATTAAAGGTTAAAAAAGAGAAGTTATTTTCTTGTGTTCCCTTATCTACCATAGTGGAATTTAGCAAGTGTTAATCATACAACCAATGTTATCATGAACAGTTGGTAAAAATGAACAAAATGTTGATACATGTCATTGCTGTGAGTATAAATAGATTCATTACTTTTAACAATTAAATTTATTTAACACACACACACACACACACACACACACACACACACACACACACACACACACGATCCTGATTTGCATTTGTATAGCTCACAGCATTTTCATTTACATGTGAAAACCTCACACGGTCCATGGGGCTGGGGTGGGGGTCAATTGCCAAGTCTTTCTCACCTTGAAACTGCCAGGGATTGAAAATCCACATCAATTCCAGGCAGTTATCGGCAGTTTTCTGTGCTGACTGTAAATTCCTGCGAACAGTCGTTAACTTGAACTTCCAAAGCAATTTACAGTGCCAAGGATTGCCGAAAATCCCACTTTTCATGCAGTGATTGTGGCCAGCCTAAGGCACACCTGTGCAATAATCATGCTGTCTAATCAGCATCTTGATATGCCACACCTGTGAGGTGGGATGGATTATCTTGGCAAAGGAGAAGTGCTCACTAACACAGATTTAGACAGATTTGTGAACAGTATTTGTGAGAAATGGTCTTTTATGTACATAGAAAATGTTTTAGATCTTTGAGTTCAGCTCATGAAAAATGGGAGCAAAAACAAAAGTGTTGCATTTATATTTTTGTTCAGTGTAGTTCCAGTAGTAATGTAGTGTGGTGTATAGTTCTAGTAGTGTTATAGTGTGGTTTATAGTTCCAGCATTAATGTAGTGTGGTTTATAGTTCTAGTAGTAGCAGTAGTTCAGTTTTTTCAATTCAATTCAATTCAATTTATTTATTAAGCCCAATATCACAAATCACAATTTGCCTCACAGGGCTTTACAACATACGACATCCCTCTGTCCTTTGGACCCTCACAGCCGATAAGGAAAAATGTAAATGTAAATGTTCTTTATTTATACAGCCCTTTACAACAACCCTTTTGGTGAACCAAAGTGCTTTACAATAGGTGCAAAAAAAAAAACCAATTAAAAATAAATAGAGGCAATAACAACAATAAAAACAATAAAAGCAATGAAAATAATAAAAGCAATAGGAGCAATAAAATACAATAAAATGAAGTAAAACAGAGTAAAAGTGAAAGAGTCACCACACTACTGGGTATTAAAAGCCATCCTAAATAAATATCAATCAATCAATTTTATTTATAAAGCCCAATATCACAAATCACAATTTGCCTCACAGGGCTTTACAGCATACGACATCCCTCTGTCCTTTAGACCCTCACAGCGGATAAGGAAAAACTCCCCCAAAAAACCCTTTACCGGGGGGAAAAAAATGGTAGAAACCTCAGGAAGAGCAACTGAGGAGGGATCCCTCTTCCAGGACGGACAGACGTGCAGTAGATGTCGTACAGAACAGATCAGCATAACAAATTAACAGTAATCTGTATGACATCCTCTGTAATGACAGTAGCTTACAACAACATTCATGAAAGTAATAATACTGTCATTATAGTTCTGGCTATTGTGGTACAATATGTTGAAAGTATATATTAGTATCAGGCAGTATACATGTATGATAATATCATATGTGTATAATAACAGTAGAAGTATGACTAATGACTAATGATGGCAGCAGCAGCAGCAGGAGGCATCTGGCAGGACCACGGCAGCAGCACAACCACACACGTCACACTATCCAGGCACTGCTGCAATACGAGTTAACCTGAGAGCCAGTGGAGCACAAAGGCTCCGGAGAAGAAGCCGAGTTAGTGACATCCAGAACGGCCGAGTAAACAAGATACAGTAGTAGGATACGAGAGAGAGAGAGAGAGAGAGAGAGAGAGAGCGAGAGCAAGGGCGAGAGAGAGAGAAGGTGCCCGGTGCATTATAGGTGGTCCTCCGGTAGACTAGGCCTAAGTCAGCCTAACTAGGGGCTGGTACAAGGCAAGCCTGAGCCAGCCCAAACTATAAGCTTTATCAAAGAGGAAAGTCTTAAGTCTAGCCTTAAATGTGGAGACGATGTCTGCCTCCTGGACCGTAGCAGGAAGATGATTCCACAGGAGAGGAGCCTGATAGCTGAAGGCTCTGGCTCCTGGTCTACTTTTGGAGACTTTAGGGACCACGAGTAACCCTGCATTCTCAGAGCGCAGAGTTCTGGTGGGATAATATGGCACTATGAGCTCTCTAAGATATGACGGAGCTTGACCATTTAGAGCTTTATAAGTCAACAGTAGGATTTTAAATTCAATTCTGGATTTTACAGGGAGCCAGTGCAGAGAAGCTAAAACAGGAGAAATATGATCTCGTTTCTTAGTTCCTGTTAGTACACGTGCTGCTGCATTCTGAATTAGCTGAAGAGTTTTTAATGATTTCCTAGAGCTACCTGATAAAAGAGAGTTACAGTAATCCAGCCTTGAGGTAACAAAAGCGTGGACCAATTTTTCTGCATCTTTTTGGGTCAAGATAGGCCTAATTTTTGCAATATTACGCAGATGAAAAAATGCAGTCCATGAGGTTTGTTTTAAATGAGAATTAAAAGACAGATCTTGATCAAATGTTACTCCGAGGTTTCTTACGGTAGTGGTAGAGGCCAGAGCAATGCCATCGAGAGAAACTATGTCATCAGATCAAAGAGTCTCTGAGTTGTTTGGGGCCAAGAACAATAACTTCAGTTTTGTCTGAATTTAACATCAGGAAATTGGTGCTCATCCAGGTTTTTATGTCTTTAAGACAATTATGAAGTTTAGTTAATTGATCACTTTCTTCTGGCTTCATCGATAAATACAACTGTGTATCATCCGCATAACAATGGAAATTTATAGAGTGATTTCTAATGATGTTACCTAAAGGAAGCATAGATAGAATAAATAGGATTGGTCCAAGCACAGAACCTTGCGGAACTCCAAAACAAACTTTAGTACGTACGGATGATTCATTATGAACGTCAACAAATTGAAAATGATCAGATAAATAAGATTTAAACCAGCTTAGTGCAGAACCTTTTAGGCCAATTAAGTGTTCCAGTCTCTGTAACAGAATTTCATGGTCAAAAATATTTTTCAAATATGTCTTCAGTCTAGATTTGAAAAGGCCCAGGTCAGAAATGAGGCGCATTTCAACAGGGAGCTTATTCCAAAGCCTGGGAGCAGCGATGGAAAAGGCTTGATCACCCCATTGTTTGTATTTTGACCTGGGCACTTCCAGCAAAAGTTGGTTTGACGATCTTAGCGCTCTTCCAGGTTCCCGAACAGTTAAAAGCTCAGTTAAGTACACTGGGGTGAGACCATGAAGAGCTTTAAAAACAAACAGTAAAATTTTAAAATCAATCCTGTACTGGACGGGAAGCCAGTGAAGGGATTTAAGAACAGGAGTGATGTGCTCTCGTTTGTTAGTGCTGGTTAAAAGACGGGCCGCAGCATTTTGCACCAGCTGGAGGCGACCAAGAGAAGCCTGGGAGACACCAACATAGAGAGCATTACAGTAATCCAGTCTAGAGCTTATAAGAGCATGGATGGCCATTTCAAGGTTGCGCTGACTTAAAAACATTTTAACTTTGGCCAGGAGACGAAGCTGGAAAAAACTAGTTCGGACAACACTGTTTATTTGTTTGTCGAATTTAAGGTCCGAGTCAAGAAACACTCCCATTTTTCTGACATTTTGACTGAGTGTTGGAAACAAGGTTCCAAAGCCAGCCGTCCCTGTGTCCCCAAACATGATGCACTCTGTTTTACCATCATTAAGGTGAAGAAAATTCTGAGCCAACCACTGCTTAATTTCAGCCACACAGGAAGGCAAAGAACTCTGCGCACTTAGACTGTTTGGCTTCACTGGCAGATAAATTTGCAGATCATCTGCATAACAGTGAAAGGAGAGGTTGTTCCTGGCTATAATTGACCCAAGAGGCAACATATACAAAGAAAAAAGAATAGGGCCAAGAATAGACCCCTGTGGGGCCCCACAGGAGAGAGGAGCACTTAAAGAGGACAAGTCACCAACCATAACAGAGAAGGTTCTGCCAGATAAGTATGATTCAAACCACTTCAGTGCTGTACCGCGAATGCCAACATAATCACACAGGCGTGACAGGAGGACTGAGTGGTCCACCGTGTCAAAGGCAGCTGAGAGGTCAAGTAACACTAACACAACCAGAGATTTGGTATCCACTGCCCGTGCAATATCGTTATGTACTTTTAACAGCGCAGACTCAGTGCTGTGACGAGACCTAAACCCAGGCTGGAACTTCTCAAGGACTGAGTTGTTTCCCAGAAATGACTGTAATTGATTAAAAACAACTTTTTCTAAAACCTTGGAAAGAAAGGGCAAATGGGAAACAGGTCTAAAATTTCACATCACTGAGGGGTCAAGATTAGGCTTTTTAAGAAGGGGCCTGACCACAGCATGTTTAAAGGAGGCTGGGACAGTTCCTAGTCCAAGACAACTGTTAATAAGAAAAAGTAGACTAGGCCCCACAGTGTTAAAAACCATTTTCAGCACCTTGGGAGGGACAATATCCACTGGGCAATTTGTAGGCTTTTAGGATTTAACAATGTTACTTAGAAAGGAGAGGGAAACCATGTCAAACTGGTTGAACACAGCAGAGTGAGTAGGAGCAACAAGCAAGTCCTTATTAAGATTCAAGTTACAACATTTACTGATGTCTTGTCTGACAGACTCCACTTTGTCAACAAAATAGCAAAGAAACTTCTCACAAGTGGCGATTGAGACATCAGTCAGAGCAGAGGTGCATGAGTTCACAGCAGCATTGATTGTGTTAAATAAAACCCTGGGACAATGATTGCTGCTAGAAATAATGTTAGAGAGGTACTGAGATTTTGCTTCACGTACAGCCTTCTGATAATCAGCAAGGGAAACCCTTAGCATTTCCAGAGACACTTGCAATTTGTCCTTTTTCCATCTGCGTTCTGCCTGCCTCCAGCGTTGCCTAACGGCGCAGGTGGTGTCATTCAACCAGGGATCTGTTCTTGGCTTGGCGGATTTTCGCCTAAAAGGTGCGACCAAATCCAGGATCCCAGTGCAGGTGGAGTGGAAGAAGGAGAGAAAGTCGTCGGAACATGGAGGGGAAACCAAGCCATCCCAGGCAAACAGCTGTGAGTCCTTGAAAGCAGCGGTAAATTCATCGGCAGTGGAGGGAGTGATAATTCGCCGTTGCCAAGATGGAGCAAGAGGTTTGCTCCTTGATTGGGGGGCTATCAGTTCAAAAATAACAGGGAAATGATCTGAGATTGCAGTCTCAGAAATTTCTTTGTTTTTTTATCCACTGACTGAGTTAGATTAAAACTTTGTCATATTTTGGTAGAAAGTCTGCCAAAAATTCAGAAAACTCCTGAAGAAAGTTTTATTATATATAGTTATATATATATATATAGTTTTATTATTATATTTTGGAGGGCGATAGACAACAGCACACAACACGGGACTTGCAAACTCCATCACAAACAGTTGCAGTTCAAAAGAGGAGTATGCATCTGCAGGAAGACGCCAGCATTTAAAACTGTCCTTGAACACAACAGCAAGCCCCTGTCCTCGCCCCGACGCTCGCGGGGAGCTGAAGAAAGAACAGCTGGATGGGAGGAGCTCAGAGAAGACGCTGTTGTCACCTGGTTTCAACCAGGTTTCAGTCAAAAGGAGGAAATCCATCCATCAGGAAGTAGAAGAACAGTAGAAGTATGACTAATGATAACAGCAACAGCAGAAGGCATCTGGCAGGACCACGGCAGCAGCACGACCACACAGGCACTGCTGAAATACGAGTTAACCTGAGAGACAGTGGAGCACAAAGGCTCCGGAGAAGAAGCAGAGTTAGTGACATGCAGAATGGCCGAGTTAGCAAGATGCAGTGACAGGACACGAGAGAGAGAGAGAGAGAGAAGGTGCCCGGTGTATTATAGGGGGTAGAATGTAACCATGTGTGTGTGTCAGCTAAACGTAACCACGTGTATGTGATGGCTAAACATAACCACGTGTGTGTCGGCAAAATGTAACCACGTGTGTATCTGGGATGTGTTACTTACCCTCTGCAACGCCTTCCTATCAGTAGCTGAGCACCCAGCATACCACACTATGATGCGGTAGGTAGTGATGTAGTGTGGTTTATAGTTCTAGTAGTGATGTAGTGTGGTTTATAGCTCCAGTAGCTGTGTTTCCTGTCTCAGTCCTGATGTACTGACTGTGTTTCTGACGGGATTTAAAGTTGCAGTCAGTGTAAAATCACCATCGGCATTCTGATCACGTCTCTGCTGCATTCGGCTCCAGCTGACGTTCAAAGAGAATACTCGATGTCTTTATTAACATTAACAGCACCTGGTTGGCCAACGTTAATAATTCAGCAGCTGCTTGATTGGATGTATAAATATTACACCACTGTTTCCCTACTGTGACAGACAGACAGACAGACCATCATGGGTGTCAGAAAAACACTCATCCATGCAGAGTATTTATGAACAGGCAAACAACATTACGTCTCATGTCCTACACAGAGAGTATGAGTTACTACCTAGGTTCAGAGTTACTTGCTGTAAACTTAATAGATTTAAAAATTCTTTTGTCCCAATGTCTATCAAGCTCTTAAATACTAGCATGTAAAGGCCATTGTTTTTGTTTTTGTTCTTTATTAGTGGCATTCAAGGCTGGAATGCTCTCAACTTTTGCGCACTTCTGCACTTTAAAGGCTACTGTTTCTAAATTGTCTGTGTATATATATATATATATATATATATATATATATATTTTTTTTTTTTATCTTATTCCTTTGTGATCTTTTGTGATCATGCATGTGTGAGGCAATTTTTCTAGCTTCTGATTGTCTGTTGATGTCTGTTTGTATGTTGTTATGGAACTGAATGCTTTCTGTGGCTGCAGCATGGGTGAACAAGCCCAGGACAAATTTCCCACTTGTGGGACAATAAAGTTCATCTTATCTTATCTTATCTAGACAGAATTACAGACAGACAGACAGACAGAATGACAATCATCATGTTAATGAGGAGTGTGAGCTCATTAACTCGTTCACTGACCTGATGATGTGACTTGTTGGTGGAGCAGTTACCCATCAGCCCTCTGTGCTGTTAGCTGCAGGTTATAAACTGTTAATCTGTCGTTCTTCGCATTTCACAATTCTTTGTCCTTCATGTTTTGACTAAAGGTTTTTTTCTCCATCAAGAGACTCCGCCCCTGACGGAGGTGAGACAAACACACACCTGGCGGGCTGGAGGTCGATGGCGGGTGGTTGCAGCTCGACACGCCATCAGTCGTCCCAGTCAATCACTGACAGACACAGTACCATCGGACATCACCAGAGAGTCAGGCATCAGCAGAGAGTTGGGCATCAGCAGAGCACCAGACATCAGCAGAGAGTCAGGCGTCAGCAGAGCATCGGACATCAGCAGAGCATCGGACATCAGCAGAGCACTGGACATCACCAGAGAGTCAGGCGTCAGCAGAGAGTCAGGCATCAGTAGAGAGTCAGGCGTCAGCAGAGCATCGAACATCAGCAGAGGCAGCAGCAGAGAGTCGGGCGTCAGCAGAGCATCGGACATCAGCAGAGCACTGGACATCAGCAGAGCACTGGACATCAGCAGAGAGTCAGGTGTCAGCAGAGCATCGGACATCAGCAGAGAGTCAGGCGTCAGCAGAGAGTCAGGCTTCAGTAGAGAGTCAGGCGTCAGCAGAGCATCGGACATCAGCAGAGAGTCAGGCTTCAGTAGAGAGTCAGGCGTCAGCAGAGCATCGGACATCAGCAGAGAGTCAGGCTTCAGTAGAGAGTCAGGCTTCAGTAGAGAGTCAGGCTTCAGTAGAGAGTCAGGTGTCAGCAGAGCATCGGACATCAGCAGAGAGTCAGGCTTCAGTAGAGAGTCAGGCGTCAGCAGAGCATCAGACATCAGCAGAGCGTAGGACATCAGTAGAGAGTCCGGCGTCAGCAGAGCATCGGACATCAGCAGAGAGTCGGGCGTCAGTAGAGAGTCAGGCGTCAGCAGAGCATCAGACATCAGCAGAGCGTAGGACATCAGTAGAGAGTCCGGCGTCAGCAGAGCATCGGACATCAGCAGAGAGTCGGGCGTCAGTAGAGAGTCGGGCGTCAGCTGAGAGTCAGGCGTCATCAGAGCGTAGGGCGTCAGCAGAGAGTCGGGCGTCAGTTGTAGCTTCAAGTCTCTGGCTGATGTCGCTCTTAGTGTGAACGCAGCATCAGAGCTGCAGGCGGCTGCAGAACTTCCTCTCAGAGCTTCACACGGTGACAACTCCTTCTTCTTTGTTGGTGCTGACACTGACAGGAGTGATGATGAGGAGCAGCAGGTAAACATCAGATTTGTCATCAGCTTTATTGAACTGAATCAGTGTCACCTGACGACAAGAAAATTTTTCCGTTATCCTTTTTTTCTGGCATTCTGCAAAAAACAGACTCCTCCCACATAGATGGGAGGAAAAGAGAGGCCGCGCTTCACATGTGCAGAACATGTAGTTTTTACTGCTGAGTCTTGTTGGACAGTTGGGTCTGAAAACAGGTCAGGCCATCTGGTGACACCATCCCGTGACACCAGTCAGTCATAGTGGGTGGGTCTTGATTTAACCATTCTCTCATGGTTGTTTATGTGCCGTGTTATCTCAAAAATGGCCGTCCTGGTGAGGCGGAGGAGCTGCTGTGGTGTCCTTCCTGAGAACGATGTCAATGGTGTTTATGTGGAGCGTCGGCGGAGCTGAGAGAGATGATGTCACACAACATGATCAGACAACACCAAACTAAAAATGAACTGTTCGCTTCAGTTTCACTTTGTCGCTCTAACAAACTGTTGGACTTCCTGCCTTCCTTTGAACACCACAAACCTCTGAACTCTGCTCAGTAATGAGAGCGCTTGCTGTGAGGCATCCATCTTGAAATCTTTAACCCATCCTGTCACAATGATGACGCCCACGCTGCCTTCATCTCTCTGCTCATTAAGACAGTGGTGGTTAGAGCTGGGGGAGTCGTCAGCGAGGTTTAATGAGGCCCGGCAGCGAAATGCCGGCCGCTGTGCCTCATTAAGCCTCAGTGACGATACTTAAGGTGACCGGGGGCACCGCCCACTGCCACAGCTCTCACCACCACACCACCGCCTCCCGCTGAGAGAGAGGAAGACGAGGGTGAGCGCAGCCAGACTCCCTGCAGACAGATAGCGAGTTTAACTACAGTTTGACTCTGAACACGTAACACACACACACACACACACACACACACACACACACACACACGCACACACAGAGTCCTGACACCTGACTTCAGGTATGTGTGTGTGTGTGTGTGTGTGTTTGTGTGTGTGTGTGTGTGTGAGCTGTTCCTGTATGTGTTTGTTTTATTGACCCTGTATGTGTTTGTTTTATTGACCCTGAGTGGGCAGAGCGAACCGACAGGGATCAAACATCCTGCTGACTCACAACAGAAACGTCAAACTGAATAGACTATGCCCACTGATGAGCCCTCCTGCAGGTGATGGGCGGGGCTTATGATGGTGCACAGTATGATGTAATGATGAGTCATGGTTACATTGTGTGCACTGTCATCACAGTTAGTCATTCTGAGAGTTAGCATGTTAGCATAGCACAGCATAGTTAGCACTTCCTGTTCCCTAGACCTGAAGCTTATATTTTTGTAAAGTTTCTTTGAATGAACTTTATTTAACATGAAATTAATGATGTCTTTCTGCTGGATCTTCTGTTTTCTCGCTCCCCAAAGGGGGCATGGCCATCACTTGTGTGATCAATCAATTACTGGGTACTGGGAATATAATTTATGGAAATCCAAATCCAAGATGGCAGCATGTCCTTTGTCTCTGTCATGTGTCTGTTTGTTTTAGTGTTTTTTTAGTGTTTTTTAAGGATTTTTACCTAAGGTTTTTGCGCTGACGAATGGCCAACTCTTAAAGGTCTGTGGACTGTTTTACGTTTTGTCTGCTTTGGAAGGCTGCTCTGCCTTGTACGCTCTGGCCTGCTCGTTCTGCTTGTGAATTGGTTTGCTAGCCGTGGCTTGCTCTGAGCTTTTTGGAACTGTGAGGTGTGATTGACTTTCTGCCTGGAGCTGCTGTGGCGGGGCTCGAGGCTGGTCCTGGATTACAGCAGCATACAGCAGTTTTTTATACACTGCTTTGGGGCCTGGGATCCTCCTCACCCATCCTGCACTGCTTCTGAGGCCTGTTCCATCCACCCTGCTCTGCAGCCTGAAGCCTGCTTTACAGTATTACCCTGCTCTGCAGCCTGCGGCCTCCCCATCCACCTTGCTTTGCAGCTTGAGGCCTTTCCATCTACCCTGCTCTGCAGCCTGGAGCCTGCTTCATTACCTTGTTCTGCAGCCTGCGGCCTGCTTCATCACCCTGCTCTGCAGCCTGAGGCCTGCTTCATCAACCTGCTCTGCAGCCTGAGGCCTGCTTCATCAACCTGCTCTGCAGCCTGCGGCCTGCTCCATCCACCCTGCTCTGTGATACACCGCTTCCTGCACGCCATTTTCTCTCCTGGGACTGAACTGTGTGCAGGTACTATGCATTCTCTCTTCTTGGTCCTCATCACTACTGTGACTCCCTTGGACTTTGGATTAACTACCTACCATGGGGAGTGCACACCAGCTACTGTGCTTTCTCCCCCAATTACTCCAAACCCTGAAACTAATAACTTGCTCAGTGAACGAAGTGAACAAGTGCTGACCCATTCTTATATGGACCCTTTTATTTTTGCACAATGGTTATGTCTTGTTTGCACCTCTGTCTTAGAATCAACTTCATATTGTCCGATAAGTCTCTTGTCATGTTGCATGTTAGACTACACTCTAAAACAGAAACACCTAGCAACCTTGAAATTACTAGGAAAAGATTTCTGTTGTTTATTTTACTTTTGATTTCTGGTATCCAGCCTAATCCTGGTCCTGGTACTGCTATTTGTAACACACCTGCTGAATTTCAGGATAGGACCGGGTTAGGTTTAATCCATCTGAATATTCGTAGTCTACCTTCAAAGTTTGATATGCTGCACATCTGGGCAAAATCAACTGATGCAGATGTCATTGTTCTGTCTGAAACGTGGCTTAGTAAATCTTACTCTGATAAAGCCATCTCCATTAAAGGGTATAATGTATTTAGGGCCGACCGTCCCAAGAAAGGGGGCGGGGTTGCAATTTATTGTAAATCAAAATTTAATGTAAATGTCCTGCAGTCCAAATCAATTAGTAAACAGTTTGAGTTCTTAGCCATAAATCTTGAAATTTCAAATGGGTTCTTCATCACTGTTGTGGGCTGCTATCTGGGGCGCCGTAAAGGGGGGGTAAAGGAGACGGATTCTAGGGGCCCATGATGGAGGGGGGCCCAGAGAGGCCCCTAATGATGATGAAATTATAATAAAGAAAAAAATAATGACACTAAGTTATTAACTAACATATAATCACACATGTTTTATTTTCCATGTCCTGGTAACAATACCTTTATTTGTTTTGGAAGCATCAACCCCTGCAGGGCCCCCCCTTCCCCCCCTCTATTTACGTAAAATGGTTCAGTCCGACTGGATCAGCTGCAGGTAGCGCACAGGCGATTTGTCACAGACAGCGCCACAGCGGGCAAAGCGGAGGAGACAGCAGTATGCCTCAAAACTGGGGTGCCGAAAAGGGGGGAAAAAGGAGAAGGATTCTAGGGGTCCATGATTAAGAGGGGCCTAATAAAATTATAATACTGACAAAAAATAATATGACACTAAGTTATTAACTAACTAATAATCACAAATATATTTTATTTACAATGTACTGGTAACAACAACTTTACTTCTTTTTGAAACATTAACACCCGCCCTCTCTATTTACATAAAATGGTTCAGTCAGACTGGATCAGCTGCAGTGCGCTGGTAATTTGTCACAGACAGCGGGTAAGGAGGCGACGGCAATATGCCTCAAAAATCAGGTAGCCAAAAACAGAAAGAAAGGAAGCTAGGAGAGGAGAAAGAAGCAAAGGGTCGACAGTATGTCACCTGTGAGTCTACAGTTTTGGAGATAAATTAGACCTACAAGAGGAAACAGTGAGCAGTGGGGGATTGTTAGTGAAAATCACATTTTCTTTTGTTATTTTTGGTCAAATCACTGAAAGCAAACAAAATGGTGGGAGGCCACCTGAAACGGTGGCTATGATGCTATTAGAATAGTTAGGCTACATTATAGGAAATACTATATAATTTATGTAGGCTATGTCACATACACTCTACAGAGCCAGGTCCAGGATCCTCTTCAGGTTTGTCAGGGAGGAATGTGGCATTCCAGGAAGAGATTGTTCTTTTTTCACAAATATGGGAATGATAGTCAAAAATACCATCAAAATGCATAGTTTTATGTAAAATAACATAAAAATTTTTCGACGGCCTCACAGCCAGCTGTGTATAGGGCCCGGTAAAAATTCTTTTCATGGGGCCCAAAATCCCTGGCGGCGCCCCTGGCTGCTATAGACCCCCATCAGCCACTGCTGAAGCGCTAACTTCTCTGAATCAGCTTTTAGCTGACCTGCACTATAATGAAATAATATTAACCAGTGATCTCAATTGGGATTGGCTAAATTCTAAATCCAATGCCTTCAAAGATTCCTGTGTTTCATTAAATCTTACACAGCTCATTGAAAGCCCCACACACCCCAATTTGAAGTGTCCTGACAAATCATCTTTAATTGACTTGTTTTTGACTAATGCTCCACACAAGTATTCTATGTCAGGTGTCTTTGCAAATGACATAAGTGACCGCTGTGTGATTGCTGCAGTCAGAAATGCCAAAATTCCAAAATCCAAACCTCGTATTTTGATAAAACGTAATATGAAGGCCTTTGTTGAACAGGGGTTCTTCTATGATTTATATAATACTAACTGGGACCGTATTGAATTAATTGATGATGTAGAGACTGCATGGCAATTCTTCTCTGAGGGTTTCTCTTCCCTGCTTGATAAGCATGCTCCATTCAGAAAATATAAGGTCAAGGGGAGGGATAATCCCTGGTTCACATCTGACTTAGCCGATTTACTGCATAATAGAAATCTTGCCTGGGCTAAGGCCAGAAAGACTAAGTCTGAGGCAGATAAACTCATATTTAGGCAACTCAGAAATCGTTTTACCTTTCTTATCAAAAAAGCAAAGTCCAGTTTTTATCTTTCTGCATTAACGAAAAATTCAAACGACCCTAAAAATGTTTGGAAAGTGATCAAATCTATCTCTGCCACTGATAATCATTGCGAACTCCCATCCTGTATTGTTAATGACGCTACTACTGTAACTGACAGGGCTACTATACTTGATAGTTTTAATAATCATTTTTCTGCCTCTGGTTCCCTATTCTCTAGGTCTTCTTCCACAATTGCTATGCCTGCCCTTGATCTTGTGTCTTCTGCCCTAGATGTTGGTAACATGTCTCTAGGCCATATCTCTGCTGGTCAGCCTTCCTTTGTTTTTAGGTTGTTCTCAGTGGAAGAGGTCCATAGAGCTCTTCTCTCTCTCGACATTTCTAAATCTGCAGGCCCAGACCACTTGGAACCATATTTTTTAAAGCTAGCTGCTGATTTTATTGCCAAACCTCTCCAATATCTTTTTAATCTTTCTATCACTACGAATTGTATTCCTGAAATTTGGAAAGTTGCTTATGTCCTTCCCCTTTTGAAAGGAGGGGACCCTACTTGTTTAAATAATTATCGACCTAACTCCAAGTTGTCCATCCTGTCGAAGGTCCTCGAAGGTCTAGTAAATGACCAGTTGAAGGATTTCCTTCATACTTACAACATTCTTTCCCCATATCAATCCGGCTTAAGGAAACAACATAGTACAACTACAGCCACCCTCAAACTTACCAATGATATAATAGACTGGCTGGATCATAAGAAATTTTGTACAGCTCTCTTTGTTGACCTTTCTAAGGCCTTCGACACAGTCGATCATTCTATTCTGATATGACGACTGTTTGACATAGGTCTATCTGAGCAGGCCGTTGGTTGGTTTGATAATTATTTGTCAAATAGAAAACAATGTGTTTATTTTGAAGGCAGCTCATCTACTCTGCTAAGTTTTTCTACCGGTGTGCCTCAGGGCTCAGTTCTGGGCCCGATTTTGTTTGTTATTTATGTAATTACATTGGGCAGAAACATCCCAAATGCCAAATTTCATTTTTATGCTGATGACACGGTTATATACTGTTGTGGCTCCACTCTTGCCGAGGCCCTTGGCAATTTACAGATTGCTTTTAACCTTGTGGAAAGTCAGCTCATTGAATTAAGACTTGTCTTAAATGATGCCAAAACTAAACTGATGATATTTTCCAATGGCAGGGAAGTACCTGTGTCTCCCAGCATTTTGTCATTACAAGGGTGTGAGATTGAACTTCTGTCCTGTTATAAGTATCTCGGCATTTTAATTGATGATCGGCTTTCTTTTAAACCACATGTAGAAAACCTGGTAAAAAAAATTAAGACTGAAATTGGGATTCTTTTTCCGCCACAGATCTTGTTTTTCTTTTTCTACCAGGAAAAAGCTGGTTGCTGCCACCTTCCTCCCTGTACTACTCCCTGTATTATGGCGACCTCTTATATATGTATGCCCCTGCAAATTGTCTGCGTTCTTTGGACACCGTGTATCATGGTGCCTTAAGGTTTGTCACTGGATGTAAAGCCCTCACTCACCATTGCACTTTATATGCTGAGTTGAGTGGCCATCTCTGGCAGCACGCCACTTTATACATTGGCATATTTTTATTTATAAAGCCATCTTGGGTCTGCTCCCCCAATATTTATGTAATTATTTCTCTAAATCCCAAAGCAATTACCGCTTGCGTTCTAATGAGCTTTATGTATTAAACGTGCCCAAAGTTAATTCTGAATTTGGTAAGCACTGCTTTAAGTATGCTGCACCTGCTGCTTGGAATGCACTGCAGAAAACTCTAAAGTTAAAGGAGCTCATCAACCTTGGATCTTTGAAAACTCGTGTGAGAGAAATTGGAGCAGCTTCATACTGCACTTGTTCTTGTTTTAATGTGAATCCGGAGTTTTAGTCCTGTTGCTTCTACTCTGTAATGTATTTTTCTCTCTGTTGCTGTGTGATTTCTGTCTGTCTTATAAATGTTGCAACTTTTCTATGCTGCTGTCTTGGCCAGGCTTCCCTTGAAAAAGAGATCATTGTGTCTCAACGGGACCGACCTGGTTAAATAAAGGCAATAATAATAATAATAATAATAATAATAATTTTCAATTTTATTTATAAAGCCCAATATCACAAATCACAATTTGCCTCACAGGGCTTTACAGCATACGACATCCCTCTGTCCTTTGGACCCTCACAGCTGATCAGGGAAAAAACAAAAACAAAAAAAAAAACAGTAGAAACCTCAGGAAGAGCAACTGAGGAGGGATCCCACTTCCAGGATGGACAGACGTGCAATAGATGTCGTACAGAACAGATCAACATGATAAATTAACAGTAATCCGTATGACACAATAAGACAGAAAGAGAGAGAGACAGAGAGAGAGATGCAGGACAGACGGTAATGACAGTAGCTTACAACAACGTTAATGAAAGTAATAATATCATAATTAATAATAGTATATTAATATCTGATAGTATACATGTGTGACAATAATCATATGTGTATAATAACAGCAGAAGTATGACTAATGATAACAGCAGCAGCAGGAGTCTCCTCTCTTCAGATATGGCAGAATATGTCAACTTCCAACTTGCTATGGTGAGATACATGTAAAAATGTAAGAATTTAGTCACACAGATTTGTTTTTTTCCACTGATATAAAAATTAATATAAAATACAGGCACATAGAAGGACATGGAATGATGGTAAATCTGGTCTCCTATGTCCGAATTTCATGTTCATTGGTCAGTGTGAACTGGTAATAATGGCCGAGCCCTCCGCCTCAAACATTTGGTCGAGTGTCCCTTTATTTCACAAATCCAAGGTGGCAACCCTAGTTAATCGCCAATTCCTTTCAAATTTTCGCAATATTTGTTTTAACTTACGGGTTTGAGAGTTATACCAAGGAGCGAACTTTCTTTGCTTTGTTAAAGAAAGAAAGAAATCAAAAGAAATCAAAAGTAATCAAATAATGATCCGATAGTGAGGGATTCTGTTGAAAGACTGTTAGGTTATCAATTTCAATTTCATGCGTCAGAACTAGATCGAGGGTATGGTTAAAACAGTGAGTGGGTTCATGTACACCCTGACTGAAGCTAATGGAGTCTAATAATGACATAAACACTGTAACCAGGGAGTCATTATCAACGTCGACATGAATGTTAAAATCGCCTACAATAATAACTTTGTCTGATTCAAGAACTAAACTGGATAAAAACTCTGAGAATTCAGAAACAAATTCAGAATACGGGCCAGGAGCACGGTACACTATAACAAATAAAAATGGCTGCGAAGTTTTCCAGGTCGGATGTAAAAGACTAAGAACGAGGCTTTCAAATGAATTATAGTCTAGTTTAGGTTTAGGGCTGATTAACAGACTAGAGTTAAAAATGGCTGCAACTCCCCCTCCTCGGCCACTGCCTCGAGGAATGTGGGTATTATTATGACTGGGAGGAGTGCATTCATTTAGACTGACATATTCATCTTGACACAGCCAGGTTTCAGTGAGACTGAGTAAATCAATATGATTATCTGATATTAATTCGTTTACTAACACTGCTTTAGACGCTAGAAACCTGGGCCCATATTCACAAAGATTCTCAGAGTCCTCTCAGAGAGCTCCTAACTTAGCCTAAAAATTCCTTGCAAGGAATCTTAGCTTAAGAGTGACTCAAGAAGTTTCTGAGAGCAACTCTGAGCAAGGAGGGGACAGAAACTTTTATCTTAGTGAGGAGGTGTGGCTGACCCCGTTGCTAGGTATGACGCAGTCTTCTAAAAGCTGTGATCAGTTGTTACAAAGAAAAAAACAAATGCGCTCCTAGTAATGAATGGATAGTGAAATCAACCGATCATAGAACTTAGACTGTATTAAGAAATGTGTAATCGTGAAAATACTTTTATGTCATGATGATGACACTCAGCAAAATTAAATTAATTGTTACACAGCTTCAAAATGTTTGAACACACCTCATTCACATGCCAATTATTTTATTGATTTGCTTATTGTTATGTTTACTCGCCATGCTGGTAATTTTACTACTTAATCTATTTGATATTAATGGTGGACGCAGACTCAGCTGTCAGCAATTACTATGATTGCTGGCCTCCTTGTAAAAAGCGGTTTGATTTGGCAGAAAAACCAAAACAACGAACGAAATGGAGAAAAAAATAATGAGAAAGCCGAACTGGAGAGAAGAGCAGTGCCTGCTGTTGGCACAGCTCGTGGAGGAGAACAAAGGAGTTTTAAGAGGGAAATTCGGTCCCGGGATCACGGCACAAGGGAAGAGGTAGACTTGGGAGCACATTGCCCGACAAATCAATCCGTCGTTCCCTCTCCTTTTACGCACAAGTGATGAGTGTGAGAAGCGCTGGTACGTGCTGCAATCCAAAGCAAGCGTTATTGCGTTACTACGCTGGCTGGGAAATGTAAGCTCATCCCTGATGAGGTCAACCACAAACATAATCTCTGCACGATCAAGCCGGTAGCATCTTATTAAATCACTGTCATTCAATATACGGAGAGTATCCCTCCTTCCTCTCTGTCTTTCCGCCATCTTCTCTGTTCTTGGGGAGTTTTTCCTTTTCCGTTGTGAGGGTCTAAAGGACAGAGGGATGTCGTATGCTGTAAAGCCCTGTGAGGCAAATTGTATTTGTGATATTGGGCTTTATAAATAAAATTGATTGATTGATTGATTAAGACACTCTTAGGCTTTTTAAAAGTCCTCCTCCCTCCTCTTATCAGTTTTTCACGTGAGGAGCTTTCTTAAGGCCTAAGATGCTTTGTGAATAACTTTTATCTTACCAAGGGAAAATTCTAAGAAAAATCTTAGAACTCAAGGAATTCTAAGATTTTTCTTAGAATGACGTCACTAAGAGCTACTTTTAGTCTTAGGATTCTTTGTGAATACAGGCCCTGATATTTAACAGTCCGCATTTGATTCTCCTGTTTTGTCTTTCTGTCACAGAAGCGGTTTTAATTTTTATGAGGTTGTTATGCACAACTGCTCTCTGTTTAATTTTAGATTTAGATAATTTAGGTGGTCGGGGGAAAACTATGAAAACTATGGGTGGGTAATTGCACTAGAAGCTCAGAGAAGCATATAGGACTGCAACTCTGAGTCCTGATCTCAACTCTGGGTTGTCAGGGATTTGAACCACTAATAAAATTTGCCAGGTTCCTAGAAATGAGAGCAGCTCCATCCAAAGTGGGATGAATGCCGTCTCTCTTAATGAGACCAGGTTTTCCCCAGAAAGTTTGCCAATTATTAACGAAACCCACATTGTTTGCTGGACACCACCTGGACAGCCAGCGATTAAATGATAACATGCGGCTAAACATGTCATCAGAGGTCAGATTAGGGAGGGGTCCAGAGAAAACTACGGAGTCCGACATCGTTTTTGCATATTCACACACCCAGGCAATATTAATTTTAGTGACCTCCGATTGGCGTAACCGGGTGTCATTGCCACTGACGTGAATAACAATCTCACTGAATCTACGATTAGCTTTAGCCAGCAGCTTTAAATTTGATTCAATGTCGCCTGCTCTGGCTCCAGGGATACTTTTGTCTATGGCCGCTGGTGTTGCTAACTTCACGTTCCTCAGAATAGAGCTGCCAATAACCAGAGTTTTATCCTCAGCGGGTGTGTCGCTGAGTGGGGAAAAGCGGTTGGAAACGTGAACAGGCTGGTGGTGAGCCGTGGGCTTCGGCTTGGAGCTACGCTTCTGGCGAACATTTACCCAACCTCCTGGCTGAACGGGTGTTACCGGTGGACCGCTAGCGGAGGCTATGCTATGTGGCTCCGTACTGGCTACAGGGGACTGGCTAACTACCGCAGCTACTGAATGGTTTTCCATGGTGCAGAGCCGTGCTTCTAATTCACTAAGCCTCGCCTCCAACGCAGCAAATAAGCTACACTTCTTACAATTACCACTGTCGCTAAAGGAGGCAGAGGCATAGCTAAACATTTGGCACACCGAGCAAGAAAGAGCAGAGGGAGAAGCCATCGCTAGCTGTTAAGCTAATGTAGCTACCAAGGCTAGTAATGTGTAAACAACAGCTAAGAGATTAGCAGGGAAGTCGTAAAAAGGAGGAGAGCTATAAGTGCTTAAACAGAACTAGTGTGGGTTAAGATTTGAAGTAGATGTTAAAGCAACTGAAGTGAAAAAGCAGAAAGCAGGCTAGTAGGATTCACTAGAGCAGCACAGAGACGCTGTCACAGAAACGCCGGAAATGACACAACCCGCTTACTGCAATACGTCAGCACATGTGGTCTGATGTAGTGCAGGGATTCCCAAAGTGTGGTGCGCACACCCCTGCCACCAGGGGGTGTGCGAGATGAAAAATGTAATGGTGATCTGGTGTAATTAATATTAAGCCTACAATTACAGTGTTGTTTTTTAAGTGGGATTTTTCCATACAATAAAAAATATGAACAATAAACATTTCCTTTGTAATCCCTTTTATTTTAAATCAACGTAGAAGAAGACAGCCGCTGTCTTCTTCTACGCACTGTAGGCTATATGCGTGCCAACTCATTTCATTCATTCTTTCAAATATGCTTAACTGGCTGAAATCAGGGAAACTGTCAAGTGGGACGTCTCATGACAAAGTTGTCAGTCATGAAGGAGGAGAGGGACCAAGAGAGAGTGAGGATTTGGAGGCAACAGAGACGGAGAGAATAGGAACGGATCCGAGAGAAGAAAATGAGCGGTAGTCAGGAAAAGATGCGCCGGAGGAAACCGAAGAGGAGGGAAGGAGAGCGCAAAAAAGAGGTGATGAGGGTGAACACCAGACGGGGAAAAAAAGAAGGAAATATGATGAAAATTATGTGGGTCTGGGCTTCACTTGGATCGGCGATACAGATTGCCCAAAGCCTCAGTGCGTGGTGTGTAGTGAGGTTCTAGCAAACAGCTGTCTGAAGCCTTCTTATCTCCGTCGTCACCTGCACACGAAACATGGCAATATAAGTCAAAAGCCCCTTACATTTTTTAAAACAAAGTTGGAGGAGTTGCAGAAAAGCCCAAAAAAAAAAGCAGTTTCATTGATGCATTGGGTCTACGAAAGACGCATTACGGGCTTCATATCTGCTCAGTTACAGAGTAGTGAGAAAGGGGCTGCTGCACACAATTGCCGAAGACGTGTGTTTGCCAGCGGCCAAAGAGATGGTGGAGTGTATGATTGGAGAGAAAGAGGCAAAAAAGTTGGACATGATTCCTGTGTCCAATAACACTGTGTAACTTCATTGCAATTTAATTCAATGTACTGTCGTTCTAATTTCCATAACCGTTGTGTTATGATGATGTTGATGTTAGCTCCACGATCATTTAATATTGCTGCAATTTTTCTTTTACGCGGCTGAAAATATAACATTTATGTCAAAATCGTGCTTTCTGTTACTGAGCCTGTGTCTGTCACTTTGTTGCATTATATTGAAACTTTGTTGATGTTGTTATTGTCATGCGTGTGGTTATTTGCGCATGATTAAACATGAGTCTTTATATGGCGATTAAACAAAGCTTTGCTGTGTTTTTTTTCCTTCTTCTTTTTGAAGGGGGGATTGGGGGTGCGTCAACCTGGTTGGGACATAGAAGGGGGTGCGCTGCAAAAAAGTTTGGGAACCACTGATGTAGTGGATAAATTAGAACAGTGTACTCTGGGAGTCGGAGTTGAGTTTTGTCCGTAGTTTTTCTGTGACCTTTGACCTTTGTCGGATAAACACAGTGTAGATACAAACAGGTCGGCTCACAGAATGATGATGACATTTTAAATTTAAACGACTTTAAGACATTAGCGTGAGCAGTTTAAAAAAATAGTGACTTCCTCACACAGCAGGAAAGGCTACAGGTTTACAGTCCTGCCTTCAAAACCATCAATTCAGCTCTGCTTCAGGACTGACCCTGAGGATCCTCCAGGACCCTGAGGACCCTCCAGGACCTGTAAACCTCAGGATCCTGAAGACCCTCCAAGTCTCACCTCTAGTCCACCTTAAGACAGTGCATAGGAGAAGGTGAGTTGTCTACATAGGATGAACCACAATCTGTATTTAAAGGTGGACGATGTGTCTCTCCATGTACAGCAGTCTGATTTCAGTTTCACCCATCTGCTCACATGGAGGGGGCGGGGCCAACCAGCAGGGGGCGATCCGTGTTTATGCAGAGTGCATGTGATGGAGCTCTGTAGCCTACGAGGGGCGCTGTGTGACCTGCAGACTGATGAACACCTGATCACTATTCAAAGGTGGAGAAATCAAACACTCACAGATGGAACTCCTGCAGTCTGTCCGAATAGTGAGGAAGAGGATGAAGCTCCCTGATCTTCATCATCAGCTGCACATATCGATCACTGATAATCAAACCCAATCAGAGCTGATTTCATTGCAGCCATGGTGAGGAGTAAGAGGAGGATGACGATGATGATGATGATGAGGAGGAGGAGGAGGAGGAGGAAAATGTTGCTGCAGCAGGGTGTTAAGTGACAGTAGGTTGGGTGGAGGCTGTGTTGACTCATTTAACCACAGAAGAAGAAGCTGATCCTAACCCTGATCCTGACCCCCTTACCCAAACCTTGATTCTGATCCTGAACCAAGTCTGGACCTTCAAACCAGCCAACAAATAAGTGAGATATGTTTTATAGAAATGTATAAATGTTTCAGGATGTGTGGCCTTTATGTTTTATAGAAATGTATAAATGTTTCAGGATGTGAGGCCTATATGTTTTATAGAAATGTATAAATGTTTCAGGATGTGTGGCCTTTATGTTTTATAGAAATGTCTAAATGTGTCAGAATGTGAGGCCTATATGTTTTGTAGAAATGTATAAATGTTTCAGGTTGTGTGGCCTATATTTTTAAAAGAAATGTGTAAATGTTTCAAGATGTGCGGCCTATATGTTTTATAGAAATGTATAAATGTTTCAGGATGTGTGGCCTATATGTGTAATGTATAAATGTTTCAGGATGTGAGGCCTTTATGTTTTATAGAAATGTATAAATGTTTCAAGATGTGTGGTTGATATGTTTTATAGAAATGTATAAATGTGTCAGGATGTGTGGCCTATATGTTTTATAGAAATGTATAAATGTTTCAAGATGTGCGGCCTATATGTTTTATAGAAATGTATAAATGTTTTAGGATCTGTGGCCTTTATGTTTTATAGAAATGTATAAATGTTTCAGGATGTGTGGCCTATATGTTTTATAGAAATGTATAAATGTTTCAGGATGTGTGGCCTATATGTGTTATGTATAAATGTTTCAGGATGTGTGGCCTATATGTTTTATAGAAATGTATAAATGTTTCAGGATGTGTGGCCTATATGTTTTATCGAAATGTATAAATGTTTCAGGATGTGTGACCTATATGTGTGATGTATAAATGTTTCAGGATGTGCGGCCTATATGTTTTATAGAAATGTATAAATGTTTCAAGATGTGCGGCCTACATGTTTTATAGAAATGTATAAATGTTTCAGGATGTGAGGCCTATATGTTTTATAGAAATGTATAAATGTTTCAGGATGTGTGGCCTATATGTGTAATGTATAAATGTTTCAGGATGTGTGGCCTACATGTGTTATGTATAAATGTTTCAAGATGTGTGGCCTTTATGTTTTATCGAAATGTATAAATGTTTCAGGATGTGAGGCCTATATGTTTTATAGAAATATATAAATGTTTCAAGATGTGTGGCCTATATGTTTTATAGAAATGTATAAATGTTTCAAGATGTGAGGCCTATATGTTTTATAGAAATGTATAAATGTTTCAAGATGTGAGACCTATATGTTTTATAGAAATGTATAAATGTTTCAAGATGTGAGGCCTATATGTTTTATAGAAATGTATAAATGTTTCAAGATGTGAGGCCTATATGTTTTATAGAAATGTATAAATGTTTCAGGATGTGAGGCCTATATGTTTTATAGAAATGTATAAATGTTTCAAGATGTGAGACCTATATGTTTTATAGAAATGTATAAATGTTTCAGGATGTGTGGCCTATATGTTTTATAGAAATGTATAAATGTTTCAGGTTGTGTGGCCTATATGTTTAAAAGAAATGTGTAAATGTTTCAAGATGTGCGGCCTATATGTTTTATAGAAATGTATAAATGTTTCAGGATGTGAGGCCTTTATGTTTTATAGAAATGTATAAATGTTTCAAGATGTGTGGTTGATATGTTTTATAGAAATGTATAAATGTGTCAGGATGTGATGCCTATATGTTTTATAGAAATGTATAAATGTTTCAAGATGTGCGGCCTATATGTTTTATAGAAATGTATAAATGTTTTAGGATCTGTGGCCTTTATGTTTT
This sequence comes from Epinephelus awoara, assembly GCA_035609425.1. Taxonomy (NCBI): domain Eukaryota; kingdom Metazoa; phylum Chordata; class Actinopteri; order Perciformes; family Serranidae; genus Epinephelus; species Epinephelus awoara. The sequence goes on from CM069295.1 coordinate 48,508,882, forward strand.
ATAGAAATGTATAAATGTTTCAGGATGTGTGGCCTATATGTTTTATAGAAATGTATAAATGTTTCAGGATGTGTGGCCTATATGTGTTATGTATAAATGTTTCAAGATGTGTGGCCTATATGTGTTATGTATAAATGTTTCAGGATGTGTGGCCTATATGTTTTATAGAAATGTATAAATGTTTCAGGATGTGTGGCCTATATGTTTTATAGAAATGTATGAATGTTTCAGGTTGTGTGGCCTACATGTGTAATGTATAAATGTTTCAGGATGTGAGGCCTTTATGTTTTATAGAAATGTATAAATGTTTCAAGATGTGTGGTTGATATGTTTTATAGAAATGTATAAATGTGTCAGGATGTGAGGCCTATATGTTTTATAGAAATGTATAAATGTTTCAAGATGTGAGGCCTATATGTTTTATAGAAATGTATAAATGTTTCAGGATGTGAGGCCTATATGTTTTATAGAAATGTATAAATGTTTCAGGATGTGAGGCCTATATGTTTTATAGAAATGTATAAATGTTTCAAGATGTGAGACCTATATGTTTTATAGAAATGTATAAATGTTTCAGGATGTGTGGCCTATATGTTTTATAGAAATGTATAAATGTTTCAGGTTGTGTGGCCTATATGTTTAAAAGAAATGTGTAAATGTTTCAAGATGTGCGGCCTATATGTTTTATAGAAATGTATAAATGTTTCAGGATGTGAGGCCTTTATGTTTTATAGAAATGTATAAATGTTTCAAGATGTGTGGTTGATATGTTTTATAGAAATGTATAAATGTGTCAGGATGTGTGGCCTATATGTTTTATAGAAATGTATAAATGTTTCAGGATGTGAGGCCTATATGTTTTATAGAAATATATAAATGTTTCAAGATGTGTGGCCTATATGTTTTATAGAAATGTATAAATGTTTCAAGATGTGAGGCCTATATGTTTTATAGAAATGTATAAATGTTTCAAGATGTGAGACCTATATGTTTTATAGAAATGTATAAATGTTTCAAGATGTGAGGCCTATATGTTTTATAGAAATGTATAAATGTTTCAAGATGTGAGGCCTATATGTTTTATAGAAATGTATAAATGTTTCAGGATGTGAGGCCTATATGTTTTATAGAAATGTATAAATGTTTCAAGATGTGAGACCTATATGTTTTATAGAAATGTATAAATGTTTCAGGATGTGTGGCCTATATGTTTTATAGAAATGTATAAATGTTTCAGGTTGTGTGGCCTATATGTTTAAAAGAAATGTGTAAATGTTTCAAGATGTGCGGCCTATATGTTTTATAGAAATGTATAAATGTTTCAGGATGTGAGGCCTTTATGTTTTATAGAAATGTATAAATGTTTCAAGATGTGTGGTTGATATGTTTTATAGAAATGTATAAATGTGTCAGGATGTGATGCCTATATGTTTTATAGAAATGTATAAATGTTTCAAGATGTGCGGCCTATATGTTTTATAGAAATGTATAAATGTTTTAGGATCTGTGGCCTTTATGTTTTATAGAAATGTATAAATGTTTCAGGATGTGTGGCCTATATGTTTTATAGAAATGTATAAATGTTTCAGGATGTGTGGCCTATATGTGTTATGTATAAATGTTTCAAGATGTGTGGCCTATATGTGTTATGTATAAATGTTTCAGGATGTGTGGCCTATATGTTTTATAGAAATGTATAAATGTTTCAGGATGTGTGGCCTATATGTTTTATAGAAATGTATGAATGTTTCAGGTTGTGTGGCCTACATGTGTAATGTATAAATGTTTCAGGATGTGAGGCCTTTATGTTTTATAGAAATGTATAAATGTTTCAAGATGTGTGGTTGATATGTTTTATAGAAATGTATAAATGTGTCAGGATGTGAGGCCTATATGTTTTATAGAAATGTATAAATGTTTCAAGATGTGAGGCCTATATGTTTTATAGAAATGTATAAATGTTTCAGGATGTGAGGCCTATATGTTTTATAGAAATGTATAAATGTTTCAGGATGTGAGGCCTATATGTTTTATAGAAATGTATAAATGTTTCAAGATGTGAGACCTATATGTTTTATAGAAATGTATAAATGTTTCAGGATGTGTGGCCTATATGTTTTATAGAAATGTATAAATGTTTCAGGTTGTGTGGCCTATATGTTTAAAAGAAATGTGTAAATGTTTCAAGATGTGCGGCCTATATGTTTTATAGAAATGTATAAATGTTTCAGGATGTGAGGCCTTTATGTTTTATAGAAATGTATAAATGTTTCAAGATGTGTGGTTGATATGTTTTATAGAAATGTATAAATGTGTCAGGATGTGTGGCCTATATGTTTTATAGAAATGTATAAATGTTTCAAGATGTGCGGCCTATATGTTTTATAGAAATGTATAAATGTTTTAGGATCTGTGGCCTTTATGTTTTATAGAAATGTATAAATGTTTCAGGATGTGTGGCCTATATGTTTTATAGAAATGTATAAATGTTTCAGGATGTGTGGCCTATATGTGTTATGTATAAATGTTTCAAGATGTGTGGCCTATATGTGTTATGTATAAATGTTTCAGGATGTGTGGCCTATATGTTTTATAGAAATGTATAAATGTTTCAGGATGTGTGGCCTATATGTTTTATAGAAATGTATGAATGTTTCAGGTTGTGTGGCCTACATGTGTAATGTATAAATGTTTCAGGATGTGAGGCCTTTATGTTTTATAGAAATGTATAAATGTTTCAAGATGTGTGGTTGATATGTTTTATAGAAATGTATAAATGTGTCAGGATGTGAGGCCTATATGTTTTATAGAAATGTATAAATGTTTCAAGATGTGAGGCCTATATGTTTTATAGAAATGTATAAATGTTTCAGGATGTGAGGCCTATATGTTTCATAGAAATGTATAAATGTTTCAGGATGTGTGGCCTTTATGTTTTATAGAAATGTATAAATGTTTCAGGATGTGTGGCCTATATGTTTTATAGAAATGTATAAATGTTTCAGGATGTGTGGCCTATATGTGTTATGTATAAATGTTTCAAGATGTGTGGCCTATATGTGTTATGTATAAATGTTTCAGGATGTGTGGCCTATATGTTTTATAGAAATGTATAAATGTTTCAGGATGTGTGGCCTATATGTTTTATAGAAATGTATGAATGTTTCAGGTTGTGTGGCCTATATGTTTTATCGAAATGTATAAATGTTTCAAGATGTGCGGCCAATATGTTTTATAGAAATGTAGAAATGTTTCAGGATGTGTGGCCTATATGTTTTATAGAAATGTATAAATGTTTCAGGATGTGTGACCTATATGTGTGATGTATAAATGTTTCAGGATGTGTGGCCTATATGTTTTATAGAAATGTATAAATGTTTCAGGATGTGCAGCCTATCTGTTTTATAGAAATGTATAAATGTTTCAAGATGTGCGGCCTACATGTTTTATAGAAATGTATAAATGTTTCAGGATGTGAGGCCTATATGTTTTATAGAAATGTATAAATGTTTCAGGATGTGTGGCCGATATGTGTAATGTATAAATGTTTCAGGATGTGTGGCCTACATGTGTTATGTATAAATGTTTCAAGATGTGTGGCCTATATGTTTTATAGAAATGTGTAAATGTTTCAGGATGTGAGGCCTATATGTTTTATAGAAATGTATAAATGTTTCAGGATGTGAGGCCTATATGTTTTATAGAAATGTATAAATGTTTCAAGATGTGTGGCCTATATGTTTTATAGAAATGTATAAATGTTTCAAGATGTGAGGCCTATATGTTTTACAGAAATGTATAAATGTTTCAAGATGTGAGACCTATATGTTTTATAGAAATGTATAAATGTTTCAGGATGTGCGGCCTATATGTTTTATAGAAATGTATAAATGTTTCAAGATGTGTGGCCTATATGTGTAATGTATAAATGTTTCAGGATGTGTGGCCTACATGTGTTATGTATAAATGTTTCAAGATGTGTGGCCTATATGTTTTATAGAAATGTGTAAATGTTTCAGGATGTGAGGCCTATATGTTTTATAGAAATGTATGAATGTTTCAAGATGTGTGGCCTATATGTTTTATAGAAATGTATAAATGTTTCAAGATGTGCGGCATATATGTTTTATAGAAATGTATAAATGTTTCAGGATGTGAGGCCTATATGTTTTATAGAAATGTATAAATGTTTCAGGATGTGTGACCTTTATGTTTTATAGAAATGTATGAATGTTTCAGGATGTGTGGCCTATATTTTTTTTTAAATGTATAAATGTTTCAGGATGTGCAGCCTATCTGTTTTATAGAAATTTATAAATGTTTCAAGATGTGCGGCCTATATGTTTTATAGAAATGTATAAATGTTTCAGGATGTGTGGCCTATATGTGTAATGTATAAATGTTTCAGGATGTGTGGCCTACATGTGTTATGTATAAATGTTTCAAGATGTGTGGCCTATATGTTTTATAGAAATGTGTAAATGTTCCAGGATGTGAGGCCTATATGTTTTATAGAAATGTATCAATGTTTCAGGATGTGAGGCCTATATGTTTTATAGAAATGTATAAATGTTTCAAGATGTGAGGCCTATATGTTTTATAGAAATGTAGGCCTATATGTTTCATAGAAATGTATAAATGTTTCAAGATGTGAGGCCTATATGTTTTATAGAAATGTATAAATGTTTCAAGATGTGAGGCCTATATGTTTTATAGAAATGTATAAATGTTTCAGGATGTGTGGCCTATATGTTTTATAGAAATGTATAAATGTTTCAAGATGTGAGGCCTTTATGTTTCATAGAAATGTATAAATGTTTCAGGATGTGAGGCCTATATGTTTTATAGAAATGTATAAATGTTTCAGGATGTGAGGCCTATATGTTTTATAGAAATGTATAAATGTTTCAGGATGTGTGGCCGATATGTGTAATGTATAAATGTTTCAGGATGTGTGGCCTACATGTGTTATGTATAAATGTTTCAAGATGTGTGGCCTATATGTTTTATAGAAATGTGTAAATGTTTCAGGATGTGAGGCCTATATGTTTTATAGAAATGTATAAATGTTTCAGGATGTGAGGCCTATATGTTTTATAGAAATGTATAAATGTTTCAAGATGTGAGGCCTATATGTTTTATAGAAATGTATAAATGTTTCAAGATGTGAGACCTATATGTTTTATAGAAATGTATAAATGTTTCAGGATGTGCGGCCTATATGTTTTATAGAAATGTATAAATGTTTCAAGATGTGTGGCCTATATGTGTAATGTATAAATGTTTCAGGATGTGTGGCCTACATGTGTTATGTATAAATGTTTCAAGATGTGTGGCCTATATGTTTTATAGAAATGTGTAAATGTTTCAGGATGTGAGGCCTATATGTTTTATAGAAATGTATGAATGTTTCAAGATGTGTGGCCTATATGTTTTATAGAAATGTAAAAATGTTTCAGGATGTATGGCCTGTATGTTTTATCGAAATGTATAAATGTTTCAAGATGTGTGGCCTATATGTTTTATAGAAATGTATAAATGTTTCAAGATGTGCGGCATATATGTTTTATAGAAATGTATAAATGTTTCAGGATGTGAGGCCTATATGTTTTATAGAAATGTATAAATGTTTCAGGATGTGTGACCTTTATGTTTTATAGAAATGTATGAATGTTTCAGGATGTGTGGCCTATATTTTTTTTAAAATGTATAAATGTTTCAGGATGTGCAGCCTATCTGTTTTATAGAAATTTATAAATGTTTCAAGATGTGCGGCCTATATGTTTTATAGAAATGTATAAATGTTTCAGGATGTGTGGCCTATATGTGTAATGTATAAATGTTTCAGGATGTGTGGCCTACATGTGTTATGTATAAATGTTTCAAGATGTGTGGCCTATATGTTTTATAGAAATGTGTAAATGTTCCAGGATGTGAGGCCTATATGTTTTATAGAAATGTATAAATGTTTCAAGATGTGAGGCCTATATGTTTTATAGAAATGTAGGCCTATATGTTTTATAGAAATGTATAAATGTTTCAGGATGTGTGGCCTATATGTTTTATAGAAATGTATGAATGTTTCAGGTTGTGTGGCCTACATGTGTAATGTATAAATGTTTCAGGATGTGAGGCCGATATGTGTAATGTATAAATGTTTCAGGATGTGTGGCCTACATGTGTTATGTATAAATGTTTCAAGATGTGTGGCCTATATGTTTTATAGAAATGTGTAAATGTTTCAGGATGTGAGGCCTATATGTTTTATAGAAATGTATAAATGTTTCAGGATGTGAGGCCTATATGTTTTATAGAAATGTATAAATGTTTCAAGATGTGAGGCCTATATGTTTTATAGAAATGTATAAATGTTTCAAGATGTGAGACCTATATGTTTTATAGAAATGTATAAATGTTTCAGGATGTGCGGCCTATATGTTTTATAGAAATGTATAAATGTTTCAAGATGTGTGGCCTATATGTGTAATGTATAAATGTTTCAGGATGTGTGGCCTACATGTGTTATGTATAAATGTTTCAAGATGTGTGGCCTATATGTTTTATAGAAATGTGTAAATGTTTCAGGATGTGAGGCCTATATGTTTTATAGAAATGTATGAATGTTTCAAGATGTGTGGCCTATATGTTTTATAGAAATGTAAAAATGTTTCAGGATGTATGGCCTGTATGTTTTATCGAAATGTATAAATGTTTCAAGATGTGTGGCCTATATGTTTTATAGAAATGTATAAATGTTTCAAGATGTGCGGCATATATGTTTTATAGAAATGTATAAATGTTTCAGGATGTGAGGCCTATATGTTTTATAGAAATGTATAAATGTTTCAGGATGTGTGACCTTTATGTTTTATAGAAATGTATGAATGTTTCAGGATGTGTGGCCTATATTTTTTTTAAAATGTATAAATGTTTCAGGATGTGCAGCCTATCTGTTTTATAGAAATTTATAAATGTTTCAAGATGTGCGGCCTATATGTTTTATAGAAATGTATAAATGTTTCAGGATGTGTGGCCTATATGTGTAATGTATAAATGTTTCAGGATGTGTGGCCTACATGTGTTATGTATAAATGTTTCAAGATGTGTGGCCTATATGTTTTATAGAAATGTGTAAATGTTCCAGGATGTGAGGCCTATATGTTTTATAGAAATGTATAAATGTTTCAAGATGTGAGGCCTATATGTTTTATAGAAATGTAGGCCTATATGTTTTATAGAAATGTATAAATGTTTCAAGATGTGAGGCCTATATGTTTTATAGAAATGTATAAATGTTTCAAGATGTGAGGCCTATATGTTTTATAGAAATGTATAAATGTTTCAGGATGTGTGGCCTATATGTTTTATAGAAATGTATAAATGTTTCAGGATGTGAGGCCTGTATGTTTTATAGAAATGTATAAATGTTTCAGGATGTGTGGCCTGTATGTTTTATAGAAATGTATAAATGTTTCAGGATGTGAGGCCTATATGTTTTATAGAAATGTATAAATGTTTCAGGATGTGAGGCCTATATGTTTTATAGAAATGTATAAATGTTTCAGGATGTGAGGCCTATATGTTTTATAGAGATATATGAATATTAATTTCAATCATACAAACAGCTGGTTAATGAGATTTATTTCTCGTTTATCTGCAGGGTCAGATGATTAGATGCTCAACACTGATTTTCATGAGCATAGCAGTGTTCAGCGTGTTTGTGATTGTAGTTGTTGCTCCAACGTTTTCACAGCAACAAGTGAAACAGACTCAAGGCCGTCTGTCGGTGGCTTTCAGTCTCTGCTTTCGCAGACTTTATGTGATGACAGTGAACACGTCACAGTGCAGAGGGTGGACATTTAGATTCAGCTGCTGTTTCACTCTGACTGCAGGAATCTGAGGATCTGATGGAGCACAGGCCGCCACCAATCGATCATCATCCTCCTCTTCCTCCGTCCTGACCTCCATCATCCTGCCGTTTCAGCACTTCATCACACTGATTACATTCACACCTCAGAGAGTGAAACAGTGCTGCACTCTGACTGAGTGTTAATCAAAACACAGCTCATGATAATCACCCCCCCCCCCCCCCACCCCCCCCCCCCCCCCCCCCCACCCACCACCACCACCACCACCTACCCGCCGACCCCCCTGACCCTTTGGAAGGTGAAGCAGCAGTGTCCTGTTGATCAGTCGATATGAGCTGATGGAGCCTCAGAATACCAATCAATAGCTTCTGACAGTGGGGGAGGGGGAGTCTGATGCTAACAATGCTAATGACACACACACACACACACACACACACACACACACACACACACACACACACACACACACACACAAACAGTGATCAGAGGATCGTGGGAAATGGCCCACCCAGGTATTGATCTGTGAGGATGAGGGGGCAGAGTGTGTGTGTGTTGAATCAGTGATGAGCGGCAGCAGCTGCCTGGGAGCCTCTGAGCAGGGCAGTGAGGTGTGAATACCGAAACCAACAACATCCATCAGTTCTTCATTCTCTGACCTAACATGCAAACGTATCAACATGCTAACATGCTAACATGTCTCTCCTGAAAAAAACTGACCTGAACTGTCGAAGTGAAGTAACCTTGAAACACAGCGACAAGTCGACCGGGCTGCTTGCTGAGAGATAAGACACTCTCACTCTGTGTGTGTGTGTGTGTGTGTGTGTGTGTGTGTGTGTGTGTGTGTGTGTGTTGTGACCTGCTGATGCCACAACAACAAAAACTCTGTTTTTCTCCTCTTCGATTCACACGTTAAATTTACTCACACACACAAAAAACAAATGCAGTGGAAGAGTTTCCTGTGTGAGGTCTGCCAGTATCTGTGTAGACAGCTGTGCACATGTGAGATGTTGACAACTTTGTTGAGTGTACCAAGTGCAGCACAATGCTGGTATGTGACAGCAAAAAGAGGGGGACCTCGACACTTAAGAGGCACATGACGAAGGCTTGCCATGGAAAGAAAGACACTAGTCAGCCTTCAATCAATCAATCAATCAATTTTATTTATAAAGCCCAATATCACAAATACAATTTGCCTCACAGGGCTTTACAGCATACGACATCCCTCTGTCCTTTAGACCCTCACAGCGGATAAGGAAAAACTCCCCAAAAAAAACCCTTTACCGGGGGAAAAAAATGGTAGAAACCTCAGGAAGAGCAACTGAGGAGGGATCCCTCTTCCAGGACAGACAGACGTGCAGTAGATGTCGTACAGAACAGATCAGCATAATAAATTAACAGTAATCTGTATGACACAATGAGACAGAAAGAGAGAGAGACAGAGAGAGAGAGAGATGCAGGACAGATGGTAATGACAGTAGCTTACAACAACATTAATGAAAGAAATAATATTATAATTAATAATAATATATTAATATCTGATAGTATAAATGTGTGACAATAATCATATATGTAATAATAACAGTAGAAGTATGACTAATGGTAACAGCAACAGTAGGAGGCATCTGGCAGGACCACGGCAGCAGCACAACCACACACGTCACACTATCCAGGCACCGCTGCAATACGAGTTAACCTGAGAGACAGTGGAGCACAAAGAGTCCGGAGAAGAAGCTGAGTTAGTGACATGCAGTACGGCCGAGTTAGCAAGATGCAGTAATAGGACACGAGAGAGAGAGAGAGAAAGAGAGAGAGAGAGGGAGAGAGAGAGAGAGAGAGAGAGAGAGAGAGAGAGAGAGAGAGAGAGAGAAGGTGCCCGGTGTATTATAGGGGGTCCTCCGGCAGACTAGGCCTAAGTCAGCCTAACTAGGGGCTGGTACAAGGCAAGCTTGAGCCAGCCCTAACTATAAGCTTTATCAAAGAGGAAAGTCTTAAGTCTAGTCTTAAATGTGGAGACGGTGTCTGCCTCCTGGACCGCAACAGGAAGATGATTCCACAGGAGAGGAGCCTGATAGCTGAAGGCTCTGGCTCCTGATCTACTTTTGGAGACTTTAGGGACCACGAGTAACCCTGCGTTCTCAGAACGCAGAGTTCTGGTGGGATAATATGGCACTATGAGCTCTCTAAGATATGATGGAGCCTGACCATTTAGAGCTTTATAAGTTAACAGTAGGATTTTAAATTCAATTCTGGATTTTACAGGGAGCCAGTGCAGAGAAGCTAAAACAGGAGAAATATGATCTCGTTTCTTAGTTCCTGTTAGTACACGTGCTGCTGCATTCTGAATTAGCTGGAGAGTTTTTAATGATTTACTAGAGCTACCTGATAATAGAGAGTTACAGTAATCCAGCCTTGAGGTAACAAAAGCGTATCTTTTCGGGTCAGGATAGGCCTAATTTTTGCAATATTACGCAGATGAAAAAATGCAGTCCGTGAGGTTTGTTTTAAATGAGAATTAAAAGACAGATCTTGATCAAATGTTACTCCGAGGTTTCTTACGGTAGTGGTAGAGGCCAGAGCAATGCCATCGAGAGAAACTATGTCATCAGATCAAAGAGTCTCTGAGTTGTTTGGGGCCAACAACAATAACTTCAGTTTTGTCTGAATTTAACATCAGGAAATTGGTGCTCATCGAGGTTTTTATGTCATTAAGGCAATTATGAAGTTTAGTTAATTGATTACTTTCTTCTGGCTTCATAGATAAATACAACTGTGTATCACCCGCATAACAATGGAAATTTACAGAGTGATTTCTAATGATGTTACCTAAAGGAAGCATATAAAGAGTAAATAGGATTGGTCCGAGCACAGAACCTTGCGGAACTCCAAAACAAACTTTAGTATGTAAGGATGATTCATTATGAACGTGAACAAACTGAAAACGATCAAATAAATAAGATTTAAACCAGCTTAGTGCAGAACCTTTTAGGCCAATTAAGTGTTCCAGTCTCTGGAGCAGAATTTGATGGTCAATTGTGTCAAACGCTGCACTAAGATCTAATAAAACAAGTACAGAGACGAGTCCTTTGTCTGAAGCAATCAGAAGGTCATTTGTAATTTTAACCAGTGCTGTCTCAGTGCTATGATGCACTCTAAATCCTGACTGAAATTCCTCAAATAAATTATTATCATGGAGAAAATCACACATTTGGTCTGCGACTACTTTCTCAAGGATCTTTGAAAGAAAGGTAAGATTAGATATTGGTCTGTAGTTGGCTAACACCTCTTTAACACTTTAACACCTCACCTTTTTCCTGATCAGCTGTGAGGGTCCAAAGGACAGAGGGATGTCATATGCTGTAAAGCCCTGTGATGCAAATTGTGATTTGTGACATTGCGCTTTATAAATAAAATTGATTGATTGATTGATTGATTGATTGACTATGTACCCACATACTTAAGTACCCACGTACTCACATTCCCACAGTCTCACGCACCCACATACCCACACACTCACATACCCACCTACCCAAGTACCAAGGCACTCACATACCCATGTACCCACATACACCCATACCAACAAACTCCCGTATCCTCATTCTCACGTACTCACGTACCCATGTATGCACCTTTTCACGTAGCGATGTACTCACGTACCTACGTACTGCAGTACCAACATACTCACATACTCACGTACACACTTTCTCACATCCTCATGTACCCATGTACTCACCTTTTCACGTATCCATGTACTCACTTATCCACAAATCGAATCAATCAATCAACCAATCAATCAATCAATCAATCAAACTGATTTTTTATACAGCACATATAAAAAGGACTCAGTGTTGTTGAATAAAATCTCAGAATGATCAGAGACACCAGAGGACACTGAAAACATGTCCATGCTCAGGTTTGTCTTCCAAGTGTTGACGGAGGACGAGCATCTTATGCCTGTTGGTATTACATTTATAAAATAAAGATAATGCATCAAAGAATAAATCAGTGCGTGTCAGTGGTTCCACATGATTTC